>CM076578.1:461707592-462157592 GCA_034641835.2 Pinus albicaulis | reverse complement strand
TCACTTAATATTTTATTTAGTTACAAAGTTTGGGGATACAACATCTCTAAGGAATAGATAAAATAGATACAATAATCTTATTGATAAAGGAGAGTCTTGTTCCATTGAGAACATGAGTATGAATAAATACCTAATATATAAAAATAACATAAACAATATAAAAGAGAAGAGGTTTTCTAGCATTATGTCAAACTCTAGTCAAAACCACTTATTCCTCAAATTAGGTTGGCATAAAAATACTATACCTTAACTAAAATATTGAAAAATCAAGAAAAAAGACATTCATAAAATATTAATAATATTAAAAATATTAGTAATATAAAATTAAAAACAAAATATGTTGCTATAAAAATATTAAAAGATAAAATAACATTAAAGATTTCAAAAAAAAATATCAATTCCAAATTAAACAATCAAAATATATTTTTAATTAAATTAATATATAAATGTAATTAAATTAACATGGACCATAAAATTAACACTAAATCTTAATTTAAAATGGTATCAAAATGGGCACTTTCATAATAATTAAAGAATTGAAATACATTATAATGTTTAATCACACTTTTTCTTTTAATTTTTTTTTTCTTTTAATTTTTTTTAAACATAATGATAAGATTTAAAAATAATTTAAATAATTTTTTATTTTATTTTGTATTTAATAAATAAACATTAATTTTATTAAAAATTAATAATTATGATATTAATAATAATTTATTTTAAAAATGAAATAAATAAAAATATTAAATTAAATTTGTAAAATTCTTTCTGTAATAATCACATGTAATGGAACATGATCGGCACGTTTCAAACCAATATATTTTAAAGTAAAAATTTATTAAAATATTGAATAGATTTATGAGTCTTTTTTCCATTTTGTACCAAAAAAAAAATTAATAAATAAAAAAAAAATAAAAAAAAAATAAAAAATGGAACTTGATAAAATTTGATATGAGAAATTAGAGAATTTGTAAAACCATTTCAAAAGCAATATCATATAAGCTTATCATATCTTATGATTAGTTTTTTAGTCTAGATTTCAAACCAACTAATATAATTATTTGTCATAAAAATCAACCACATTAATTAGTACTTGAAAAACTTAAGCGTTAAATTAATCCAGTAAAATAATCTCAACAACAAGATAGATCAGGAAATCAGAAGCTTGGTTTTCGTGAGAATAATTGCCAAAGCCATGTGTTTTTTTAATATTATTGTAAACCCTCTTTAATATTAATGTACACCCTCTTGACATCAGAAACTTTGTTTTCATGAGATGATTTTCCCCAGTCATGTGCTTTTTTTCAATATTAAAGTAAAGCATGCGTTCTTGGTCCAACCTGCCGGGTCAAAGAGATACAATGTTTGACTGTCAACATCCTAAGTGTCACTGACCAATTACATTGTGTTTGACTGTCAACCTTTTATCTTTTTAACAGTCAATAATTATTGTTATAATGACGGTTAAATATTGAGGAGTGAGGCCGGACTCAGGATCCATCGACCCTTCTCTCCTCCAGCATAATCCCTTTCTATTTTATACATGCTTCAATCATTTCCACTCTATTGAAACATTAGCCGAAACAAAGGCGTATGGATCTGGATTGCAGTGCAGGCCTTTCTTTAGGTTTGGGTATTGGTGGTGGGACAGCCACCAGAGGAAATGATGAAATGTACGTTTCGCAGAGAAATGTGAATGTGCCTCCTCTGCAGTACGTTTCTTGCGTTTCGCCAAGAAACGTGAATGGGCCTCTTCTGCAGTTAGATCTGTTTCCGTTAGCCCCTGAGTCAGGCAGCGGCACTTTGCCCTGGGAGAAGACATCGCCATTGATTGGTATATTCGTGCCCGGTTTAACACTTCTTAAAACTAATCGCTGTGAACGGATTGAATTTTTTTTTTTACGGTGTTTTGATTGATATATCTGTTGTTTTAATGGTATTTTGGGATCATAATAGCGATAATTGTAATGTGCAGGAAGCATTGGTGTTGGTAGCGAGAGAATAGCGGGGGTAACGAAAGATCTGATCCATCCGGTACCTGTGTCATGGCGATCCGATGCCAACAAATTCGCAGTGTCCTGTTTCTACAACGAAGATGCAGGCGCCATCAATGTGTCGTCGTGCAACTGCAGCACCGTGGATTCACACACCGGGAACGGGTATGCCCAAATCAAGCGGAAACGTCGCGATGGCGAGGAGTTGGAGACTGACCGATTTTGGTCGAGAGTACTCAGCGATGTAGAAGAAGAGGGCTGTTCCAGGAGGAAGCTTAGACTGTCCAGAGAGCAGTGTGCTCTTCTGGAAGAGTGCTTCAGAAAGAACAGGGCACCCGAACCTGTAAGTCTCTATTCAAAGTATTCATTTATCGTTTGTGTTTCGTTATGATTACGGCTGCTGTAACTTCTTTCTTTTTCCGCAGAAGCAAAAGGAAGAGTTGGCCTTACAGTTAAATCTCCGTCCTCGGCAAGTTGAAGTGTGGTTCCAAAATAGACGAGCAAGGTTAGCGTGTGTCCTTTATTTATTAAGTCTAGTTCTGAAAACTATATTTTATTGATAAATTTCTGTTATACGTTAACTAAATGGTATGAATTTGTTTCAGGACGAAGCTGAAGCAAACCGAAGTGGAATGCGAGCTTCTGAAGAGATATAATGAGTCACTTGCAGCCGAGAACCGAAAACTTCACACAGAGCTGCAAAAACTGAAATCTCTCAAAATGTCGCCACCTCTGAGGTCTGCGTCAACCCTTACCATGTGTCCCTCGAGTTTCAGTTGCTAAAAATACAAGTCACTTCACCTTGGCAAAATCTCCGTCTATTGATCAGAGTTTCTTTCCAACGTAATGAGTATTCATCGATGGCATTTGCAATGTCTTAAAAGACATCGTTCACTTTGTTAAACATTTTAGGATTCACTTTGTGAAACATTTTAGGGTTTCACTAAAAGTTTATGTCTATTTAATAAGACAGGTCATTCGAAGGAACATATAGCTGTCCGGATAGGGAGTCCATAAAATAAACACTTCTATTATAAAGTAGAAAATGTGTATATTATCATCTCTTTTTGTTACCACTCATGTGTTTATGAATTTTGATTTGGTTTATTATCATTATGAATTAAAAATGTTTAATAACGGTTTTAACATTATTATTTTTAACAAAAATACATAATACGACTTGTCATATTCTTCACAAAAAGTAAAAATCATCGTCATCTCCGACTGCAGTAGTTAATCGATATATTAATGCCTATTGGATGACATCATTGGCAAAACTTTTTATTTGGACGTTTCAAGTCGGCGCAAAAATGGCAATTTATTATAATGTTACAAAATGATGTTTTTATTAATTATTGTCAATTACCTTTTTCAAATATTTTAAATTTAAAAAATCATATAATGGTTCATTTTAATCAAATCTAGTGTACGGTTAAAAATATGTTTTTTACTTTTAAAAAACAGATTTTTAATAAAAATCATCGTTATAGTAGTTATGAACAAGTTAAACGATGCATTAATGCATATTTGATAACATGAGTGGCACAACATTTTCTTTGAATGTTTCATCTGCAAGTTAGACGTTTCAGTGCAAAAATTGCAATACAATTTTATTATCTTTCTGAAAATGTAACTAAAATAATTTTTTTATTAACTATTGTTTTCAAATATTTTAAATTAAAAAATAAATAAATATAAAATTATTTATATTGGTCAAATCTTGTGTACATTTAGTGTGATCTCCATATTCCCATAATCTCACTTGAAAATGTAGAGAGTTGGAATTTTTTTACATAAATTATTCACTAGTAATTATCTAAATTATTATTCTAGATTCCTTATCAATCATTAGATAAAATGCTCAAAAGTACATAGAGTAACTTTAATATAGGAATACTAAGTTGTATAACCATTAACAACCATCTTTGTAGTATATTAACATAAACAGTATGATGTAACATTGCATCATTTCATGATTCTTTTAACAAGATTAATTAATCACATACTTGATTTGCGAACATCACATCAAGCAAGGAATCAACATCATCCGAGTCACACAATAATCAACCACATCATTGAACAACAATATAGGATATACCCTAGAAACTCCATAGGGTGAAAACCAACAAACCTTCAATTTTATTATTAAACTCTCATGAGGTTGTTCACACCTCACTCAATGGCTCATAAAGGAGTCCATCCCTAAACTATTTTATAAAATATTACAATGAAATATTAGTAAAATAAAACATATCTAGCTAAAATCTATTACAATTACAATGAAATCGTTTACCCACAAAACTCCACTCTTTATATATTTTCAGCTTGGTTCTTCCATGAGTGGACCATGCACTATGACCCTAACAACTTTGACCCTTTTGCAGCTTCGAACTGCTCAACTTCGACCTATTACAGCAGCAAAGCTTCGACTCAGCAATTCCAACAACTTCGATCATGTGATTGCCCAATAACTTTGCAGAATAAGAGGGAGAGATCAAAAAAACTTTGATCCAACACTTTTTCTTCTTCCTCTTGCACTTCGCACCATTTACTGCACTTCTTCTTATGAGTATCGAACTTGTTGAGTGGATGCCCAAATAGATTGAACTGAACTTGTATATATAGGCTTCTTATGGGTTGAGTCACTCCGTTTCAGTCCAACTTCATGAGAGAAGGGCCGACTTGGTGTGGAGGTGACAAAATTCATTTTTGAGTCAAATATAATCCTTTTTACATGATTCAAAAGCCTAGGAAGGGTCTCATAAAATGTACAATGACTTTGATGACTCAATATAAATCCTAAGAATCCACAATGGAGAATTTTAATAATAAAATATGACCCAAACCTCAAACCCATGCTTTAATAATTCTTTGTAACAATAATAAAAAAATTATTTTTCATTATTTTGATAAGTACATTACATAATGACTCAAATACATTTATGAAGATCAAACCTAGTTACATTTTTCAACAGCTTCTACAGGGAAGACCAAAAGGCAACAAGGAGAGGAATGAGCCACAAATTTTCTAGAAAGTTCAGCTCAGTCTCACACATATTTTGAGGTATTGTTGGGTGACATTATGCACAGAAATTAAGGCAAATCATAGCCTGAGTTATATGAATGTGTGGGGCTCAAATCTCCATGTAAACTTGGGCAGTGACATTAGCTACAAAAAGATAGATAAGTCTATGTTGTTTTTTGTGTATTTATAACCTTATGAAGCAATAAAAATCCTCCTCAAGAACTTGTTTTCCCCTTGTGTTTTTTTCGAGGGTCAGTTTACCAAAAATAAATGTGGAAAAGTGTAAATTTGTGCATGTGTTGCTTGTTTTTTCTCTCATATCAGCGAGAAAATTAAAGTGTAAAGATAGCTTATATTATTCAAATAAATTTCATTCTAAAGTTTTATATCTAACATTCTAGTTTGGGACTGTCGGAAATATATTTAAGAAAAAACTTAAAACTATGAAGGTTGCGAGCTAGCTAAATTTGTTTACATATGCCTCACATCATCAAACATGGAATCCACTATAAAACAACAATTTCCTAAATAATAAGGAAAGCCTCCAAGGATGAATGAGCCAATTCATCATATCCTGATATGGGTAGAGCCCAACATGCATAGTGAAGTAAAATATGCAAATATAAATGTGTGTTAGTAGCATCATCTAGAAGATCATAGTTGGAAACTATTACTCCTAAATCAAATCTAACCAAGAGTAAGTAACCACTTTGATTAGGGAAAAGCATAAATTTGAAGACAAAATGGGTTAAGAGATCCCTTGCATACACCTAATAAAGTGTGCATGAAAGAAGGGTTTGAAACTCAAAAATGAAGATGATCTAAAATC
Organism: Pinus albicaulis; assembly: GCA_034641835.2. Classification (NCBI taxonomy): domain Eukaryota; kingdom Viridiplantae; phylum Streptophyta; class Pinopsida; order Pinales; family Pinaceae; genus Pinus; species Pinus albicaulis. Next base: position 462,151,744 of record CM076578.1, on the reverse strand, counting down.
CCTAGTCTTGCAACCCTTGGGGAAATGGCATTGGCCATTATTCTAATAGATCGACTAATTAACCCAAAAAATTCCATCTCTAAGCAACTCCCTTGATCAAAATAGTAAAAAGTGAGCCTTACTTGGAATCTCTAAAATGAAGAAACCTTACAAAAAATAATTCGAAACCACTTCTGGATTAGCATTGAAGTGTGCCATTGAATATGGGTGAAAGCCTACGAAAAACTCTAGAAAACCCTCAAAGAAATGAGATAATCCAAAGAGGCAAGTTCATAGCTGCTCTGATACCGTGTTGACATTACAAGAGATAAACAAGGATTGAATTTAAATAACCAAAAAACCATAAGAAAAAGCATAAACACAAAGAGGAGAGAAGATGAACCCATGAACATGAGAAACATGAGATGTAGGTGCCCATAAGCTAAAGAATCACATAAGAAAACACTTAGCTCATGACAAAATAGTTTGTGATGAAAATAAGGGTTATTTTGTATTTACTCACACTTAGAGTAATGGGGTGCTAGCTCCAAGGAAGCTGACTAGGTTGGCCTTAACCTAAAATAGTCAATATTGAAAAAATACAATAAAATGACTCAATATAGATCCTAGCAGTCAACAATGGGGAATTTGAATAATAAAAGATGACCCAAACATGAAACCCATGCTTTAATAAGTCATTATAACAATAATAAAAAAATTCATTCCTAAAATTAGATTTAAGTAGATTTTGTTACTTATCACATATAATATGTACTTAAACTTAGGATGAAAGGGGTATTGGCACTCAAAAGGCCTTGCCAATTCCCTACTTCATCTAATGTTTTATATATCAATAGCTTGCACTTCATTCCCATAACTTCTTTATACTATAGTTCGTTGGTTACGAGCTATCCAATAAATATACCCATTTTACTGTCACTAGGTATTTTTTAACTAGATATTAACCAGTTTAGGACTCACTAGCTAACATAAATCCCCTATGACTATAAAATTATAGACAACCTTGAGATTTGATAAAAAACAGAATTTTAACAATATGATATGAAATCAGCACTATCCAAAAGCTCTCCTCTCATATTGTTGCCACCACTCAGTGCTCAACCAAAAAATTTAGGTTAATTCCAGATTGAGGATTATAAATGTACGATGAATGAATCACATAAAATGCAGATATAGTATAACATACAGGATAAGAAAGAGATAATCAAAATTATCATTCACAAAACTAGACTTAGGTAGATTTTGTCACTTCACAAAAAATATGTACTTACACTAAGGATTAAATATGTATTGGCACTCAAAGGCCTTGGAAAGTCCCTACTTCATCGAATTTTTTCTTTATCAATACCTTCGACTACATTCTTATAACTTCTTTATACTATAGTTGGTTGGCTACCAACCATCCAATAAATATACCCATCTGGCTATTACTAAACATTGTTCAACAAGAGATTCATTATTTTGGGACTCACTAGCTAACAAAATCCTCATGGATTCCTGCAAAGTTATGATCTAATGTGTTCAAATATCTTTCCAACAAAGGGTCAAGAACATGAGTATTTGTGATCAGAAAATACCAGCAGTCACCATATATCATAAAAATATTGTTGTGGCTATAAGACTTGCAAATTCTACTAGAGGAACCCATAAAGAATCCAGTTTCAAGTAAAAGATAAAAATCTCCGAAAAGAAGAGAGTGGGGAGTACTTGGTTTCCCAGGATCTGAAATCAACAAATAGCTAGTCACATGGATGTAATGGATCAGTGAAAACTTAAAAGTATTCCCAGAGAAGGAAATACTACCAAAAATATGTCAAATAAACTTTACCACAGAAATTGAGTGAATCAAAGCCTTTCATATATAGCGATTCAACAAAAAAGGGGCTCAAACATAAAAAAAATTGAATCCAAACTCCAAGATATTAGCACTAATATGACACTAACTCCATGAATAGAATATTTAATACTGCATCAGACTACACGAAAGATGCAACTATTTTAATCACTCCCTAAAACTAATATTCAATGAAAAAAAGAGAGCAAATCTCTTTACATAGACTAGCACTGAAAATGATCCAGTCTCTAAGCTGGTTCTCTGTAAGGAGGCCCTTTTCCTCTATCGTTGGAGAGATCTATTTGTTAGGATGAATAGCTTATGTTGGAAGGATAGGCATCACCTTGAAAAAAGACAGAAAAATGACACTATCAAGGAATTTGCCAAAAGTTTCTTGAAGTTCATCTCCAACATTCTTAAAACTTTAGATGAATGTTATATATGCTAGATACTAAAAACAATTTTTCCTTGTGTAGTGGAAAAAAAAAACAAATAACAACATATGAATGTGTCCATGTTATGATTACAAGTTACCATCCTCAGTATGGGTAGGTGTGTCAACCTATGGAATACTAGAATTTTTTTTTCCTTCAGTATCATATTTTCAAAATGAACTACCTCTTGAGAAGTTACTTTACAAACACCCATAACAGTGTCAGTTTCGTCAAAAAATGATTGTTGTGTTTGTGAAGAAACATTTTGTGCCAGAAGATCTGAATCATTTAACTACTCCTTTAAATGTCCCTGAGAAGAATCCATATCTATGTTTTGGATATAACGTTGCATATTAGTAAAAAAAGTAGCTACATCCTCATTTGCATCATCCTGAGAATATATTGATGATGGATCAAACTCTTACTGATTTTCTACTTGTAAAATGTTCTCCTTCTGTATTGAATGATTATGTTCATCTGTTGAGTTTTCTATAGGAGATTGCATCTAAAAAAATACAACACCTGCATCCTCATTTATGTTTTTCTGAGACTACATTGAAGTAGCGATTTTTCTGGAAATTTCAGCTAATTCTCACACATATTTCGAGGAACTATTGGGTGAAATTGTGCACAAAATTCAAGGCAAATCATAGCCTGAGTTATATGACTATGTGGGGCTCAAATATCCAAGTAAACCTAGGCATTGACATCATATACAAAAAGATAAATAAGTCTGTGTTGTTTTTTGTGTATTTCTTTCCTTATGACGAAATAAAATCCTCCTGAATAACTGGGTTTCCCCTTATGTATTTTTCTTCGGTCAGCTGACCAAAAATAAATGTCTAAAAGTGTAAATTTGTGTGTGTGCTACTTGTCTATTCTTTCATATCAATTGAAAAACTGAAGTGTAGAGATAGCTTAAATCATTCAAATAAATTTCATTCTAAAGTTTTATATAATACCTTCTAGTTTGGGACCATCAGAAATATATTTGAGCAAAAACTTAAAAATGTGAAGGCTACCAGCTAGTTAATTTTTTTCTACATATGCCTCACATCATCAACCATTTCATCCACTATAAAACAATAATTTCCTAAAAAATAAGGAAATCCCGAAATGGGTAGAGCCCAATATGCATAGTGTAGTCAAACATGTGCATATAAATGTGTGTTAGTATCATCATATAGAAGATCATAGTTGGAAACTATTTCTCCTAAATAAAATCTACCCAAGAATAAGCAACCACTTTGATTAGGGAAAAGTATAAATTTAAAGATAAAAGGGGTTAAGATATCCATTGCATACACCTAAGAAGGTTTCCATGAACTAAGGGTTTGAAACTCTAAAATGAAGATGATCTAAAAACCCTAGTCTCGCAACCCTTGGTGCAATGACATTGGCCATTAGTCTAACATATCGACTAATTAACCTAAACATCTCTAAACAATTTCCTTGATCAAAATAGTAAAAAGTGAGCCTTACTTGGAAGCTTTAAAAGGAAGAAACTTTAGAAAAGATGATTCTGAACCTCTTTTGGATCAACATTGCAGTGTGTCATTGAAGATGGGTGAAACCCTAGTAAAACTATAGAAAACCCTCAAATAAATGAGATAATCCAAAGAGGAAAGTTCACACCTGTTATGATTCCATGCTGAGATTACAAGAGATAAACAAGGATTGAATGTAAAGAACCAAAAAACCATAAATGAGAAAAAATCATAAACACAAGGGCGAGAGAAGATGAACCCATAAACATTATAAACATGACATGTAGGTGCCCATAAGCTAAAGAATCACATAAGACAATACTTAGCTCATGAAAAAATAATTTGTGATGAAAATAATGATGACAAAGCTAGTACTAAGGACATCACCAAAACCCAAGAATATTATAGAATGCTAATAGTGAGGACATCTTGACAAATTGAGGATAGATGTAGAGATGGCTAATGGGATGCTAGCTCAAAGGAAGCTGACTACGTTGGCCTTAGCCTAAAATAACATATATTGAAAAAATACAATAAAATGTTGTGGTTGCACATGTGTAGACTTATAGGCTTGATTACATTACAGTAAGGTTGGTATGAGGACGCAAGTGAATATTACATCATCATTTCAATATTTTATAGGTATTGTAAGTCTCATGGCATTCAGAGAGAAATAAATGTTGCAAAGGAAGGATAGATGTAGAGATGGCGAGGAGAATGCTAAAAGGTAAAATCTGTCAAATAATTTTTAATTTGAAGCAATTAGTACAGTAGTGTGTTTTGTTGGTAGAAGTACAACGAAAATTGCAAGGAATGTTACACCTAAAGAAGCATAAAGTGATGATAAACCATGGGAGAGTCATCCAAAAGTGTTTTTTTGCAATGCATATGTACTTGTTTCTTAAAAATGTGAATAAGAATGAGGATAAAGGTTAGAAATATTTTTTGATAGGGTAGAATGAAGAGTCTATGGGATATCAAATTTTTTATTTGGAAAAATATACACTCAACAAAGATGTTATATTTGAGGATGACTATATCCAAGGAAATTCATATTAAATTGAAGTGCCATGGCCTACTAAAGACAGAGGTAAAAAGGTAGCAGAAGAAACAAATCTAAGATAGGAACAAAGGAGAAATCAAGAATCTAGTGATAATGAAGTCAATGATGACAATGCTAGTACTAAGGACATCACCAAAGCCCAAGAATATTCTGGAATATTAATAGTGAGGACATCGTCAAAGCCCAAGAATATTCTGGAATGCTAGTAGTGAGCACATCATCAATGCTGTAGAATATTCTGAAACAACATTTGTGAGAATTAGATGGCTCAAAGCTATGAGAACTTCCTGAAAGTAGTAAAGGAAGCAAGAAATCAAGAAGATTGTAGCATTCGACTTTACAACAATTATATATGGATTTGATCACCAATTCACCACAATTCTGGTGGAATGTGATTCAATGCAAATGTAAAGAATAATGGGACAAAGTAATAGAGGTGGAATGTGATTCCATATAGATAAATGAAACACTGGAACTTGAGGATTTTCCTAAAGGAAAAAGTGAAAATGGTTAAATAGGTCTTCAGGGAAAAGTGAAAAGTAGATGGTTCAGTTGACAAGAAAAAATGAAGACAATGACAGTAAAATTTATGTTTCCTGATATTGAGGTGATAGTGAAGTCACCAGTCCTACAAGATCATAAAATACTGCTTATTCTTGTTCTTGTCATTTGTCCCACTAGGGAACTTTCATGTCAAGGTGTTTCCAAGGCTAGTGTTTTGTTTAAATTCCATGCAAATATTGGTGTACAAGTAGTTAGTGGCGGCACTAAATTACCAAGAGAACAAAAATGGTACAAAAAAATCCTTGCCAAATATTAGTGTCCAATCCTGAAAGGCTTTGGGACCATATAGAGAATACCCCGACTGTCTCAAGTCATTTAATGGATGTGAAAGTAATCGTACTTTGATGAATTTGACCATTTGCTAGATATGGTATTGAATGGGGATATTTATAAGATAATTATTGTTGTGCCTAAAGAGAGGAAGGCACCTATTTTAAGCTGCAATTCTGGAATATGTTGACAAATTTTCCTGGATTTCTTGAAAACATGATGGCGAGTTTATTAATACATTTGAAGAGGGCAGTGAGAAAAATCACTCAAAGGTTTTCCAGTCATCGATTATTTCTTCACATGAAAAACAATTTGACATTTTTTGTGTTGCTCTTAAATAGAAACATCTATATGGCTTGAAATTTCAAGGGCTAGGCATGGATCCTTGGATGCAGATGCAAGATATTTGATCCTTCTATGGTGGGAATCCAACCAGATATGTAAAAGGAAATGGTTGCAACAAAATTGCAGGAAATAAGGAGTGTTAATTGTTCAAATAAACTTCAAAAATGTCAACCACAATAGCCTATTTATTCACAACAACTTCATTTTGTAATGCAACACATTTTTCAATAGTCCAAGGGGTGTTCAATTCGAGTAAAGTATGGCATAGAAATATAGTCCAGTTTATTAGTGCTTGCACAAGGCCACTAGATTTATGCATTGATCCAAATATTTAGCTTTGAAATGGATTAAATAATTACATGTAAAATTGCATCTTAACCATGAAGATTAAAAGGCATGAGCATAAGAAGATAGAAGCACATGAAATCATGTAAAGAAGACACGAAATTGATATTGGAGTTCGTCCAGGAGGGGCTACGTATCTGGGCTTTGCTCAATCAGTGGGGAGGCCCTTTTTCATTAAGTGGCAAATAAAATGAAAGTACAAGAATCAATGAAAAATTACACCCTTATACCTCCATAGCTAAAATTGCTTGAAAATTGGAGACCTTTGATGAAGAAATGGACAACTCCGTTGGATATATGTTGCCAAGAGGTGCATAATCCATATAAAATTTGTTTGATTATGACGTTGGACAAATCTGGGCCCTCTGGAAATGAGCTCAATTCATGGTTTCGCCCCCCTCCTGCAAGGCTCTCATGGTTCCACTCTATCTTGGTAAGCATGCTACTCCAGGTCTTCCTTGATGCACTTCTAAAATGCAAGTTTATATAATAAAAAGTGGATGAACTCCCCAAGGAGCCAACTTGGCATGATGGTTTAGATCTGTAGTTTGAGGGAGGGGGTCGGGTGGTCAAAGTTTGCCCCTTCCATAAAAAAAGCGGCATTGCCTTTTTTTAAAACCCAATGCAATGGTTGAACCAAAATGGTAATTGATTGGGGGGGGGACCCGCATTGGGCAGCCTTCCCACCATACCTCTGCCAGAATCATATAGATACATGTCATATATAGGTGGGTAGGGGTGGTGGGGTTGACAACTCGTGCCCCACCCTTGTATTACATAGTAATTGGTTATACGATTGGGGCAGTGAGGTAATGGTCTCCGATCCCACTACTTTTTAATATTATTTGTTAAATCGTTTGGATAGGGGTGGAGGTCATGACCCGCCCCTATTTTTTTTATACTTTTTTGTTTTTTAAATAACAGAATACATTTTTAATTTCAATGAAATTTTTACTGTAGGGGACATTTTAAGTGTCCCACAATTTTTCCCAGAATCTGAAGGAAGGGTTTATGTGAAATTGTGTCCTCCTTAAGCCTCCTACCTCACCAAGTCAACTCATAAACTTTGAGTGCCTCTAACTTTCACATACGAGCTCGGTTTGACAAAAATTTCACACCATTGTGATAAGGACAACGAGATCTTCAACTTGACACCGAGTTTGACACCTTTCTGACACTTAGATTTTTTAACCTTTGTTATTAAGCCACTTGTACTTGGACCTGTACAATCCTCCTAGATCATTTCTCCCAACTGAGGAGATTTTGGACCACCAAAAGCATGAACACACGCAACACACTACTTCTCCGTTCAAAACCACACTTTCAATCACCTGCATGCAAATTTGATACATCGTTTGCAACCATGTACATACCACACATGACTCAACAACCCCTCACTTCCCAAGAGTTTATAGCGCACACATTGGCTATGGATTACATAAAAATAACCAACACCTCAACTACTTATAAGAAAATTCCAAAACATCATCATTGCATTTCGAAGTGATGGGAAACACACCATCACGTTTACATTCCCTTGCAACGTATGATTTACAATTGTGGCCATAACAAGCTACTACCTCTAAAAAACCCAACTTAATACAGCATGCCACAATGAATGTGGTGGACTCATTTGTTGAAAATTTTCACCTTTTGGCTCCTCCATCAATGATTTCGAGGCAGGATCATTGAAGACGTGGCTTGTTGGTGTCCCACTTCATTGCAGTGACTACAATGAGTCTTTTTCCTCCAAACTTTCTCGATCGCCTTGGAGCGCCTCCCCCTGTTTTTCCTCTAATAAGTTTTCATGTAATCGTCACTATCATTGAATTTTGTCGAAGTGATTTTATCATTTGTTACTGGTTGGTCACTAGATATGTCAGAGATTTCTCCCACTTCCTTCCTGGTATATCTGAGTTCCGCATGATACGAAAATTCCTCGACTTCGATGGGGTTTATGATGCCTTGGACATTGATGCCGAGGGCTTTTTCCTAATACCCCATCTTCTTCAGCAGTTTGGATCTGATCCCTGTAGTATGTTTTTCAAAAGCACCAAATTCATCATCATGAAAAGTACATGAAATTGAAGGGTTTCTTTTTACCCCGTGTTGGTTACGCTGCAAATTTTCCAAGGCCTCATCCTTAGCTTGCAACTGGCGTAGTAACCTTTTTCTTCTTCCTTTTCTTCCTATAGGAGCCTTCTTAGCTCAGTATTTTCTGCTTGGATGCTTTGGCTAATCTCTTCAAATTATTGGAACTATTCTGTGGTAAGTGTCCTTTTCATATTTGGTACAATATCTGTTGAAATTTTTGTTTCATCACCCAAATCAGAACCCAAGTCTATGGGTCCTTCTTTTGCGATCCCAAAGGTTGCAAGCTTCATTTCATCATCGTAATGATACCCTAGGTAAATTGGTCTACCTTGTGAAAATAATGCAGTTGTGACCTTCTAATCCTCCTTTGAATCAAAATCTTGGTTTTGCTGCACAGTGATAGAGGTCTTCTGCTTCCCCTTTTGGTCATTCCTCTCAGGTCTCAACTCAGGGTGTAGCTTCCAGCAACATTCTTCGTCATGTCCCTCTTTCTCACAATGTGTACAAGGGGGCTTTGCTCCCCTTCTCTTGGCTGCTTCAGTTCTTCTTGGGTGGTCATTTTGTTCATGCATTCCCCTTCTTTCTAGATGCATGGCCTTCACACTAGCCTCATCGATGGTGAGAGGCTCAAATAATAATAATGAATGTCTTATGTAATTATGAAGAGAACTAATATACTTGGTTACAATCTCTAGTGAATCTAATGGAATGCCTAAATTCAATTCTTGATTTCTAAATTCTTTAGTGAAGCATTGTACATTTTGACCTCTACTTTTCCTTAGGTGTTGCCATTCCATTAATTCATTTTTCTTATAGCCCAAAGGGAAAAATTGGTTTCTCAATGCAGAAATAAAATTTGACCATGAGGAAATAAGGTTACCCAAATTTTGGCTGACTTGAAATTTTCTCTCCCACCAAACAAGAGAAGTGTCGTTCAGGTGAAGATAACCCAACTGGATCTTTGCATCGTCCTCCTCAATCTTCCGAATCCTGCAATAGACTTCAGTCTGCTTAATCTAGTTTTTAAGCTTTTCTATATTACTTTCACCAGTGACCATGGGAAGATCAAGTTTGACATCTAATTTAAAGAAAGGTTTCTTATATGCATTTCTTGAATTCCTATGACGGTGGTAAGAAGAATAAGAAGAACTTCCACTCATGAAAGGAGAAGGAGGTGGATCCCCTCCATCATATCCATGTGCTGAATCTTGTCCTTCTAGAGTATTTTCCCTTGTGCTTTCTAGTTTCTCAAGGCTTGAGAAAAACTTCTCGACTCAAACTACCATTGCGTAGAATGTTTTGCGGAAATTTAGCTCCTCCTCATTTCTAGCATCTTCATCCATGTTTCTTCTTTGGTGTTCACATCCTGCTTCGGGATCAAAAGATTTGGTTTCCCTTCACCTCTTCATAGCCTGTTTCTGGTTAGCATACAAACATGCAATTCACATCTACAAAGACTTGCTCTGATACCACTTGATCCAAAATCTTTAGCTTTGATATGGATTAAAGAATTACATGTAAAGTTATATCTTAACCATGAAACTTAAAAGGCATGAACATAAGAAGATAGAAGCACCTAAAATCATGCAAAGAAGACACGAAATTGATATCGGAGTTTTTCCAGGAGGGACTACGTCTTCGGGCCTTGCTTAATCAGTGCGCAGGCCCTCTTTCATGAAGTGGAAAATAAAATGAAATTAAAAGCATCAATGCAAAATTACACCCTTATACCTCCATAGCTGAAAGTGCCTGAAAATTAGAGACCTCTGATGAAGAAATGGATAGCACTGTTGGATTCGTGTCGCTGAGAGGTGTAGAATCCATATATTTTTATTTTATTTATTCTGGTGCTGAAAAAATATGGGCCCTATGGAAATGAGCTCATTTCATGGTTTAACACCCCTCCTGAAATGCGCTCATGGTTCCACTCTATATTGGTAAGCGTGCTGCTCTAGGTCTGCGTGGGCACACTTCTAAAATGCAATTTTATATAATAAAAAGTGAAAGGACTCCCCAAGGATCCCGCTTGTCATGATGTTTGAGATTTTTAGTTTGAGGGAGGGGGTCCAGTGGTCAAACCACACCCTCTCCATAAAAATAAGTGGAACTGTCGTTTTTTAAAAACCAAACGCAATGTTTAAACCAAAATGGTAATTAATGATGGGTTGTGGGGGGGGGGGGGGTGGGTAGACCCCATTGTGTATCCCGACCACCATACCTTCACCCGAATCATATAGATACATGTCATATATAGCTGGGTAGGGCTGACGAGGTTGAAAACCTGCACCCACCCTTGTATTACATAGTGATTGGTTATACAATTGGGGCGGAAAGGTCATGACCGCCGACCCCACTGCTATTTTTTTAATATTATTTGTTAAATCATTGGGATAGGGGCAGTGGTCACAGCCCATGCCTATTTTCTTATATGTTTTTTTTTTTAAATAACATAATACATTTTTAATTTCAATGATTTTTTACCCTAGGGGACATTTTAAGTGTCCCACAATTTCGCCTGGAATTCAGTCGAAGCTAGCTAGAATTTGGTGGCTGGGATTCTACGAAATTGTGTCCTCCTTAAGCCTACCACCTCATCAAGTCAACCCATATACTTTGACTACCTCTAATCTTTGCATAGGAGCTCGGTTTGACGAACTATTCACACCGCTGTGATAAGGACGATGAGATCTTGAACTTGACACCGAGTTTGCCACCTTTTTGACACTCTGATTTTTTAGCCTTTGTACTTAAGCCACTTGAACTTGGACCTGTACGATCCTCCTGCCATAGTAACAAATTTTATGTCTAGTAGTGATTTAGTTGCATATATTCAACACTATGGAAGGTTTTCAAAAAAATTTGCGAGACAAATAATGATCCAAATTGTTGTTGGACTATAATTTCTACATGAAAACAATATTATACATAGCGACTCAAAACCACAAAATTCTCCTTTCAAAAAATGACAACAATGTGGTACAGAAAATTACAGAATCAAGGACCCTGCAACCCCAAAGTGTAGTAGAAAAATTGTATGGTTCACCTCTCTACATAGCACTTGAGATTATGCAATATCAGAAGAATAATGGACATGAAAGAAGTCATGAAGGTTGGAGATTTGAAGATGACTTAGAGAACGAAACATCTTTGTCTCTGCAAAAAATCCCCCAAAAAAAGGATTTTAACAAAATAAGTGGTAATCAAAGGGAAGTCCAATTCAAATTTCTGGTTTAAGAGGAAGTGGATATGGATAACTAGTTTAATAAGGTGGGTATATCTATGTTTGGTTGGCTGAAGCATGGTATAAATAATGATAATGATGGATCATCTAGAACCTCTAGAGGTAATGGGATCTCTGCAAGAGGCAACCAAGGAGAAGGTGACTTCTTGAACAAAAGAGACTCTAAATCCTCTGGTATCCAAGCACTGAAGATCAGTGATGATGAAAATGAGTCTAAATATGAAGATGAAGATGATGAATTTGATTCAGTGAAGCCTATGGGGCATAAGCAACCAATGTTGATTCTTGTTGAAAGAGTAGATCCAAAAATGAGTAGTGTGAAGGTTACTGAGGATGCTAATTATTTGAGCCAATGAAGATTTTACCAAAAAAATATCTCAACATTGGCACCAAAGACAACCAACATAGTGGGATATGAGAGTGTGACCATTGTGCAAGAAGAAACTCTTCCATCTATTCTCAAGGGCAAGGATGTGTTGGCCAAGGCTAAAACTTGCAATGACAAGGTAGTAGAATTTTTGTTTCCTACTATTGAGGTAATATTGAAGCCACCATTCCTCCAACATCATAAAAGGCCACTTATTATTGTTCTTTTCATTTTTCCCACTAGGGAACTTGCAAGTCAATTTGTTGCAAAGGCCAATGTTTTGTTTAAATTAGATGCAAATACTGGTGTGCAAGTAGTTAGTGGTGGCACTAAATTACAAAGGGAATAGAAGTGGCTACAAACAAATCCATATAACCAAACCAAGAAGCCGGTGATCTTGAAAGGTGTGTGAGTGTGTGGCAAGCTAGAGGGGTAATGCCGAAAGTGGAAGGAATGCATTGTGTTTCAAGAGAGAGTTGTAGAGTAAGTAACATGAAATATCATTACCCACTTGTTTAGATCAATGTTCACTAAAAATGAGCTAAGGTATATTTGAAATCACATATCCACTCGTATGATTCATGACCACAATGAGCCAAGGTATACGAATTTCAAGGATTCCCAAAGAAAAACTAGTAGCTCAAATTATTTATGCAAATGTTGTGGAAATAGAGGAGATGGATTCAATGGATATTGTGACCTTGTGTTCTGTTTTTATAAGTTGAAGAGGTATTTCACTTTTTGAATGCTAGGTGAGATACCTAGAGAAGCTTTCAATGAGGGAAATCATTTTTGGTGTCTGGTTGTGGCTATATTTATGAGTATTGTGGGTTGGGATGGATGAGAAATAAATCCAACAACCATCCTTCATTTGTGTGGTCTCATAACCAAGTTTGGTGGTGTCATTTACAATAGATGCCTATGGTTGGGTAGTTGATCACTTATTTTTCACCAATTTGATGGATATATTCATGGGAAAACTAAGGGATTATCACCATTCTCAAGCCAATTATCTCTCTTTAGTATTTTTGTTATATTATTCCCTTAACATGTTGAATTTTGATAGCTACAGTTGGTATTCATCCTTGAATTAACCCAAAAATACGGGAAGCGTCCCCTCAATACTTGCACCTTATAGACCCTGTCAAGATATTTCCAAATGTTCAAACAGAATATTCCCCCCCATCAATGTTTGTAAGTGAAAGTTATGACTTGGAAAATATAAGAGCCTAATTTTAACCCCTGGATTATAAAATACTAAATCATGTATTATTTTCAATGGAGTAGTTTATGAGAATAATGCCAATCCAGGAGGGTTGAATTATAATGACCCCATATTGTAGAATGTGGACATGCTTTGCAATTTTTCCTAGCTCAAAGCCCAATTCAAAGGACCCCCTAGTGAATGGTCACAAGTAAAAATGGCATGGAGGCTAGGTTTTGATGTTATTATTAACTGTTATAAAACCAATGTATAATAAATAATATAATAAACACCAAAATGATTGCTTGAGAAGAAACAAAGGAGCTGAATCCAAGAGTGGAAGAGGAAAGGGAGTCTTTGGGAAGGTAAGATAGGTTACTTAATTTCCAACAAATGAGAAAAATTACACCAACGAGATTTCTCAGTTCATAAGTGGAAATAAAAAAGGGGAATTAAACGGACATCCCTATAAAAGAAAGAATCAGTCTTAGTCAAAAAAATCTAAGCATGACTATCACCATGCTAAGAAGAAGAAATACAAAGCTCTAGAGCCAAGTACAAGAGAAGCCTCAATGCATCGAATCCCCACTTTCAAATAGAGGGTTTTCCTCTGAAGTCAAAATGGAAGCTATCCTACCATCTCATAATCTAGATAGAAAGTTGGGTAAAAGAGATGGATATGGTCTAGGGGATGTCTATCTGTGTGGAAAAGATCGCCTTATGCATGGAGCTGGTAGAAGGGAGTTGCATACCAATCTAGCATGATCTATCTTGAAACCCCATACAAAAACATCCCATGGGTTTCCTTATCAATATTTGGGATGCCTCTTATAACAAAATATATCATTGTTCCCTTGTGTCCCTTGTAGAGGTTCTATATTTTGACCACGCTATATTAAAAGATATTTCACCTACCCTATTGATCATATGTTCCAAGTACAAACTCAAAATGCTATATGGAAGACACGTGATCCTCGTGAATGGGAGACATAACATATACTTTTTCTTGGAGAGGTTATTTCCCTCGTGTTGTACATGTCTCCCATAGGTAGTCCTTGGATGCAAAAACTATGCCAAGAAACCAACTCAACCAATATTTAGGTTCAAGCTTACCCCTAAACTAGAGCGGGCTCCGTCAATAATTACGAGGCCTTGTTTAATGATGTTCAATGTCACTAGACAACAACCTATGAAGCAGAGTGGTCGCATTTACGGTTTTTAATTGGGGGTGGTTGGAGATCAATGCACAATTCCTATTCATGAATAAATCGCTCCTTTGTAGAGTTCTTTCTCAAAGTGTCATCTTCCAGCCTGACATAATGACTTAGCTTTTTAAGGATTATGATAGAAGAATGTAAGAAGATTCCCAATAATCAAGCAATCAACCTCACTACTTAACAACAAGGGAATTTGAGATGCGTGTAGAGGATTTCTATAGCCCAACAAATCACATCCAAGGGAAGATAGAAGTGGCAAACAATAATCAGTGCAAATAGGAGCTAACCTAGACATACAATCCGATATATTGAACTGTTTAAACAACTATAATTTGTAGGGGATTTCAGAAAGATTGAAACTCAATCTATTCCAACCCAAATCTTATATGCAACTTTGAAAATGTGTAGAAATAGATTATGAAAATACTTGAAAAACATACAAGAAGCACAAACTCTATCAAAGCCAGAACGGAAATACTTTAATTAGAATTTTTGGAAAAAGGGTTTTACAAATCTAAAGTGGTTTTGGCCTCAAAATCCCACCCTTTCTTATTACAAATGATCAAATATATATAAATTAAAATAAGGTGGTCGTTGCTAGATTTTAGGAAAACAAAACAAAATCTTAACCATATATTAAAAATAAAATCTAATTTATTAAAAAATTTCTCAAAATAAAATTAAATAAAACTAAATATAAGAAATGATTGTGAAAGAATTTGGAAATGTTGGAGCTTCTGATGCCAAATTTTCTTTCAATCCGGAATTAGTAATTTGAATATGTTGATATTTTTCCTGAAGATATTGATTAAAAACTTTGAATGCTGAATACTCTGCCACCTGTGTTCATAACATATTTTAGACTTCCTCGAAATGCTAGTTGAATCTTTGACTTGCTGATCTTTCTCCTTTAAATCTAGAGCTATTGATGTCGTTCCCTGAAAATTTGTCAAATCTCCTTTATACAAGGCAAGCTCTGCCACCTATCTGAGATCTGTCCCTTTCTCTTCCAAAAATAGAAGCAGATGTCAAAGAATGGATCTTTGCATCTTTCAAGAAGATTACCAAATGCATAGTGATCTATATTCTCAAAATATTGACCATTTAATTTCCCTTTTCGTATTTAGTTTTAAATATATCATACAATATTCAAACATTGAATACTAGAGCTAGAGTCTTGGATATGTTGCTATGTTACCAGAAACGGGAAACGGGAAACGAAACGAGAAACGAAAACGATACGAGAAACAAAATTTATAGGTTTCGCCTATAAGAAACGAGGAGAGAGAAAAAACAAAACTAAAAGTTAACAATATAAAACACAACATTAATCATAAAAATTCAATGTTTCCAACATTAATCATAAAAATTCACAACATTAATCATAAAAATTCAATGTTTCCACATGTGAATTTGTAAAGAAACATTCATAAAGATTGATTTAGTTTTAAAAAAGATGTCATAATTTGCAAGAATTTAGCCCATCATTAAAAGTATATTTTTGAATATGGAAGTATCTCTAAAGCAACTTATAACAATTCATGGTCAAAATACAAATAAACCTAATAATCTAGATTGTTAAGCTCATTTTCTATAGTAGTTGTTGAGCTTGATCCAATTTCTAGAGTAGTAGACTTCTTGGTATTATTAAGCATGTCTTCAGCATTGTCTTGTATCACCTCAAGTGGGCTTATTAACCAGCCCAAAAATTCTTTTAAACTATTGTTGCGGCTATAGTCAAGCTGATGTTACTCTCTTAGTTGGATTACATTTACTCGTTCATATAAAAGGGTGTTTGCATAAATTTGTTTACCGTTATTTGGATTGTATGCATTCTCTATATCTCAAATTTTCAACTATAATGTTAACATTCTAAAATTTCCATTTTATTTCTTATGGCTTTTTGCCTTGCAATATCGTTCGGATGACAGATTTACGGGTTTTGTGGGCATACTTGGTGCCATTTTCTGTAACCCTTTCTCGAGGCCTCCATGGCGATGAGTATGTTGCTCATCCCGAGGTTTGTTTTGAAAGTTCTCGGACAACTTTGGCAACAACTCTGTTGTTTGGGTGATTTGTTCACAACGACATATTTCTACTATTATTTTATACAGGTTTAATTTTACAATTACCCGTGCTGGAAAATTAGACCGTGCCTAGAAATAAATCTATTTTTCTTAATAATGTGCTCTGGGCTATTGTTCCCTATGAATGGTTAGTTTGTGTATCCAAAATACTTTTACTATTTCTGCGAAAATTTTCAATCGTGCTTTTCATTAATACTTGTTATTAGTTAGTAACCTACAATAACACTTTTGGAAAATAATTACTAACCAGAATCACACACTGCATATTTCCTTAGCATAAATATTCACTATGTATAAATAGAGTTTGCACTTTTCCATAGAAGTAAATTTCTGTAAATATTCACTATGCATAAATACAGTTTACACATTTCCATAGCAGTGTAATTTCTGTAGATATTCAATATGCATCAATACAATTTAGACATTTCCATCGCAATATAATTTCTGTAGATATTCACTATGCATAAAGGTTGTTTATACATTTTCTGTAGATGGATGTTTAAAAAAAAATTAACCCACAGTAATATGCAGAGGTGATACCAAAACATACCAAGAAATTGGCAGACTGAATGAGCTTCTCTCCAAGCTTTATAGAGGAAACCCGTGTGCGCTGAAAGATGCGCTTCTCTCCAGAGTCCATACACCCGCTTATGTTGAAGGATGAATCATGAATCTACTATGCAAATTGCTCATGCTCTCACAGCTTAAATCGTCAAATTTTCCAGGCTGCCAACTGATAGCTCGCATGCAATGGGAGAAGACAAGCGCAACTAGAAAAAGAAACTTCAAAAAATTAGTAAGTTTGAGAAAGGTAATTGCCATTTTTTAAAAATGGAGAAAAACGTTCTTACCAAAACGAAAACGTTTCAGCCAAAACGGAGAGACGTTTTTAGAAAATACGCTGTTGGAAACCATCCGTTTCGCCAGAAACCGTTTTTTATCAATCAAAACGAATACGGCCGTATAAAACGTGGTTTCCAGTACCGTTTGGTTTCTGGATCAGTTTTCACCGAAAACCACTACCAACGTTGCGTTTCTGGTAACAGATTATGTTGCACTAGACAACATTTTCTCTTGAAGCGAGAAATCAACAACTTTTTTTTCTGGACGCAAATTTATATCCTAAAATGTGCCTTTATCTATCTGTTGTTGGTCCATATTCATATGCAAGTGCTACACTAATAATCTGATTCATAGGCACTGAAGATGAGAAGAAAAAGAAACCAGAATAACAGAATCACTACAATAGTAATTCAATTGGTAAAAATATAAATCTTGAAACCAATAATCAATAACAAGACAACATCTCAATAATACCCGCACAGGTACATTATAAAAAGGGTTTTAATTTTCTTGTCTTCACATATAAAGATAATGTAAAATGCTACATAGAAATAATCATAAAATAATTGATCGGTATTATCTACGTATGTAACATTAAATGCATCCGACCAGTACCAGGACCAGATATGCAACCAGATCTGTAAAAGCACAAAACAAAAACTGAAGTATGGGTATGCGGATACGGAAACTTTCATTTGTAATGGAACCAAGATGTGAGTATTGGTTGCAATAGATATAGGCCTGTCCCATGGGAGATACACATACCCCATGTAAAAACAACTATGCTTTTGTCTTTGCAACATTTTCCATGACAACGATGAAATAATTTATCCTACTTCATATTTAAAAAACTTTAACTCAAACCTCCCACCCGATTAAGGTATCTTAATATCCTTTCATACTGCAAACACCCCCTGATACCTTAGTTAATGATAATTGGAAACTGTGGCAATGTGTTTATGGGAGAGAAGCCATCGTATCCAAATTGTAGGGAAATACAAAGAGAGCTATTTCTGTGAAGCTTATAATTGAAAAGATATTGTGCACAAGCAATGAAATACATCGAAGTATTGAGGTATCAGTACAAATTTAAATACCCTTGTAAAAGACTTCTAAATTAAGTTTTCCAAAGCAGCAAGCATTAGATTTCTTGAAGGAATGAGACAGAGTCTCCATTGAAATTTCCATAGAGTTCATGCAAAAATGGTGTGCGCTCCATGATTGGCAGTGAAATCACTACAAACTTTCTGGCTCCTGTAGATTTGTGGGTGGATTTTGACATGGAAAATAGTGAGGCCTTTAACATCCATAAGCTATAACACTAGCTTAGGTGCTTCTCTATATTTGACTTACGAATTAGCTGTCCAAATTTCCTGACAACAACTAAGTGCTTTGCTGAAAACAGTATTGAATAGATGCCTCACAGGAAACTAGAAAAATCTCTCTATTGGCTCACAATTTTCAGAAAAAACTTTGCGCTTAAGTAAATTGGGGCCATCCTGCAAAAAAACCCATGTTCCAGAATTTTCAATTTTGACATAAATTGCCGAGAAATGGAACCCGGAAATCAACTGCTGAAAATATTGCGTTTTTTGTTTCAGGCGTTGTGGCATATGCACGGAGAAGGTAAGTAATCTGTGGGATCGAGTTTTTGAGATTTTTTTGATAGAGTAAATATCTGTATCGGATGCAGTAAATTACAATGATTGAAAATATGTTAGATCCTACATAAACTGATGAAGATATCCAACCTTGCATCCCTTTAATGTTATATTTTAGTTCATCAGAACTCCCTTCAATTCCTAGAAACTTTGAGGGCACTATAGTCTCTTAGAAAATAATTCCGCAACCCTTGAAAACTTTTCTGAATCCAACAACACGTTGGTCATATTAAACATAAGCAACACGTAAATGCACCTTGAAAGGAAATAAACAAGCCTCACAATATGAAAATAGATCTAGCATTTGCAGAAGCCGTGACCACACAGTTTCCTGCTAATAACTTGGAGCTTATGTCATGAAAACCATAAAAAAAATTTAGGAGGGGACCTTTGCTGGTAAGCAGTTTTGTAGCTAGGGGTCTAAAATAATTTAAATGATGCCATGCGCCCCAAGAGTGGTTTTGACAAAACCAAATTTCGGACCCCCCTCCCTAACAAATTGTCGAAAAGCTTGAGGGAGTCTGAAATCAATGAAAATTGTGCTTCATATAAGTTAAAATGTTGGATCGAACTTAGTTTTATTAATTTTACAATATAATTTAAGTTTAAAACAAATATTTTCATAAAGAAATATTTTTTTATAAAAATAATATATTTTAAATTAAAAAATAATATATAAAAGAAACAAACCTTTCAAAAAAAACATTTCTCGGCATTTTAACTTAGTAAAAAAAATGTATTTCACCTTTAAATAAAAATTTTAGTTGTGCCAAAACATGTTACCAAATCGGCTCTAATGGGGACTACTTCCCCCTGTGGGATGCACAGAACAAGAAGATCAGTTGCCTTTAGTGTTGGGCATGGAGTGATACTGTAAACCTGATCATCAACCAACATCTGCCATAATCAATTCTCATGGATCAATCCTATCATTTAAATAGCCTCCTAGTGCAAACTACAACCTGCAACTGTGAAATACAACCATATGCCATCACTAATCCTAATACTCTTTCATACTGAAAAATGAAAAATTCTAGAATAAAAATATAAGTTGATCTATCACACCATTCATAAAAAATGAACACGTTGATCTACTGCACACTGAAACTGTGAATATATATTCGAGCCAGACACCTTTATCTAACTGAGATGGAAATGTTTTACATTGTTAGGTGAAATATTCTTTCCAATTTAACCAAGTGCAGAGTGGATTTATTGACAAACTACACTACCAAAAACTGAAAATCTAAAGAATATATACAATATGAACATAGTCTTGCATGGAAAAATTATACTCACATGTGTCCTTTAAAAGCTTCTTCCTCTATAGACACGCAAAATTTCTGATCATGGCTAAGAAGAGAAAACATATACTGCTAATTGCAAGCATCAACAAACCTTGCATAGCAATAAAGGCAGCTAAAATCTGAAAAGAGTGGGATCGGTTTCCTAGTGGAATCGCCATATGGAAAAGTGGATTCGCCAGGTGAAAATAATGCAACCAATACCAATGCCTACTTCTTTTTCACCAACAAGAAATATATCTAAATTTTATTGTGATCGAGGGAAAATTTTCTTAGTTACTTGGATCCCCAGAAACAACACCAAATGTTGTACCTGTTTCCCGTAGGCAGTCCTTAGGTGCAAAAACTACGCCAGGAAACTAACCCAACCAATATTTAGGTTCAAGCTGACCCCTAAACTAGAGGGGACTCCCTCAATAATTAATAGGCCCTATTTAACGATGTTCACTGTCACTAGACAACAACCTATGAAGCACAGTCATCAGATTTATGGTTTTTAATTGGGGGTGGTTGGTGATCAATGCAAAATTCTTATTCATGAATAAATCCCTCCTTTGAAGAGTTCTTTCTCAAAGTGTCAGCTTCCAACCTGATATAATGACTTAGATTTTCAAGGATTATGATAGAATAATGTAAGAAGATTCATTATAATCAAGTAGTCAACCTGACTACTTAACAATAAGGGAATTTGAGATGTGTGTAGAGTATTTCTAAAGCCCAACAAAGCACATCCAAGGGAAGGTAGAAGTGGCAAACAATAATAAGTTCAAATAGGAGCTAACTCACATAGACAATCTGATATACTATTATGTTTAAAAAATTATAATTTGCACGGGACTCAGAAAGATTTAAACTCAATCTATTCTGACCCAGCTCTTCTATGCAGCTCTGAATATGTGTAGAAATAGATTATGAAAATACTTTCAAAACATACAAGAAACACAAATTCTGTCAAAGCCAGAGCAGAAATACTTTAATTAGAATTTTTGGAAAAAGGGTTTTATAAAACTGAAGTAGTTTTTGCCTCAAAAGAACACCCTTTCTTATTACAATGATAAAATATATAGAAATTAAAATAAGCTCGCTCTTGCTAGATTTTAGGAAAATAAAATAAAATATTAACAATATATTAAAAATAAAATCTATTTTATTACAAACTTTCTCAAAATACAATTAAATAAAACTAAATATAAGAAATGATTGTGAAAGAATTTGGAAATGTTGGAGCTACTGATGCCAAATGGTCTTTCAATATGGAATTAGTCCTTTGAATAAGATAATCTTTTGCCTGAATATATTGATTAAAAACTTTGAATGATGAATACTATGACACCTGTATTCATAACATATTTTTAGACTTCCTGGAAATATTAGTTAAATCTTTGACCTACTGATATTTCTCCTTTAAATCTGGAGCTATTGATGTCGTTCCATGAAAATCTGTCAAATTTCCTTTATACAAGGCAAGCTCTACCACCTATCTGATATCTGTCTCTTTCTCATCCAAAAATAGAAGCAGATGTCAAGGAATGGATCTTTGCATCTTTTAGGAAGATTTCCAAATGCATAGCGATCTATATTCTCAAAATATTGACCATATTGGCCATTTAATTTTCCTTTTCTTCTTCAATTTTAAATATATCATACTATAGCCCGACATTGAATACTAGAGCTGGAGTCTTGGATATGTTCCACAGGACAACATTCGCTCCTCAAGCGAGAAATCAACAACTTCATTTTCTGGATGCAAATTTATATCCTAAAATATGCCTTTATCTATCTGTTGTTGGTCCATCTTCATACGCAAGTGCTACACTAATAATATAATTCATGGGCATTGAAGATGAGAAAAAAAAGTAACCAGAATAATAGAATCACTGCAATAGTAATTCAACTGGTAAAAATATAATTCTTCGGACCAATAATCAATAAGAAGATGACATCTCAAGAATACCTGCACAGGTACATTAAAAGGAGGGTTTTAATTTCCCTTTCTTCACATATAAAGATAATAGAAAATTCTACATAGAAAAAATCATAAAACAATTGATTGGTATTATTTGCTTATGTAACATTAAGTGCATCCAACCAGTACTAGGACCAGATATGCAGCTAGATCTGTAAAAGCACAAAAAAAAAAAACTGAACTATGGGTATGGGGATATGGAAAATTTCATTTGGAATGGAACCAAGGTGTGAGTATTGGTTGTAGTAGATACAGGTCTGTCCCATGGGAGATACACATACCCCATGTAAAACAACTATGATTTTGTCTTTGCAACATTTTCCATGACAATGATGAAATAATTTATCTTGCTTAAGATTTAAAAAAAATTTAACTCAAACATCCCACCTGATTAAGGTATTGTAATATCCTTTCATACTGCAAACACCCTTTGCTACCTTAGCTAATCATAATTGGAAACTGTGGAAATGCATTTATGGGAGAGAAGCCAACGTATTCAAATTTTACGGAAATACAAATGGAGCTATTTATGTGAAGCTTATATTTGAAAAGATATTGTGCATAAGCGATGAAAGAATCAGTAAAAATTGAAATACCCTTGTATCAGAGTCTGAAATTAAGTTTTCGTCCACAGAAAGCCTTAGCTTTCTTGAAGGAATGAAATGCAGTCTCCATTCCAATTTCCATAGAGTTCACAGACAAATGTTGTGCGCTCCATGATTCGCAGTGAACTCACTGCAAACTGTTTGGCTCCTGTAGATCTATCAGTGGCTTTTGACATGGGCAATAGTGGACCTTTAACATCCATAATCTGTAGTACTAGCTTAGGTGTTGCTCTATTTTTGACATACGAATTAGCTGTCCAAATTTCCTAGCAGCAGCTAAGTACTTTGTTGAAAATGACACTGAACATATACCTTACAGGAAACTGGTAAAATATCTCTATTCGCTCACAATTTGCACAAAAAAGTCAGCGTTTAAGTAAATTGGGGCCATTCTACAAAAAAACCCATGTTCCTGATTTTTCAATTTCAATCTAAATTGCTCAGAAATGGAACCCAAAAATCAACAGTTGAAAATATTATGTTTTTGGTTTCAAGCATTGCGGCATCTGTACGGAGAAGGTAAGTAATCTGTAGGATCGATTTTCTTAGATTTTTTTGACAGAGTAAATCTCTGTACATAATGGAGTAAATTACGATCATTGCAAAACCACTGTCATAGCTTTCATTTTCAAAGACGCTAGATCTTGCATAAACTGATAAAGATATCTAGCCTTGCATCTCTTTAATGTTTTATTTTATTTCATCAGCGCTCCCTTCAATTCCTGGAAACTTTGAGGGCACTGTAGTCTCTTTGAAAATACTTCCGCATCCCTTGAAATCTTTGCTCAATCCAACAACCCGTTGGTTAAATGAAACATAAGCAACATTTAAACGCACCTTGAAAGGAAATAAACAAGCCTCACAATATAAAAATAGATCTAACATTTGGAGAAGTCGTGACCACACTATTTCCTACAAATACCTTGGAGAGTATTTCATGAAAACCATAAACAGTTTTTCGGAGGGGACCTTTGCTGGTAAGAGGTTTTGCAGTTGGGGTTCCAAAATAATTTAAATGATGCCACGTGCCCCAAGATTGGTTTTGACAAAACCAAATTTCGAACCGCTCTCCTCAACAAAATGTTGAAAAGCTCGAGGGGGTCCGAAATCAATGAAATATGTGCATCACGTAAGTTAAAATGTTGGATTGAACTTAGTTTATTAATTTGGAATCACATTATCCACTTGTATGATTCATCACTGCAATGATCCAAGGTATGCAAATTTTAGGGATTCCCAAAGAGAAATCAGTAGCTCAAATTTGTTATGCCAACACTATGGAACTAGCGGGGATGGATTCAATGGAGATAATGACCTTGTGCTATTTTTTGCTAAGTGGAAGAGGTATTTCACTATTTGAAGGATGGGTGAGATACCTATAGACAATTTCAATGAGGGAAAGCATTGTTTGTGTCTAGTTGTGGCAATATTTTTTAGTATTGTGGATTGGGATGGATGAGAAATAAATCCAAGAGCTATCCTTCATCCTTGTGTTCTCATAACTCAATTTGGGGGTGGAATTTACAGCAGATGCCTATGGTTGGGCAAGTTTATCACTCACGTGTCACCAATTTGATGTATATATTCATGGAAAGGCTAAGGGATTATCATCATTCCCATGTCATTTCTCTCTATTTTGTATATTTACTATATAATTACCTTGACATGTTGAATTTTGATGGCTATGGTCGATATTCATCATTTGGATATGAGCGTATGACCAAATGATATGAACAAGAATAGGTGGCCTTTTATGATCTTGGAGGAATTGTGACTTCACTATCACCTCAATAGCGGGAAAGGAAAAAATAATGTCTTGTCGTTGCACTTTTTAGCCTTCGACAGTAGATCCTTTCCTTTGAGAATAGATGGAAGAGTTGCTTCTTGCAAAATGGTCATACACTCATATCGTCGAGGGGAAAACCCAGCCACAAAATCTTCATTCGATAGATTAAAAAGATGAGAGGTCAATGACCCTTACATTCTAGAATCAAGACCACCTCCATCCATCAAGTCAACCTAGTCATGTTTCAGGTCAATAGCTCCTGTAGGAGTCATTCGTCTTCACACTTGCAATGGCACTAAACTTGTAGCATTATTCTCACTGTGATAACACTAACATAAAGACTGTGATATCCATACATTATCATTGTACTAACACTAAGCCATTCTAGGGTAGCAACGATAGATATCCATAGTAGTATCACTGAGATATGTTCATTGTAATGTCACTGAATTGTAATAGTGTCATAAATGTCACAACACTAAATTATGTGCATCGAAATTTGTCTTCTAAGATAGCATAGAAATGTATCCTCTGAGATATCACTGAAATGTACTCCACTGTGATAGAACTGAAACTGTGATAACTCGAGACTGTCCACTATGATTTTTGTACTTATCTGAGTGAGATTAATTCTGTGAATATTAAGCTGAACTTTTGTAGTTGGATAATGTGAAAACATGAGCCTTGTATACATAGTTGTTTCCCATAAAATAAGCCGACATGAAATTTTGAACAATTGTGTCTTCATATATGCCATCACGAGATATCCTTATGGAATATTGTACAGGATACTTTTAACATCAGTGAGACTTTGATTGATGGAGGAGTCTTCACACATTTGGCTTTGACAAATACCCTAAAGCCTAAAATGGAGGCTTGACCTAATACATTTGATCCAAGCATGAAACCCTTGCTTTAATAAGTCAAACAAAATTAATAAAAAAAATCACTTTATTTTGACAAATATATTACATTTGAGTTAAGTATAATAATGAAGACCGAAACTAGTTACATTTTCCAACACCCCCCCAGCTTAACCCACTCTCTCCTTGTTTCAAGATTTCCTTCACTTGCATGTAATTGCACCGTCATATTAGGTTTTATGGCTATTCAAGAGTTAATGAATCTCAAATGTACCATTCATCAACAATCTAGAGAGATTGAGGAGCTAAAATCATCTCTTTGACTTCTTCAAATTCATTTCTCTAATCTGAAAGCATATGTGGAGACAATGATGGGAATTATCATACATCAATAATGCATCCACAATGTATTGAATAAATGTGGAGCTCTCCATTCTTAACTATGGGACCTCTAAGAATCTCAACCAGCTGGAATTTAGAGTCATTCTTCAACACTTTGAGAAATGGATAAATGGCATCAAAAAATTATGCAATTCCTCTCATCCCTCCACCTCGAAGGGAATTATAGGACAACAATACAAATTAACATCCTTCTCCACAACTTAGGTCTCGTAATTTTTATTTCAGGAATATATTATATAAATTACTCTCTAAATTTCCTACTTTTCTACTTGTACTATTTTATAATGAAATCTCTTAGCAGTCTCTCTCAGCCCATAGGTTTGTATTGCTATTTACCTCATGGCTCTCATGACCTATGTAACTCTGAAGTGTTACCTCGATGAAGACTTTGCTAATAGAAAAATCTTCTAGTTTTCATCCAGAAAAATAAAAAATAAAAACAAATTTGAAATGGACACTCCACCTATTAGCTTTGTAAGATAGAAAAGAGAGCCAATGTTCAAAATATATAGGTCTCTAAGTAATTAAACATTAGAAAATTTATAATAAAATAATCCAAAAAGGGTGACATATCAAAACAAATACATAGTTCATCTCTAGAAAATTTACCACAACCATGTTACTTTTCATAGCATCATATTTATATTTTGCAATAAAAAAACTAAACCCTAAAGGCTACGTAGATCAAAATTTTAAACCCAATCAAAATAATATATTTGAACTACTTTACTATGCTAACACACACTACTTAATATAGGAATAATATAAATATTCTATATAGAACCACTCAAATCTAAAACTGTATTCTATTACTGCAAAGAAGAAATACACAATACATAAGTTCAAAAGAAACTTTGCTAACCACCACAATGGTACACCCATTCTTCTCCCTTACAAAAACTTAGTAAGAAAGAAATATAGTGAATCTATACACATGTAAATAGTTACCCTTATAACAAAATAAAATCCTAATAATTGTCCATCAAATGGTGCACCTTCCTTGCATGGATAAGTGTGCAAGGTGAAGTGCCACTCAACTAGAAGATAAGTTGGAATATGCAAGCATGCATCCCCTCCTCAATATTTTTGCACTGTACTGAAAACTAGAAACACCTCATGCATGAGCACCTCATCTATCTAGGGATTTACACACTCCTACTAATAATGAATTTGTAATCTAAGAATAACAAAAACAAACTCCAAAGGTAGAAAAAAATATCTGATACTAGAACTGTTAGCCACTGATAAATTCTGTTATACCAAAAAGTGTCTAATTTTGTCCTTCAAAAACTCCAAGAGATAATTCCCCTTTGAGAACCTATCATCCTTGAAGTTTTTATGAAGATAACTAATTATTTAGTTAATCTTCACTGCTGTTTCCCTTATAAACCTAAAAAATTTGTTGTTTACTAAGAGAAGAAACTACTCAAGAGGCCTCATTTTCCCTCATTTTCACTTCTCCATTTTCCTTCTTCACTTCATCCATAAACCTTCCATTTCTCTCTTATTCCTTCGAATTTCCTTTTTTAACCTAGTAAAATCCCTTTCTAAGGTTTTAAAACTCCTTTTTAACCTTATCGGAAACTTTCAAAATCCTTAAAAAATCCTAAAAATGAGTCTTGTTGCATTAAGGACTTAAGCCCCTTTGGCCCTAGCCCCCAGCCCCATTTTTCCGCATAAAGACCATCACCAAGACCAGGCGCTAAGGCCTAATCACGCAATCACAATCGGGCGTTCCCTTTTGTCTTGTTACCGGGTGAAAATGTGAAGCTGGGTTACACTTTTTGCCCTTTTTTGAGGAAAAAATTTCATTTTTTCGGTTCTTCAACTTTCTACAAACTATAAAAAAAATTCTGTGTAGAATTTTATTTTGCGATAAAAAAAAAGTTGTGAGAAATTTTGTTAGCTTTCTATTACTTATTTTTTGAAATTTTTTTATGCAAATTTGATATGTCAACTTAGCGTTTCTTTGAGTGTGTGTTTCTTAACAATCAAAGGATTCATAAGAAGTCATATTATGACGCATTGTTTTATTCATTGAAAATTTGTGTTTTTGAAAAAATAAAATGTGTTACAACAATCTAGACAGAGTCTACTTTGTTTTCGTCATATTTACAAAGCCAATGGATGCATATCATAATTACTAGAATTTTTTGAACTGGTCCAATCCGAAAAACTGCGTATTTTGGATATGTTTCACGTCGCAAGAAATTTATTAGCATATAAGTTATAAACTAAAAATCTAAAAGCTAGCCATTAGAGACGAAGGACCAATGTAATGCCCCATAATTTTTTCAATTTTTTTTACAATGTATTTTGGGAGATACAAAATTTTGATTTCACTGAATCACAATGACCCTCAAAAATTGTTTGCACCCATTTTATTAGAAAAATAATTAAAATTAATAAACGTTTATGAAATTCCATAAAAGTTATATTTCCTGAAAGTAGATTCAATTATGAAAATTCTTGTCTTGGTTCTGATAGTTAATTAACAACTTTTCATGGAGTTTAATCAGTGCAAAGTTGCAGAACCGTATTCAGAACCTGGTTTTGCGTAATTGGTGACGCGTTAGTTTAGCCGAACTTTTAATCTAAGTTTGGCCGAACTATGTTTTCCGCCGTACGCTCATTAAATCTAACGTCTTAATAGTTCAGCCAAACTTTTAATAAAAATTTCGGCCGAACTATTGTATAACTTTCCGTCGGCCGGAAATTTTTGCGGAGCCCCTACTAAAAACACATTTCGCGGCAATATAAATTGCCGCGAAATGATTCACAATTTTTGCACATTTCGCACATTTCATCTCATTTTATAAAGATATTGGTTTGGGTTCAAAAACTTATCTTCAAATTTTGGGTTTAAAAGCATTTCTTGGAAGCAAATTCATTTTACAAAGAATTTTTTTGGAAGACATTTCTTGGAGGCGGCCTGATTTTGGCAAAAATTGTTTTGAACTTAAAAAAATTTCTTGGACGTACATTTAAAAGACATTTCTTGGAGGTATGTACGTGTTTTGAGTTGAAGTAAATCTTTTGAGCTTCGTTTCATTTTTATAAGACATTTTTCTCTCGAATTTTTTAAAGTGTTTTGGATTGGAATATGTATTTTTTGCAAAAAATTTACACTGAATTTTTTTAAATTAAATCTTTTGTGATATTTTTTGTAATTGAGTTATTGTCTAATTTTTTGAAGGAAATTTTTTGAGCTTCATACCCTATTATCATGGGAAATCGAAGAACTTGTGCGAGAAAATATGATCGAAAAAGAGACCCTGAGGAACGTAGAGAAGAGACAAGACAATCTCGCAAAATAAAGTTAGAAGCCCTCTCAAATATTGAAGAGGAAAATCAACCTCAAGCAGAAATTGAAGCAGGTATGTAAATGTAAATATTATGATCTATTGATATATTTAAAATTTTCCTTATGTAAAATGTGAAGCTTAATTTTTATTTGATGAACTAATTTGAAAAATATTTTTTTTAATGTAAACAGACAGAAATATTCCTCAAAATATTGAAGAAGAAAATCAACCTCAAGTAGAAATTGAAGCAGGTATGTAAATGTAAATATTATGATCTATTGATATATTTAAAATTTTCCCAATGTAAAATGTGAAGCTTAATTTTTATTTGATGAACTAGTTTGAAAAATATTTTGTTTAATGTAAACAGATAGAGATATTCCTCAAAATATTGAAGAAGAAAATCAACCTCAAGAAGAAATTGAAGCAGGTATGTAAATGGAAATATTATGATCTATTGATATATTTAAAATTTTCCTAATGTAAAATGTGAAGCTTAATTTTTTATTTGATGAACTAGTTTGAAAAATATTTTGTTTAATGTAAACAGACAGAGATATTCCTCAAAATATTGAAGAAGAAAATCAACCTCAAGCAGAAATTGAAGTAGGTATGTAAATGTAAATATTATGATCTATTGATATATTTAAAATTTTCTTAATGTCAAATGTGAAGCTTAATTTTTATTTGATGAACTAATTTGAAAAATATTTGAAATTTTAGATATATTTATTAATTTAGTTATTTATTGAATATGTACTATTTTTTCAAATATGTACAGATGAAATCACTATCGATAATGAGATGTTAGAAAATGTTGACACTCACACATATGGAGATAAAAAACCTAACCATGTTATACGATATCGTGTTAACTGCATTTTTGAA
Organism: Pinus albicaulis; assembly: GCA_034641835.2. NCBI lineage: Eukaryota > Viridiplantae > Streptophyta > Pinopsida > Pinales > Pinaceae > Pinus > Pinus albicaulis. The sequence continues at coordinate 462,121,569 of CM076578.1, read as the reverse complement.
AAGTATTTCTTAAATGAGCGGGTGACAGTTCAGGCTCAAATGTTGAAAGGTCTCCTATAATTAAGGAAATTAAAAGAAGCTACAACACTATTGGGTATTCGAAAATCAACCAAAGATAAAAAAAAATGAAGGAATAAGTGATAAAAAATATAAGTAGTGCTATAAAGTCAATTAAGAGATCTAGAGAGAAATATGTTTCAATTGTACGTAGAGGAATACAAATGGCAATGGTTTCCTCAAGTACTCAAGAGAATCTTTTGGTAACATCTATGGCACGAGCACTGGGAACCTCGCGAAAAAATTTGCACAAACATCGGAAATTTCGGTTGCAAATAGATGTAAATAATGAACTCGCTTGTTGGAGAGCTATTTGTAGGCAACCATACAAAGATAGACTTGGAGAAAATGTTAAAAAAATAATATATGAATATTGGAAGAATAATTCACGTGTTTCACAAACTGCAAGGCATGTGATGCGAAGAAGAATAGCACAAAATCAGTACGAATAACATGAAAAATATCTCTTGGAAACCACTCAGATAGATTTATTCAACAAGTTCAAAGAAGAGAATCGTCAAATTCATGTTTCACTCAGTGCTTTTGTTCAACAAAAACCATGGGATGTAGAACCTATCACCGTACGCGACACTTGTTGTTTCCGTTATCATGTGGAATTCGAGTTATATTATGACACATTCCTTGATTTCGGTAGAACATTATGGAAGGATTCACCTCCTCCTTCCACTATCCGTGATTTCATATCTCAAATTCTATGTGAAAGAGAAAGCGATGAAGTATTTAAAAAAAAGAAATGTGTTGGTGGTAAAAAATGCGATGATTGTGGACATTTGACTAAATTTCAAAAAAAATATCATATTGATATAAAGGATCAATCATTGTCCAATATGAAAGTGAAATGGAAGAGATATGAATATATCGATACATCGATTCAAGGTGCAAATACTGTTAAAAGAATTGAATTACTAGAAGATGGAATTTTTCTGATAGACTTTTTGAGAAAGTTCGAGGCAGAAATTTACAAATATACCAAGCATTCCCATAGAGCTCGATGGTAAGACTTGCAATTCAAAAAATATCGTGAATTTTTTCCACCAAGGACCATTTTATCAGTGATTGATTTTGCAGAAAACTACACATTTGTTCCACAAAAAGGAATTCAGAGTGAATACTATCATTCTGACCAAGTCTCGATGCTCGTCCATATTCTATATAGACATGCTGAACAAAATGTCGATCATATAGAAAGCACGAGTGAAAATCGACATATCATTAAAGAATATCACTTTTATATCAGTGACGATCGTACACATGATACATGTTTTGCACAACATTGTTTTGGAAGAATTTATGATTCATTGAAAAATCGTGGAATAACATTCAATGAACATTGGATATGGTCAGACGGATGCGCAGGTCAATTCAAATCTGCACGATCATTATTTTGGTTGTGTTGTCTTCATAAGAAAACCTGCATTAAACATTGTTGGAATTTCTTTGAGACTGGCCATGGAAAAGGAGAACATGACGGTGCAGGAGCATGCATAAAACGAGTACTTCGAAGATATCAAATGAACCACTCTGCAAGCCGACTTGTGAACGCTGAAGAATTTGTTCAATGGTGCATTGCTGCTCTAAGCCATGAGAGAAACCCATCAAGAGAAGTGCGAAGGTACATTCAATTTAATTTATATTGGAAATCTAATTTTAAACATTGTACATTTATCATGCAATGATTATATTTGATTGTATTTTGATATCATATTTACAAATTCTTCTTCTAATTTTCCATATAAATGTTTTACTGGCATATTGAAATCGAAGACGTAGATAGATCAATTGGAAATGACACTGAAACAATAAAAGGGACTTGAAAATTGCATTAAATTCAAACAAATTCGTCCAGAAATGTGTTTGCATTGGATAAAAGAAAATATTCTTGTTTTTGTGATGTTTGCATAGACAACACAAAATCCAATGACGTTTGTGAAAACAAAATGTATGTGAATGATTGGAAACATACAGAGCTAAATACAAAGGGAAAAATGTTTGTTGCAATGTTTGAAGAAATGCAATCAGAGGAAACTACAATATCATCCGATGGTGATCGAGTTTCTGATCTTGTTACAGAAGGTAACATTTGAATTACTTTTTAATGATTTAAAGATCTAGAAATAAATTTAAATATGCATAATTTTGTTAAATTCATTTTATTGTGCAGGAGATGTTTTTGCTGTAATTGCACCTGTTGACAACGATGAAAATGTGAAGTATTATTTGAATATAGTCACTTGGTGTGTGCAGCACACATAAATTTGATAGAAGTTCAATCAAAGAAAAAATCAAAAATTAAGAGATGGAAAATGTCAAAATCCGATCATGAACGGATTATTGAGGATGGAATTCCATTAGAATTTTTTTGAGTGAATTGTCCAACAATTTATTATCTTTGGATTAAATATGTTTTATAACTTCCAATACTCAACTAAAAATTGAGCTGCTTATGTTATTTGTGCAAGTGTTTGCACATGTACAAATTGTTTGGGTACAAGCATGTGCTCTAGTATCAACTGAAAGTAGTTTTTCTATACATGTGCATTGATGAAAAATGTTATATGTATTGGATATATATATGTGTGTGTGTGTGTGTGTGTGTGTGTGTGTGTGTGTTCTAGAATGAAATTAATTGTTCTAGTTTTACTATGTGCATTGATGAAAAATTATTTACGTACTCAATATATATGTTCTAGAATGCAATTAACTGGAACTAGTTTTTCTATGTGCATTAATGAAAAACTAGCTGGATTTTCTGGTAAAAAGTATGGGCACAATGTAAATAAATCATCTGCAGTATAGTTTTGTATGAAAATTCCTTTCTGACAAGAGACTCGAAGCACTTCTCCGACTTTTGGTGGGATTTGACCCACATCTCTAATCCTCATTGAAAATCTAGTACAAAATATGCTTGTCCAATGGTCGGATATGTTCAATGTGCATTCATGAAAAATGTTACTTTTCTTGGATAGATATGTTCTAGAATGCACAATTAATTGTTCCAAGTAGTTTTTCTATGTGCATTGATGAAAAACTAGTTGGATTTTTTGGTAAAAAATTTCAACAATGTAAATAAATCGACAAGGCTACCGATTTGAATGCATTAATGACATTGACCCAAATTCAACAAAAATATATATGTACTAGAGACTTATATTTCCAATCAAAATTAAAGGGATAATTTGTACATATATCTACTTCTTTAAACTCTATTTTCAACTAGAGCTCAATTGATAGATGGTTAGTTGCATTAAAAAGCTATGTTCTTCCTATTGGAAATTTTTTCATTCAAACAAAACTACATGGAGAGATCAAAAGCAATATTAAAATTCCAAATGTACTTCAACCATCCAAAAGGGATTTGTGCAACATTACTTGACATGCCATGCCAATTATAGTGAACAACTATCCAATAGAAACATTTAACATTATATACCACATGTGCCAAATGTAGATTGAAACCATCCAAAACTTTGAAATTTTAAAAACTTTTGATAATATATCGTGAAACATTAAAAAATTAAACATCACATGTGAAATCTAGATTGAAACCGTTCAAAACTTGAGTTTAAAAAACTTTAAATTATATATAGATCGTTACTTCACATGCCATGCCAATTATAGTTCAACTAGATCCAATAGAAACATTTAACATTATATACCACATGTGCAAATGTAGATTGAAACCATCCAAAAATTTAATTTGTAGATTGAAATCATCCAAAACTTTAAGTTTTAAAAACCTTTTGATTATATATTGTGCAAAATTAAAACATTAAACATTCAAAATTCATTAAATATCACATGAAAAATGTAGATTGAAACCATCCAAAACTTGAGTTTTAAAAACTTCACATGCCATGCCAATTATAATTCAACTATCCAACAAAAACATTTAACATTAAATATCACATGCCAAATGTAGATTGAAACCATCCAAAACTTTTAACTTTTAATTTAACAAAAAATATAGATCACAACATTACTTCACATGCCAAATGTACTCCAAGCATCCAACACTTAAATTTTAAAAACAAAACAAATTATAACACTTAAATTTAAAAAAAAAAACAAATTATAACACATGTCATTACATTAAAACCATCCAAAAATTAAATAAAACAAATTATATAATAACAATGTAATAAAATATGTCCAAAAATTGTAAATCTCACAAGTATCAAACTGTATCAAGTTTAAAAAATTTTAAAACCATCTAAATTTTGAAATCAAATCTACTGTAAATCATGTCCATCAAATGGAGACAGATCTAGCGTCTTCCCTACTAGGGTCTCAGTCCGCACCCTATCATGTGAATGGGAAACCTACATACACAATGCACATGTACTTGAACATTAAAATTTGATGTTTTAAAAATGAATGAGAATATATATATCTAGAACTTCATGTAAAAAACAAAATATAACAAAAAAATCATGCAATACCTCATGAGGTTCCCTCTCCATTTGATGAACAAGCTCTCCCATAGGAACATCTGCAGCGGTAAACTGTATAATATATATATATATATATTAAAAACTTACAAATGAAAATGCACGTGTACATATATAAACTTATTTTCAATAATATTAAAAAAAAGGAACTAAAGACAACTTGTTCAAATGTTGTGGATGTTCCTATCTCCGTCACTAGAGTCCACGGATTAAAGAAATCTTCTATAGGAACCCAAATTCAAAATTTTTTAAATAACTCAAAATATAGATCTCTCTCTCTCTCTCTCTCTCTCTCTCTATATATATATATATATATATCAATTTTTAATGGAACTTTTTGAGGTAGAATATATATATATATAACTTTTAAACATAAATTTTAAACTTGTGAAAAATTGTCCATACTTGTGGCTCATCTCCCAAGGAAGTAGAAGGTACATCTCCTAAGGAAGAAGAAGGTACCGCCATCCCAAAAACATCAGACGGAATCGGTACCTGTTAAAACATTTTATAAAATTATATATATACATACATGTACATGTGTGGCAACAATTATTTATTTTACAGTCACTTAAAAAACACTAACATTTGCCAACATATCATGATGGTCAGACCCATCTGCATCGTTTGAACTGGAGGTCCCGAACGTGATATTAACATTTTCGTCACGCATCATGCCTGAGAACTGCAAATGGTGTTTTAACATATAATCATACATTTTTGTTAGATTAATTTACACATACAAATAAATGTATACATGTATATACACATGTATTTATTACAAATTGTACACATGTATATGTAAAAATAATTTCAAACCCTAAGGTCACTAACACATACCGTTCTGGTGCCCTCTTCCTCATGAAAAATTAGCTCTTGCAAACCATTGCGACAATTTATTGCATATGTTCGGAGATCTTCAACATTCATGTTGTAAATCTCCTCATCTGTACAATAAACAAAATTGGCACATGCATTTTCACGTGCTCTTTGTCGATTTAAACAAAGATTGACTCCACTCAATCCACTATGAACATTGTCGATCATAACATCGCTTGCTTCTCGACTTATTTGAGAAGTCGCATCCATCTCTGATCACAGAGTTTCGACTCGAAACGGTCGACTCACCAATGGCAGCTCAGGGCGAGGCAACTCCACATCTCGCTTAACGCCCTTACGGTCATATAATCGACCTTTCCCCGGGCCAAAATTTTTTGAAGGAAGGTCATTGTAGTTGGGTTTCATACCCAAAAAAAATTATGCATAAAACATTTGTGCAAAATAAAAAGGAACCTCATCGTTCCTTGGAAGCCTTCCAAAGGCCGCAAGATGCCGATCATACAAATAACGAGCTATGTCTGGGTGCTTGAAATACTGCAACTTCAACATTTTATTTTTGGCCCTTCCTTATAATTATACATTGACTTGGCCACTTCTCTTGTAAATTTTTGTTTAATGTCCTCCCATTTATCGGGACCCATCACTATTTCTTTTCTCTTTCTCATCAGTTCTAAAAATGAATCATTCGTTGGCCCAAGATTTCTGTACACATTTACCATTTCACCCAATGAATGGGTAACTATTTCAAGGCTTTGTCAACTCTCAACAGGTAGAGACAAAGCCACGAGATCTCTTTGCAATTTTGCATGAAGGCTTTCACACCTTTGTAAGGTGCATTCCGCCATGTTGGTTTCCCATGGTATATCAGTAATCTCGGCCGGATAAGTTGTGCTGGGTTGACAACCTTCTTCTTGAATGTAGCGAGCTGCCCTGCGTCTATTTTGACCACTAGCTCGAACATTTTCGGCCTTTGCATCAACATATATAAAATTTCGTATATTAGGAAAAACACGTGTAAAAAAAGTTGTACAAATTTAATGAAAAAATATTGAAATTGATGGCAACCTTGATGTTTTTGGTTAACATTGTCTCCAACATGACCCTATTGAGAACCAGACCCAGAATGACGCTGCTGAGAACCAGACCCATAATGACCCTGTTGAGAACCAACAGTCGTTGATTGGCCTTCGGGGGAATAAATATCACCCCCTTCCCACAACCTGCTACCACTCATACCTCGACCAATTGAACCTTGGCTACGCTCCATGGATGGAGTAGAAACCCTTCTCCTCTTACCTCCTAAGAATTAAAATATGAAACTTATTAACAACTAATTTAACTCACAAATTTAATAAAAAATAAATTCCATATGTACACACATGTATGGAGATTTAAGATTATATTTAAATACCACGAACATCCCCCAATCCCTGAACCTCCATATGGGATTCGGCTGATATTCGTCGTTCATCCTCCATGATATATATCTATTGGTCTACATTTACACAAAATAGATTTCAAAAAATCAATTTGTAATTTAGTGTACACAAATTATGTAGAACACAACTTTAAAAGCAATAATTGATCATGTGTGAAACTAAATTTAATCGAAAAAAAATTATAAAAATGATAAGTTCACCAAATTGTGCTTTAAATGGTGGGAGCACACTTGGTATAAAATTTACCACTTATACACTTTAGTTTGTGGGAGAAATGACACATGTACATAGTTTACCTTAAATTTGTTGTGTTTTACGGATATTAAAATGAAGAACTTCTATTTAGATCCATTCCAGAGATTGACTGTAGGGGCATTTACTAGATATGTCACCTTTTATAAAATATGAGATCTAGAGGCTACCTGGCCCTTTATAGACTCTACCTATAGAACTTGTAGAAGTAAACACTAGAGTCATTAACAATATCAAATAACGTTTTCATGGTTAGACATGGGAATGTGTCTCTTTCCCTATGCAAAAAATAGTTCAAGGTAGTTAATCTTCATAGACACGTCATCAAGCAGGTCAATGTGATCATCCCCAACTAACTTTTCATGAAATTAGGCTTGGAATCCTCTACAACCTGGTGGATGGAGTTGAATGGGAACTAGGTCAAGGCCTTTACAAAATACATGCTAGTGAATAACACTTACTAGGTTATGCCAAAAAATAAAGTGGTAGAAATTTTTTCTCCTCGAGGTTGTCCAATTTGGTGTGTAATACCAACTTCACCCATTTCCTAACAGGTTTCTCTCTTAGGTTACAAATGTCTTCCACCTTATTAGTTATATATTTTTCAATTTCCCGTGGATTCCTTGAATTTTTTATCCTACCATCTCCCTCTCTCACTCCCCAAATTATTGTCATCAAACATGCCCCATTGAGGGTCTGGAGCAATGTTTGCACCATACTTAGAACTGTCATTACTGCTAATTGAAATTGGAGTCATGTATACTAGATTTCTTGCTTAAGTGGCTCTTACTTGGATAATATCCTGAGATAGTTTGACATGATGGTCATATGAGGTTGGAAGCTACTTGGTGTAATTTTCCTTAAATCTTCAAAAAAAACAGAGCAAAAATGTCATTTTCGATCATTTTTTATTAGCTTATGCATACAGCAAATGTTATCACAATTGCAACACAATAATTTTCCATGAGCATGAATTATGAATGTCGCACACCAAATTGCAAGGAAATTTGCAATCATTTTAGGCAAAATAAGGCTATGACATTAAGGTCCATGCTAGAAAAAATTATGCAAATAAGGTTGCTAATTCTTGATACTTACCATGCGTTTCAAAGCCATAACGAAGGTTGGCTTTGAGAGTGTCCTCTCAAAGCCCTATCTTGAGATGAAATTTAATTCAATGTCTCTTAGAGATGCAAGGTGGAATTGATAGAACTATTTGATTTCTTTACCATAGATGGATATCTCCTTTCATCTATACCTTTCTCTACCATCTTATTTCCAAGTGAAATGGGAATTTTCACATTTTGAATGCCATTACCATGTAATTTGGTAGTTTGCTAGCTAGACCTATCACAAGTAAGGTTCTCATACCAAACTATTTCTCTTGCTCAAATCAGTGACCATGACTCTCTTCTCACACTACTTACCATATAAGATCTTCAATTGTACATGTCACGCAAAGTTGGGGGTTCTAGGTCTACACCTATTAGGTAAAGTTACATATTTTATGTCATTGTGGTCCTTAAATTTGGAGGTGTTCCACATGAAACATGCAGCTAATGAGAATGTAAAAGAAGATGATGTTGAAAGCTCTATCTAGTCATTGAATTCATTGCTAGTATTCAGAGGAGAGCCAATACCTCATCAAATTCACCTCCTCAAGAAGGTGACAACGGTGAATGTTCAAGGTATAAATTTTCCTTTAATAAAATTGCTTTTGATTATGATAAACATGGTAAATATTCAAATAAGATATAGAAAATAACTTGCACATGTTCCTTTTGTGGTTTGAATAACCATAATGTTTATAGATGTTGGAAGAAGATCTCCATCCACAATGAAACTTTCTAAATAAATGAGGAAAAAAATCAAAGGCCCATTGGACAAGGAAAATGATGTTGAAAATAAGATGCAATTGTTTATTACTCATTGCCATAAGAAAGGTCACCTTGTAGACAAGTGTTGGACTTTGTATCCAACAAGTCATCCAAAACATTTGAAGAAGGTGGAAAGAGATAACGACAAGAATGGAAAAGAGGATTCCATAATCGATGAGGGTCAGGATGATTCACATGATGATGAAGTGCAACTAAAACAAGCGCCATTGAAATGGTTTGCTAATAGATGGTTAGATTTCTTATCTAATTAAGGCCTTGAATGTATTTTGATGTTTCATGAATTTATTTGCAAATTCAAAGTATGGTGCATGTTGCATGAAGCAAGATGTTGAAAGTAGAGTTATGTTGACACACTTAAATCCAACAAATATGGAAATTTGTACATGAGCTATTATTTGACTTGAGAGTCAGTTGTTTGAAGAGGCATGTTTTGTCGACTTGTGTTTGGTTGATTGTTTTTTACACCAATATGTAAGAGTACATGCAGATATTCACATGATGTGAATTTTTTTTCTTTGAAGGAGAAAATTGATATGTCAGCGAGCTATGTTTCTTGCATGATGTGTTTTTCAGTTTTATGGTTTTGTTTGTGACAAGACATCAAAAGATTTTGGGAAGGTCCACTCTTGAGCGAGAGCCTCATGATTACAACCTAATCATGAGAATCAAATGGGAGTGCATCCTTATTTTGAAAACAAATAGGATTCTAAGCTACCTAGGACTCAAACCATTATTTTTAAATTTGAAATATCATGGTGTGTTGTTTCAATGCTTGAATCCACAACCCTAACATAAATTGTTTTATTCTTTTTTTGCAAGATTTAGTTGGTTATATTAAAATTCAGTTGAATTTAAAATTCTTGGCTTAGTGGCATGAACCAAACATATTGTACATATTAAATGAGGAATTTCGCTCTCCCGATCATTTCTAAATCACCCATATCACCAAGAAAACATGTTTTAAAAGAACATACTTTGGTATGGGAAAGACCTTAGGTTTCAAATATTATAAGAAGGTTTTTGATATGGTTGAGAGAATGTGGAAAATATAATCCATAAACAAATTATTTTTCAAAACATATTACTTTCAAAGTATCAACAAGGAATGTACAAGGGTGTTCAATGAATTAATGCTATTTATTTAAATTCCATGATGTATATCTTACTCATAATTTTAAAAAATTATTAAATAATGATCTAGATTGGATAATTATATTATTTGTCATATATTTTGACGCTTATAGAGTGAAAAAACTAAAAGAATCAACTTGTAGGGTCATTTTAATGGTGGGTGGAGAATTGGGATCCAAAACCTTTTGGAGTCATTTTGAGGTTTTAAATTTGACATTTTTGGGGGTCAAACGATTATTCCTTGTGCCGAAATATTGACCATTATTCTACACTTAAAGACATATATCCAATGGTGCAAGAAAAACATCAAATGAAGTTCATTCAAAATTTATGCCTTTAGTAAGTTAACCTATATCATGTTGACCACCATGGTATGAGAGAATGAAATTTTAGCCCCATTACTCATGCATAGCAAGCTAGCTACATGTGGAATTTTAACAAGACTCTAAAAGGTATAAAATCACAAACCTCATTAATGGTTGACAGAGTCAAATCTTACACCTAGTTGGCTATCACGCTATGTTAAATACTTCGCCACTAGGAGGAATAAGAGTTCCATTTTGTGTTATTTTATTTTGTTCCATAGTTGAAAATACAACTAGGACTGTGAAGTTAGAGAGAAAAATGTATGAAGTTAAGTTTTTATAGCAACCTTACACACCAAAAGTCTTAGCTAACTCTAGAGATATTACCTTAAACATATTTTCCATACCAGAAAAGAGAGAGTAGAGCATGTTTACATTTTAGTGTTGTTTTTCTCCCATAAGGATTTCCTAGGGAAAAAGACTCTAGAGCATCATTACTTTTTAGGGTTGCTTGTCTCCCATAAGGATTTCCTAGGAAAATAATTTGTGTTGATTGTCTATAGAGATATGTATGTGTGTGTTTCATTATATGTTCTCTATTTCTTACGTTGTGTTTCATTATGTTTTATATTTCTTACATTTCTGCCCTCCTATTTTTCTTTCCAATCAAGGTTTATAAAGTAACATGACAAGAAACATGAGACTTGGAACAATCATTTTCATTATCTATATGGAAGGCAAGAAGGATTATATCCCCTTAAGCTTAAACTTATGTAGTTTGTCAATTTTTATCATATATTTTTTGGTAAGGGTAAATGTTTTTTATCTATAGTACAAGTCATGAGTTCCCCAATAAATTACCTTATGTAAAGCATGATTCTAGGATTACTACAATTTGTACTTGGTTTTTTATTACGATGATGCCCTGTCTCAATCACTTGGCCATCTCTCTATGGGTAGTTAAATATTTATAACAATACTTAAGTAATATTTATCTATTTGTATTATGTGAAATGTAAAAAATGGTATACTATTTTTCATAAAATTGGGTTGAGTTTATCATATATTTCGATGAAAGTTGATTATATGACATGTTTTCTTTAAAAGGATCTAACAACTTTGTTAAGGTATGAATTTGCAATTTTGTGTGGCTCTCTATCAACCTTCACTTCCTCATTTCTAGAAAAAATCTACTTTCTCATTTGTATACCCACTTTCTATTCAAATGCATGAGTTTTGAACTCTCGATAACTATGTTTTTCCACACAGGAAAATTATATGTCACATTTTATACTAAAGTTCTAAATATTTTTTTTAAGTTTGGATTACTGTTATTCTTTTATATAATTTAACATTAGATATAAGTTTAAATTGAAAGCTACTTATATGAAATATAGCTTAGATATGGCATTTGCAAATTATTATCTATTTATTAAACTAAAGGACAATTATTACACATGTTTTTAATTTACATTCAAATGCTTCTTTGATTTATCTCCTATAGATTAATGTAATGCTAGATGTATAATTTAAATTGAAGGCCCATGAGATAAATATGACTTCTATGTGACATTTGTATTGAATCATCTATTTGTTGTGTTATATGCACATAATTGGTACGCATATCTAATTTTCATTACTAATATGTCATGCTTCTTTAATTTATCTTTTATATATGACCAAAGTTCATCCCTTTTGACTTTGGATATGTGGGCAATATTCATCCACATATTTTTCTATCATAAAGCAGTGAGTAAAATTGTAAATTCCATTTGTGTCAATGTTAAGGTTAAGCACATGGATTAAAGTTTTATATATTAGATGAGGAGGCTATGTATTACATATGGTCTTGAATGAGCATTTTGACTCTTTAGATATATATCTAAAGAGTCAAAATGCTCATTAAAGACCATATGTAATACATAGCCTCCGCATCTAACTTAGCCAGGGATTTGCAATACTATATTTGAGTTGGCTAGCTCCATTTCAAGATATTATAATTTGTTAGATTATTATTTCTATATATTTTGATTATGGTAGTAAAATGTTACAAAAAACCAAAAACTTTACAAATAATATTATTCTAGATATATGTAAAAAGGACATGGTAGAGAAGATCAAACAATATTAAACTTTTCATAAATAGTTTAGATAAAAATACATTTTCTAATTTTGATTGTAAATTCTAAGGCTTAAAGCAATAATTTTTCTAATAATTTTTTTAATTAATAAATAAAAAAGAAACATTTTCAATCAAAATCACATACAACACATAATAAAAATAATTTAAAAACAATTTAAAACTTCATACACTATATGACATTACTATGACAAACAACATAAAAATATACAAGCAAAAAATACATACAATGCATCCATTACATTGGATTCTTCAGAACATACAATGCATACATTAAATTTGACGGAATTATTCACGACACAATTGGTGTCATTTGTTCATAAAAAATTGTTGCATATGAATGTGCAAATAAGGAGGTTGAAATAAGGAGGTTTCACATTGGCTTTGCAGAATTGAGAATTTAAAAACTATTTTTGTAGGTATTACTTATCAACATATATATCATGAAAAGAATGATGTTGCAGATGAATTGTCAAAGCAGTATACAGTGCCAATCAAAGAAAAATGACCAATGAGCATGTATGTTATGTGGTGTAGTATGGTGATTTCCTGGAAATTCTAGATTTGTTTTATGCAGGGTACTTGTCATCCTTTTGGTCTACAAAATATGGAGGCATAGGTTGGTCACATCTATATTTTTTATGTGATGGATTTTTTTTCAGTAAGAAAAATACCCTGGTTTATAATAGTACCAGGACCAAAACAACAAGAACAATACACAACACTAATTACATAACCCTCCAATCCCAACATAGCTATGAGCTTGTCGCCACAAAAACAGACTAAAACCAACTATTGAAATAACAGTCCAAACACACGGCATTCAAACATAGAATAGATGTTTCCCACTCCTTTGATGAAACTAAACAGTGGCAAAAGAAGATTTGCGAATCATCTCAAACTATAAAGAGACGAACAGATTTTTAAACTGTCATAAATACATCGCATGTTTAAAACTGAAAACAAAAAGACACAGCATCCAAGAACCCACTGTTCTTAAATGATAGGAACAGAACCTTTCGCCTGGAGTCTCTACATTTTTTTATATGATGGATATGGCCCACTTTGTTAGTGGGCGCTACACCTATGTGTATTATGCATGTCTATGGTGGTACACAGCACTAATTTCATGACCCTCCAATCCCAACATAGCTATGAGCTTGTAGCCACAAAAACAGACTAAAACCAACTATTGAAATAACAGTCCAAACAAACAGCATTCAAACATAGAATAGTTGTTTCCCACTCCTCTGATGAAACTAAACAGTGGAAAAATAAGATCTACGAAGCATCTCAAAATATAAAGAGACGAACAGAGTTTTAAACTGTCATAAATACATCGCATGTTTAAAACTGAAAACAAAAAGACACGGCATTCAAGAACCCACTGTTCTTAAATGATAGGAATAGAACCTTTCACCTAGAGTCTCTCCATTTTTTTATATGATGGATATGGCCTGCTTTGTTAGTGGGCTCTACACCTATGTGTATTGTGCATGTCTATGGTGGTACACAACACTAATTTCATGACCCTCCAATCCCAACATAGATACGAGCTTTTCGCCACAAAAACAGACTAAAACCAACTATTGAAATAACAGTCCAAACACACAGCATTCAAACATAGAATCACTATTTCCCACTCCTCTGATGAAACTAAATAGTGGTAAAACAAGATCTACGAAGCATCTCAAACTATAAAGAGAGGAACAAAGTTTTAAACTATTATAAATACATCGCATGTTTAAAACTGAAAACAAAAAGACACAGCATCCAAGAACCCATTGTTCTTAAATGATAGGAACATAACCTTTCGCCCAGAGTCTCTTCATTTTTTTATATGATGGATATGGCCTGCTTTATTAGTGGGTGCTACACCTATATGTATTGTGCATGTCTATGGTGGTACACAGCACTAATTTCATGACCCTCCAATCCCAAAATAGCTATGAGCTTGTCGCCACAAAAACAGATTAAAACCAACTATTGAAATAACAGTCCAAACACACAGCATTCAAACATAGAATAGATATTTCCCACTCCTCTGATGAAACTAAACAGTGGAAAAAGAAGATACTCATACTCGATGAAAGCAGGTAGCAACAGCGAAAATGCGCGAACGGCAGCAGGGACGAGCAGGCAGCAACAGCGAAAACGCGTGAACAGCAGCGGGGAATAATGAAACAGGTAAACAGAAAACCTTCGCGGGCGATTATTTTATAGAAATTATTTCGACCAAACTATTTTAAAAGTAAAAGTTCGGCCGAACTTTTGTTGCCGGTTTTCCAATCTCCGGCAAAAATTCTATTTGCCTGCGCCGTCAGTGTGCCTTCAATCTAAATGGAATCACGAGTTCGGCTAAAATTTCTAAGAAATTTCGGCCGAACTATTACAGAGTTCGGCCGAACTCTAGAAAATGTTCAGTCGAACTATTTCCGAAAAAAAAAATTGGCCCCCGATTCTCAGAAAAGTGTAACCCAGCTTCATATTTCCGCCCTACCTTTTGCATTTAAAAGCTCCCTATAACACCCCTAGTTTCTGTGTTTGATTTAAAAAAAAAACTAGACATTTGAACTTTAATCCTAAGGGGAGTGGACCCCAAAGGATAAGTATTTTGTGGATGTAATTAAATACTTAATTTGAGAAAAAGAATAAAATAATTTTGTGCAGATTGACCAAAATTGAGAATTATGAGATCACTTGCTAAATCCATGAGGATGGATAAAGGCAAATACTTTCCCCAAAAAATCCTTCAAAAATCCTTGAAAGATTTATTTCCAAATTAGATTTGAGGAAAATCTAGTTTCCCCAATGATGTGGAGAGTAGTTGGGAAGAGGTAAAAAGATGGGAAAAGCAGAAAGAAAATTTAAAAGTCCCTAAATAGGGAAGCCTAGGAAAACAGGAAGAAAATCATCCTGCTATTATGGACGCAGAATTAGAAACAGGCTTTGGGGAGCAACAACTTAAATAAGCTACTCTTGAACAGATTAGAGGTTGATCTGTTCTAGGAGATGATATCATCTCGGGGGTGAGTTCTTGAGGACAGAAGGACTCTAAGGTTGGGAGGTTGTTCTATTGCAAAAGTGGTATGCATAGTGTTTTATTAAGAAATTTAATTTGATAGCAATGTATAATAGTGAAAAGTGTTATGTTATCTATTTTGAATAGCAGTGATGGGTAATGAATTTCCTTACTTTTAACAGAGATGAACAGGATAAATAATTCTCCTAACCTCTGTATGGTAGTAGGAAAGAACACTAGGGAGATACTATCACCCAGAATATCTAAACCATTTATTGGTCTAAATATGGGGAAAGTGTAAATGCTTCCCTAGTACAGTTGATATAACTTTAATCTGCTTCTGAAACTTAAATAGAAAGAAGTCTCATTCAAAACTAGGGTCAACCAGAATTCAATTCATTAGAGTTCTGAAAACAAACCAATTTCCAGAAGGAAACAACAGATAATGGTAAAACAAATTTGACTGTAATTGGTTTTTGCAACAGAAATTGTATTCTGGGAAAAGACAACATTTTATTAAATAATTCTGTAAAATAAGAGAGAACTCTGCTATCAAGTTAACAGTTAACATTTTTCTTTATTGGAATTGAGCTATGAAATTTAAATAGTTATAAAGTTATGTGCAAACTCTTTTCATATAAAAGTAGAATAAATTGAAGTTACTGGAGAAGGAAAAGAGGATCATGCAATTGTTACACTATCTTAAATTATTTTATGAGTCTACAATAGCTAACTGGAATTATTGCAATTGTTTAAAAAAAAAACTATTATGCAAATACTTCTTTTTAGACTCCTACCAAGGAAAAGAAATTTTAATTGAAGAACAGTAGTATTACAAAAAATTGGTAAGTGAGTTTTAAATATCTAGATATTCAGCATAAAAATTCCATGCTATAATTTACCTCTATCATAGTTGGACTAGAATTCAACTCTAAAAAAAAATTCTCAATACATTGCAGAAAGCATGGGGATAATGGAATAATAATAGAAAATATTTTTTACTGAATAGAATTGTGGCTCAAGTCATGGGCCTGGAACTAGAATACTGTCACATATATATCCTATATAAAATCTGCCGATACACATATAGCTAAATTGGAAATTACCCCATCTTGAGAACTGGAGCATGGTAAACTGACTTAGCCGGTTCATTGTAATTCCAATAGAACAGAAAATAAACATTTAAAAAAAACAAACCCTATATAGAAAGAGTTGGATGCGGGGGATATATATATATATATATATATATATATATATATATATATATATATATATATATATATATATATATATATATATATAATTCCATCTCAGTTAAGTTCAACGTCAAGTTATTGTCACGCAGACCATTATAAATATGTACCGCACAGTTAATAAAGTAGTGAAATTCCATGTAAACCATCTCAGAAAGAAAAATTATTAAAAAACAAAGACTCTCGAATGTCTACGAGAGCCTTTCTACATTCTAACTACAACTATACGAATGGTAAGAGAATAGGCTAGACTGAGAACTTAAAATTAAATTTTGACAGGAGCTGGAAGATCTTCGAGGTCGCCTAGTTTGGAAAGCGAGACGTGACCAACCTGTAAAGGAAGCCATGGATTTGTTCAGTATATGAATATGATATGGTATGGTGCAACCAGACCTAGATTCCAAACAAAAAAGAGTGAAAGAGAATACCTACAACCACTGCAACCGGGAGAAGTTAGTCACGGTCACAGAAAATAAAACTTAAGACCCATTAAATTATCTCGATGCAAAGGAATTTTCCATAGTTACCTATGGGAACTACATCCCATTCTGGTCTCGAATCATCGTGACAGGAAGGTCGCATTATAAATCTGATGAAGGGCCAACGAGAAACAAATCGTTACATTCAGAGCACTAGAAGCAAATTTGTGTAAATTCCAGAGCGCTAAGCCATATGTGAAAAGGAAAACAAAACGAACGTACGAGAGTGCAGTGTGAAATAAACCTCGGCTCAGAACCATTGCGTGGATCTGTGCTATCTAGACAGTAGTGGGCTTGGCATTATTTTGACATGAATAGGAGGTAACGAACTAACAGAGAAAACCCACTATACGACTCTTGAAATATGTTTCCAATGAACCAAATCTAGCTGCAGAAATTCCATTTCTTCAAAGAAATCCGGGGAGAACGTTGCCTAATGTGTAATAGAATGAAAAAAAATAGGGAAATAAACAAATCGAATTTACTTGTGTCTTGTTCCAGGCATCGAACCAGCATAGTGAAGCACAACGTTCCTATGGATTTCCGCGTAGCAATTGTGGTAGCACAGAACTTGGGGCGCTGGAAAGAAACCTTCGGAGAAGAATACCAAGGAACATTCGACGGGTTTCATAGGGACACATACAAATGAACCCTAATCATATCCCACGCTACACTTGGTGACGATCTATCGGCCCTCTCGTGGATTGAAAACTTGGTTACATTAATGGAGGGAAACCCTATTTTCATTTAACACCATAGTACCCTTGTAGAGGACAACAATTACAACGATTGACAGTCATGTGGAAAAAACACAATAAACAATGATTTCATGATGGGCTCGAGGAACGTTTCGGTAGCTTACCATAAATGAAGGCGTACAACACTAGATCAACAAGCCAGAAATAGGTAACATATGCCAAAAGACATAAAATATACACTACGACCCAAATCGAAATGTTAATATCAACTTCCTATGCTATGATAACTGTGGTACGTGTGCATAGATCGCGAGATACATGATATTAACGCAACATTCAACCATAGTTGTGAATAATAATAGCATTAACGCAACATTCACTCATAAGTAGTGGATAAAACGATAAAGGTTTAATAAGTAATTGCGTCGACTATTAACTGTGGAAAGGTATAATAGAAACCATAATGTATATTATGGTAGACCCGATGTTAAGAGTATTATCCATTATTTAATAATTTGTCGATGTAAGTACTTAATATAGACTTTTTTGTAGAATGGATTGATGAAGAAGATATAACTAAGCGAAAATGAAGATGATATTTATGCAACGAAAGTCATTAATCCAAAATAAGTCAAGAATGGAATTATACTTGTGACCATGACATGAAGATAAGACTAGTGATAAAGTTAGTGATAGAAACGAATGGGTATCGATGTATACAATCGTCACAATTGATATGAATATATAATAAGTAACATAGATATATTCATAAAGGAAGTAGATCTATTATATATCATTTGGGAAAAATTAATTATTGGGGTTAGAAAAAAAAATGTTGTTCTGGTGTATAGAGTGGGAGATGTTACACTCCCATTGCAATTAAGTATTTTTCTTATTAAAACCCGACTTTACATTTGATTTTTTATAAACCCGATAGTTCATTGTTTTGTGAATGTCAGCCATTGATCTAAACCGATCAACGATCATTGCCACATCACATCGCAGTTTTTTCATTGGGCGTATTTTAAATGGTTTATTAACCCTCTCCTATTAGTGATCCAGTGATCAATTCCTGACCATTGATCCGCTATGCCATTCCCAGATCCGACGGACCCCATTGCTACCTTCCAAATCCCACATTTCCACCTTTCACCTTCACAGTTAATTCTTGATCGTCGATCTGGTTTTAAGATTGACAGCTCTGATTCAACCACATCGCAAAAATCCTTTGTGTCATTCCTCTCTCCTCCACCGATTGGAAACCTTGGGATTCAATCTGGACCATCGAACCCACAAGAATTGACGGTCCAGATTAATCAAAACTCCACCCATATTTCTCCACGTTTGTCCCTCAGATTAACTCTCAACCGTCGATCTGACTCCCAGATCCGATGGTCAGTATGTAATCGCATCGCAAATTTTTATGCGCGCCTTCCTCTCTCCTCCGCCGATTGGCGATCCTGCAATTGCATCTGAGCCATTCATTTCACCAATCTAACATTCCAGATCAAACCCTAACTTGCTCCATTATATTATAAAGTCCTGCAGTTTAAAATCTTCTGTGAAGATCCACCGTTGATCTCTGCAAATCAACGGTCCACATTTACCCAATCTTCGCCCGAACCCCCGTCTCGTATTTATTTCGATTCCCCAAGATTTGATCTGAGCCATTAATATTGAAGATCTAACGGTCCATATTCAACTCGGTAGGCCCAACTCCTTTGCGACCTACCTCCCCATCATTAAATCCTGACCATCCATTCCCTGATCCAACGACCCAGATCAAAATCGCCTTGACCCTGCCCCCCTTCTTCCACCCGCGCAACTCGTCTTATCGCGCTCTCATCTCCACCATTGGATCTGCCTACCTTTCATCCAAAGGCCAAGACTCCATATCGCGTAATTTTGAGTCTGAAATTTAACTCCTAAAAATTACGCGATATGGGCGGTTTCTAAAGGACACATGTCGGCTAGGGACCCATATCACGTTTTTTTGGGGAAATTTTGAAAACCGCCTTTGAGCAGTGTGACACCAGTGGTTTTTATGGCCGAAACCACCATTCCAATTTCCATTACATTTTCTTATAATAAATCTCCACCGTTGATCTCTGAGATCTAACGGTCGCAGTTTAATCACGCCATTTAGACCATCGCCCTCCACCATTCTTCCAAAAGACTTTATAAATGAATCTCTATCATTGACCTCTGTTGGCTAATCCAATCTGATAGCCTAGAATCATTTAAAAACCCCATATCTCATTTAACTCCATTTCCCTTCCACCTAAGGTTTTTCACCCATTTCCTTTGTAAATTCCTCCATTTCATTATAAAGTCATCCCCTCTGCGTTATATAATCCCAATTGATCTCGACCATTGATCTTTGTAGATCAATGGCCCGGACTAAATCTCCACCACCGTTTATCCAACAGCCTCCCCATCTGACCCCAGCGAGCAATCCTTGCCATTGGTGGCTTTCATCCAATGGTCACGATCTAACCTAAACCTCTGAAGAATTTTAAACCTATCCCCACAGGATTTTATTAATTTTTCTTTGTTTGTGCATGTTTTAATGGTTTTTCCATTGTTTTAAAAGAAAATCAAAGGCTAGGGATGAGGATCCCTGAAGCCATTATTCATAAGGAGGATCATTCTGCAGGGTTTCACATCGTGATTTACCATTGCCTCATGAACACTGGCGACATTATAAAACCCTCTATAATGCCTGCACAACAAAAAAACACAGAAAACATTAATCAAACAAAGAGTATCAGTGTTAAAGGATCTAGTCATAGCAGAGATGAAGAATCAAAGATCGTTAACACAATTTTGAAGGATCAAGACCTAAAATCGACTATGAAATTCCTGATCCACAGTCAATAGAGTATGAAGACCGGAAGACAAAGATTAAGCTAAATTAGGCCTAAAACACAGATCTTAAGTAAATTAAAGGTGTTTTAGGGATAACAAAGAAATATATGAGTCCAAGAAGCCTCCACTGCCACATCAGGGGCTAATTGAATCCCCCAGCTACCAAAGAGCCACCTGCAGCCTCAAAGAAATCAAAGAAGGCCTACTTATTGCCAAAATAGAAGATATTTGCATAAAGACACCTGAACAGTTATTACCAAAGAAAGAATAAATTCTAAAACTGTCAGTGAAGTTATTGTAAAGGAAAAATAGGCCCCGAAGTCAATATTTTTACCCATTTAAGCCTTATAAGACATAAACAGAGTAAATGATACAGAGTTGTAATTCGATGCATTCCTGCCTCATGCCTTGCATGGTTTTCGAGGCTAGGAATTGAATTTAGTGTAGAATTTATTACACTTCAATCCTAAAACTCTTCCACCTCCTCATTGCTTCTATAAATACTTCTGAAGAAGATGAGATACAGGTTGGTTGATTTCTCACTAGTTGTAATACTAAAACTCTCTATAATAATACATAGTCTGTCCAAAGTTGAAGAAGAAATTGAAGTCTTGGAAGCTTGATGATGTTGTTACATGCTTGTTCTTGAGAAAGCTCTATCAATGGATCCATGATCTTGGCTGTTGGAGAAGTATTCTGAACTATTTTGTGTTTTCTCCTATTTTCATTTTGTTCCATAAATGCTTACTACAGTAGGATGAAAGTTTTAGGCTAAGAAATGACTCCTAAAAGCACCTTAGACCTGTTCATCCTTCACTGTTTTATGTTTTCTTCTGTTGAGTTATTTTAGAGTCTTCAATCTCTCTCTTTAGTCCTCATGCTTGTTTATTTTTATAATAGTTCAAATAGTTGGTTTCAGCATGATTTATGGTTTTCCCTGCTTGTCTGACTATCACTTGAAAGTTGTTATTGAAGTCTCCCTTTGAAGTACCATTGTTTTAAGTTAGTCAAGGAGGTCTGTTTTGATCATGCCCTTTGTCCTTGCTTGAAAAATTGTTTTGAAGGTCTTTATAGTTGTGACCATAAATGTTTTTAGGTGTTCCCTCTCCTATGATTGCAATTATCAGTGAATATTTTGTGTTTTCTATGTCATTTGAAATAAAATCTTTGAGGAAATAGGATGTGCTCCCGAATCTTAGATTTCATTTTAAAAGTTGTTTTGAATTCATTATTTGCTTAAAGTGTGGTTTGTAGAATTCATGATTAGCCCTGTCTATCAAATACCTCTTTACTGTTCAAGTTATGCTTTCAAATTCACTTTGTTGAGAATTCATACTCTCTTTCCAAATCATTGATGTCCATCTCATTCACAAAACCAAAGGATCCTATGGCCAAGTTAGATTTTCACTTTGATATCCCACATCCATTCATTAGTTTGTCATGACCTCTTCTTGACTCCACTGCCCTGCCCAATGAATCAGACATTTCCCCTTTCCATCTATCTTTCCTAGACCTTTCATGTTATGCTATGTCATTCAACCAATCAAACAAACAAACACTTGCACTTAATAACTAGTCTAAAACCAATACCCAAAGCAAAAAAAATAAACATTTGCAAACAAATAAATTTGAGAGATCCCTCTCTGAGAACAGGAGGACTAGATCTTGGAACTCTAAAGATTGTTTTCATGTTGCCTTGTCTTTTGATTTTCCAAACTATCAAAACATAGGATACCAACATAATGGCGATCATGGTGGGACACTGAGTAAAAACCTTAAAATGAAACACTCATTGTCCAGTACAAAATAAGTAAATTTATTCAAGCACTACCAAGCATAATGGTAATCATGATATGACTTATTTGAATCAGTGACAAACTAAGTAACCCTTAGGATTCTCATAGAACATTATCAAACCTCGAAGGAATCATTACCAAGGCATAAGAGTGAACTCTGTATGTTTTAAACACCCTCATAACCTATAAGACCGAAAAAACTCAGAAAAACCCAAAAACATTTGAGTTTGGCTTCATAATAAACATGGTGGTGGAACCATCCAATATTTTACCTTCATAGAAGCTAAAAAGTTTCCACCTGGTGACTCCACTAGCCCCAGTAGGCCTATTACTCATGTAGGTCTTCAGATCTCTTTAGGACTTTTTTAACCAGCCTTGAATAAATTTAGAAGCCTAGCCCCATACTATATAAGACATTGTGAGAGGTAAAACTTCCAAAAAAAAATCCCTAAAAACTTTAACCTCTCTCATTTTTTAAAAACAGTCTGGCTTCACGTAGGATCAACACTAGATCTCATCCAGAACCTAATCCTCCTTCAATAGTTGACAATCTAGAGAGAATTCTGTGGCAGACTTCTAAGTCTAGAAAATTAGCTGTTAATAGGAGCCTCTTAAGAACAAAATCTGTCCCTGAAAACCTTGTTGTCTTAGAGGATTCACACTTTGATTTACATCATACAAAGAGCATCTTTAGAACTATATCTCAAGGTGATTTAAACCAAACTGATCTTGACATTGCAGATTTGCAACAGATCTTTAATAGAGAAGTCTCACCTTCCACTCGTCCTGATTCACAACTTCTTCACCACTTTAGCCTTTTCCATAACAAATCTGCTCAAAACCAGTTTGCTGGCCCAAGTGTTTCTTCCACTCCAATCCATACTACCACTATTCAAAACACTCAATTTCAGCCCACTTTCACTCTTGTAAATCCACCTTTCTTTTCATCCATGGCAACATGGTATGCCCCATTAGTGTTACCACAACCTCTGCTTCCCTTACCAAATGAGTACCAATCCAAAATTCCTCGTTTCACTCGAAAAGAGTCTACAACAGCTCAACATCATGTAGATAGGATGGAAGATGCATTTGATTACATGGATATAGAAGAGGAAACCATTTGGATGAGGATATTTTCCCAAATTTTAGGAGGATATGTAAATAAGTGGTTTAAAAACTTACCTCCTAACAGCATCAATGATCTCCCTGCTTTGCATCAAACATTCATCAACAAATGGGAAATGAAAAAGAACCCTCTCTAAATACTAGCAGAGTATAGTAGTCTCAAAAGAAATCAAGGGGAGAGTGTTCATGACTACTCCACTAGGTTTAACAGTGTTAACAATGCTCTTCCACCTCATATGAAACCTCCCCAAGGCATGGCCTTAGTAAGATATCCTGAAGGTTTTGATGCTGAAATGGCCTATCAATTAAGAGAAAGAGATTATTTAACTCTAGAAGACATGCAGAAGGGGGCTGTGAGTGTAGAAGCAAACATAATTGATAAAAGAAATAGGTTGAGATCGGAGAAGAGGGTAACTTATAAAGATGACATTCCACCCTCAACCTCAACTTCTGACACTAAAATTGATAACCTAGTGAAGGTAATGGAGAGGATGCTTGGAAAGATCAACTTGAATGATAGAGTGCCACCAAGAGAACCTCAAAACAACCAAAATAGAAATAGAAATCAGAATTATAGAAGAGAAAAAAATAAAGATAAACAAAAATAAAATGACCAACATATTAGACCTCCCTTCCAACAAAACTATGTAGATCAATATGAGGAAGATAGGGAGATTGAAAGGTTGGGATAAGGTCATGTGAACTTGATTGGATCAGAAAGTGGGGATGATTTTTTCCTCACTGAAGAAGAATAGGGTTTCTTCTCCTCTAATCAAAATACAAACACCTATGAATGTTCTGATGATTATAGATTGGGGTTTGAAAATGCAATCATGGAGGTGCACAAACAATATGATCGAGGGAGAAAAGTGAACGTAGATAATTCAAAAGATAAGAACACTAGCACTGTTGTCAAGAAAAACGCAGAAAGTCAGCCTAATAAGACAACAAAGAAGCCCAACATTTTGGCTAAGGAAACAGATTCAAACAAAGAGAAAAGTAGCCAGCCTAATGTTGAGCAAAGCATCCCTAGCACTTCAACTAGTGGACCTAATAAAATTGTCCCAATTACCAGTCCAAACAAAGTTCAGAAAATAAAAATTGCTGAAAGGAATTCAATTGAAAAAAAAGATGTAAATATGACCAAATCAATTGTTCCTTTCAACCTTGAGGGAGAGATTGCAAAGATAAAAATTACCATCCCTCTAACTGAACTAGTAACCCAAGAAGTGTACAAAAACCAAGTTTTGAATGTTTTGAACTTAGGAAGTGATACTGACACCTTATGCTTGACAGATGACAAGCCTGAATTGTTGTTTGGTCCAGAAGTTGAAGGAAAATACCAAGAAGGGGTTGTCCCTCTCTTCTATGTTAGTTTGAACATACATGAGAAAATTTTACACAATGCCATGTTAGATTCTGGAGCTTCACACAATCTAATGCCCAAGGTAGTAATGGAAAGATTAGGCTTAGAAATTACTAAACCATACAAAGATTTGTATTCCTTTGACTCAAGAAGAGTCAAATGTTTGGGTTTAATCAAATATTTATGTGTTAATTTATCTCAAATCCCTACTAAGAGTCTAGTAATGGACATAGTTGTAGCTGACATTCCCCCTAATTATGGCATGCTTTTATCAAGATCGTGGGGAGACAAACTTCAGGGAAATCTTCAAATGGACATGTCTTATGCCACCATCCCTGTTTTTAACCAAAACAGAAGATTATACAGGGAATCCCACATGAAATACAAGGTGAGTAACATAGATAAACCAAACAAATCTCCAATATATTCTATTCAATCAAGCTTATATTCTTTTATCTTTTACAATGAAGATGAAATAACTCAACAAGAAAAGTAAAACATAGACCCAACCAGTTTACCAGAACAATCAGAAATTCCCTCAAATCAGATACAAAACATTGGCAATCAACAGCAACAAGAAAATGAAAATGAGGCAAATATACTTTGGACAGTAAACTTTGATGGATATTGTAATAAAATAAGTTCAGGGAAGGTGTATGGATTCAAAATAAAAATTAGAGTTATTCATATAAGCTATATTTTCCATGTACCAATAATATTGCTAAGTATGAAGCACTTCTCTTTAGCTTACATTTGCTCAAACAATTACAAGCCCAGAAAATATCAATATTAGGAGACTCTGAACTTATCATAAGATAAATGAAAGGAGAATACTCAGCTAAAAACCCAAGAATTAGAGACTATCGAAATGCTACCCTTGATTTATTAAAGACATTTGAAAAATATGAACTCATTTTCATTCCTAGAGCACAAAATCATCTAGCAAATGAACTCGCTTTCAATGCCAGCAACTGCCAAATACCTGAGATAAATGAAAAAATTAGTGTAAACATAAAACACATGCCTATAGTGCCTGATAAAGAAGATCACTGGCAGGTGTTTGATTCTTACAAACAGATAGATGATATCTTAAAATCAGAAAATGATTTTGACATACCAATATCAGAAACCAGCCATAAAGAAAACTGTTTGTATATTGAAAAAATCCCAGAAGTTGAAATAATGCATTTTGCTGATATAAATCACTGTGAGAATCATTTTGAAGCAGAATTAATTGAAAACATAGACCAAGAAGACTTGGAAGTTTTAAAATGCAAGAGTGATACAATTCCAAAAGGTCTCACACGTTTAGAACACCTTTTCAACTTTAATGATGTAGCCAAAGAACCGAGAATGGAGCCTGTGGAAATAGATGTAGAAGAACATAACATAGGCAACCTAGCAGAACCCAAGATGATTAGAATGTCCAACACTCTCCCAGATCACATTAAATTGCAATATATAGAGTTTTTCAAAGAGTTTAAAGATGTTTTTGCTTAGGGATACAAAGATCTGAAATCTTATGATACTAGCATCATTCAGCACAAGATTCCTTTGAAGGAAAATCAAAAGCCTTTTAAACAAAAACTAAGGAGAATAAATGTTGTTTTATTACCTTTATTTAAGTCAGAAATTGAAAATATGCATGATGCTGGGATTGTATTACCAATTAGATTTTCAGAATGGGTATCAAATTTAGTTTCTGTTAGGAAAAAGATAGGGGAAATCAGGCTCTGTATTTACTTCAGAAATCTAAATAGATCCTCTCTAAAATAAAACTACCCCTTGCCCAATATGGACCATATACTTCAAAGGGTAGTTGGGTCAAAAAGGATATCACTATTGGATGGGTTCTCGGGTTACAACCAGGTGTTAGTGCTCCCAAGTGATCAAATCAAATTTTGTTTTACTACACCTTGTGGCACCTTTATGTATGTAAAAATGCCTTTCAGACTGATGAGTGCAGGGGCCACCTTCCAAAGGGTCATGAACATAGCCTTCTCTGAAGATATTTGCTATTTCATAGTCATTTACCTTGATGACATAACCATTTTCTAAAAAACTGATGAAGAACATTTGATTCACTTGAGAAATTTTTTGAGAAGTGTAGGAAATTTGGCTTATCTTTGAATCCCAAGAAGACACTCTTTGGTCTCCAAGAAGGTAAAATTATTGGTCACATAATTTCAGAAGAGGGAATCAAAATAGACCCTAAAAGGATAGATGGCATATTGCAAATCAGCCATCCAAGAAGCCTCAAAGAATTACAATATTTCATTGGAAAGATTAATTTTTTGAGGAGATTTATCCCCAACCTTGCTGAGCTATTAAAAAAAATAACAAAAATGCTTAAGAAAGATGTAGGTGTAAAATGGACTTTACCAACTAGAAAATCATTTGAACTAGTCAAACAAGCTCTTACTCAAACACCAATCTTGATTAGTCCAGATTTCACCAAAGACTTTTATATCTTTTCTTTTGCATCTGAGCATACAATAGTTGCGGTTTTACTTCAAAAGAATTATTTGGGGACAAGAACAACCAATATCATTCTTTATTAGGGCCTTAAGATATGCTCCTCTCAAATATAACATCATGTAGAAGCAAGCCTTAGCATTAGTGAAAGCATTAAAATATTTTAGGGTCTATATTTTACACTCTCACATAATTTATTTTGTTCCACATACTGTTGTCAAGGATACTCTAAGTCAAGACCCTGATGGTAAAAGGAGAAAATGGATTTCAACTATTCTTGAATATGACTTAGAAATTAGGCCCACCAAACTGATTAAAGGGTAGGGATTGGCCAAACTCATGGCTGAGTCAAAATTCCAGGTACTAGATATGAACATGGTAGATGTGTTGGAAGAAGTAGAAGAATTCACTGCCCCTTTCATTGAAGATACATTTCTAAATTCTCGTTGGTATGCTGACATTATTTATGTGCTTTTATATTTGAATGCCCCTCCTTCTTTGTCTAAAACTAAAGCTAGATTTTTGAAACAGAAAGCTTTAAGTTATTGCATCCTAGATGGGGTATTGTATTGGAAAAATGTTGTTGGAATTTTGCTTAAATGTTTACTTGAAGATGATGTAGGAAAAATAATGCATGAGCTGCATGAAGGAGAGTGTGGAGGACACCTCTACTGGAAGACCACAACAAACAAAATTCTTAGATCTG
This sequence comes from Pinus albicaulis, assembly GCA_034641835.2. NCBI lineage: Eukaryota > Viridiplantae > Streptophyta > Pinopsida > Pinales > Pinaceae > Pinus > Pinus albicaulis. The sequence continues at coordinate 462,093,250 of CM076578.1, read as the reverse complement.
CTCACTATTGGCCCACCCTTTTCCCAGATACTCAGAAGTTAGTCATGTCTTGCCATAAGTGTCAATTTTTTTATGGCAAAAGAAAGCTCCTTCCCTTACCATTACATCCTATCATTGTTGAGACACCCTTTCAACAATGGGCTTGGACTTCATTGGGGAAATTCACCCATCTTCCTCAGCCCAGCATAAGTGGATCCTCACTTCCACTAACTACTTTACCAAGTGGATAGAAGCCATACCATCCAGGAATGCTACTAACTCGGTCATTATCAAGTTCCTTGAGACAAATATCCTATCCAGATTTGGTTTTCCTAGAAAAATCATAACAGACAATGTTGTTGCCTTTAAATCTAAAATAATGGTTGATTTTTATCAAAAATACCACATTACCTTGGGCCATTCTACTTCCTATTATCCCCAAGGAAATGGATTAGCTGAATCCTCCAATAAGAGCCTCATCAATATCATTAAAAAGCTATTGGAGCATAATCACAAATCATGGCACAATAAGATGGTTCATGCCTTATGGGCAGATAGATAACTACAAAGAAGTCAATAAATATGTCCCCCTATCATCTGTTCTATGGCATGGATGCAGTCTTTCCCACTTCATTAGGAGTTCTAGTCATGAAACTCATTCAAGAAGTGCAGATTGAAGAGAATGATATGCAAAGAAGAATCAACCAAACAATTCATTTACAGCAGACTAAAGAAGAAGTCTATGAAAGAACATAGTTAGTCCAAGAAAATATCAAGAAGCTATTTGACAAGAGGACTAAGGCAAACAATTTCCAAGTTGGAAATGTTGATCTTAAATGGGATTCAGGAAGCGAAGAGAAGGGAAAACATGGCATGTTTGAGAACTTGTGGAAAGGACCCTATACTATTCATGCTCAGAGGGGTCACAATGAATTTTTCCTAAAAGAATTGAATGGAGAAGACCTATATGGAGGTCCTGTCAATGGCAAGATGCTCAAGCATTACTTCTACCAAGAGTCATGAGTTTTAAAGCATTTTATTTTCCATTGTAAATATCATTGTTAAACATTGCATTCAAAGTTAGAAAAATAAAAATCCAAAAACAATATAAAAGAGAAAAGAGGGCAGATTGTAAAACAAGAAAGGTACAACCCCATACCAAAAACAGAAATAAAGTTTGAAAGTGTGAAAGTTCAAAAGCCACTCCTAAAAAACAAAGTTCTGGTTAGTCATATAGCCTAATCATGAATAATTAGTTTTTCAATTTACTGATGATAGGTCAGTGAATTAGATTTGCTAAACAACTCAATCTTGGCTTATTAGTAAGGTAGATTAGGTTAGAAGAAAGAAGGTTCAAACATGCTTAAAACTTGAACCTATGAGATTGATTAAAAACTGGTTCTAATAAACTCAAAACTTGATCTAGGAAAGAAAGAAAAACAGCTCAAATAAATTCAGAATCAGAGGTGAAGAAAAAGAGAAGGATGTTCTTAAAATTTCAGATCTTAGGCCTTCGCATTTTGTTTTAAATTTTTCTGCCAATTTTAGTCTATGTGCAGCTTGTTTTTATGCCATAGATCAGCAACAAGTTAGACTGTTCAATCCTGGCTTGTTTGCTTTTAAATTTCTGCTTTTGAAGTTAGAGAATAAAATTATGTCAAACAGTCTAATCCTGATAGACATTAGTTAGGTAGAGAAGCTTATGAAATCAACTGTTAAAACTGAGTTCATGGAGGAATAAGATTAGCCTTAGATTATTTTTTTCTTTTCAAAAGAATAAAATGTTGTTGAAGAGATTTTTCCAGTCTAAATGCACTCTGAAAAGAAGAAAAAATTGTTAGGATCACTAGCAATGGGTAGGTAGACTTGTTGTTCTGACAGAATTCCATTATTCTAAATTGCTATAGAGATCATCAAAAGGAAAGGTTGTTTCCCAATGGATTAAGGCACTGGTTTAATGAAATCCAGAGATTTGTAGCTAAGGTTCTAGACACCTAAAGAACTAGTTGTCTTCCCCAAGTGGAGCCACTGTTAGCCACTGATAAATTATGTTATACCAAAAAGTGGCTAATTTTGTCCTTCAAAAACTCCAAGAGATAGTTCCTCTTTGAGAACCTATCATCCTTGAAGTTTTTATGAAGATAACTAATTCTTTAGTTAATATTCACTGCTTTTTCCCTTATAAACCTAAAAAATCTGTTGTTTACTAAGAGAAGAAACTGCTTAAGACGCCTCATTTTCCCTCATTTTCACTTCTCCATTTTCCTTCTTCACTTCATCCATAACCCTTCCATTTATCTCTTATTCCTTCAAATTTCATTTTTTAACCTTGTAAAATCCCTTTCTAAGGTTTTAAAACTCTTTTTTAACCTTATTGGAAACTTTCAAAATCCTTTGAAAATCCTTAAAAAATCCTAAAAATGAGTCTTGTTGCACTAAGGCCTTAAGCCCCTTTGACCCTAGCCCCCAGCCCCTTTTTTCCGATAAAGAATAGCACCAAGACTAGGTGCTAAGGCCTAATCACGCAATAGTAATCATGCATTCCTTTTTGTCTTGTTACCTTTTGCATTTAAAAGCTTTGATTGCAATTAAGTCTTTTTCTTATTAAAACCCGAATTTCCCTTTGATTTTTTATAAACCCGATAGTTCATTGTTTGGTGAATGTCAGCCATTGATCTAGACTGATCAATGATCGTCGACACATCGCATCACATTTTTTTCATTGGACATATTTTAAATGGTTTATTACCCCTCTCCGATTGGCGATCCAACAATCAATTCCCGACCGTTGATCCGCTATACCATGCCCAGATCCGACAACCCCCATCGCTACGTTCCAAAGCCCACATTCCTGCCTTTGGCCTTCACAGTTAATTCTTGACCGTCGATCTAGTTTTAAGATTGATGGCTCTGATTCAATCTCATTGCAAAAATCCTTTGTGCCATTCCTCTCTTCTCCGCCAATTGCAAATCTTGCGATTCAATCTGGACCGTCGAACCCACAAGAACCGACAGCCCAGATTAACCAAAACTCCACCCATATTTCTCCATGTTTGTCCCTCGGATTAACTCTCAACCTTCGATCTGACTCCCAGATCTGACAGTCAATATGTAATCGCATCGCATATTTTTATGCGTGCCTTCCTCTCTCCTCCGTCGATTGGCGATCCTGCGATCACATCTGAGCCATTCATTTCATCAATCTAGCGGTCTAGATCAAACCCTGAATTTATCCGTTATATTACAAATTCCCGCGGTTTAAACTCTTCTGCGAAGATCCACCATTGATCTCTGTAGATCAATGGTCCACATTTACCCAATCTCCACCCGAACCCCCATCTCGTATTGCTTTCGATTCCCCAAGATTTGATATGAGCCATTAATATTGAAGATCTAATGGTCCATATTCAACCCGGAAGGCCCAAATCCTTTGGGACCTACCTCCCCATTAGTAAATCCTGACCATCCATTCCCTGATCCAACAGCCCAGATCAAAACCGCCTTGACCCTGCCCCCCTTCTTCCGCCCGCGCAACTCATCTTATCGTGCTCTCATCTCCACTGTTGGATCTGGCCACATTTCATCCAATGACAAGACTCCATATCACGTAATTTTGAGTCCGAAAGTTATCTCCTAAAAATTACGCGATATGGGTGGTTTCTAAAGGACACGTGTCGGCCAGGGACCCATATCACATTTTTTTTGGGAAATTTTGAAAACTACCTTTGAGCAGCACAACACCAGTGGTTTTTATGGCTGAAACCACCATTCCCATTTCCATTACATTTTCTTATAACAAATCTCCACCGTTGATCTCTGAGATCTAACGGTCGCAGTTTAATCTCACCATTTAGACCATCGCCCTCCACCATTCTTCCAAAAGACTTTATAAATGAATATTTATCGTTGATCTCTGTTGGCTAATCCAATCCAATGGCCCAAAATCATTCGGAAACCCCAAATCTCATTTAACTCCATTTCCCTTCCGCCTAAGGTTTTTTGCCCATTTCCTTTGTAAATTCCTCCATTTCATTATAAAGTCACCCCCTCTGTGTTATATAATCCCGATTGATCTCAACCATTGATATTTGCAGATCAACGACCCGGACTAAATCTCCACCACCATTTATCCAACCGCCTCCCCATCTGACCCCAGCGAGCAATCCTCGCCGTTGGTGGTTTTCATCCAACGGTCACGATCTAACCTAAACCTCTGAAGTATTTTAAACCTATCCCCGTAGGATTTTATTAATTTTTCTTTGTTTTGCAGGTTTTAATCGGTTTTCCATAGTTTTAAAATAAAATCAAAGGCCAGGGATGAGGATCCCTCAGGCCATTATTCATAAGGAGGATCATTCTACAGGGTTTCACATCGTGATTTACTGGTGCCTCATGAACACTAGCGACATTATAAAACCCTCTGTAATGCCTGCGCAGCAACAAAACATAGCAAACATTAATCAAACAAAGAGTATTAGTGTTAAAGGTTCTAGTCACAGCAGAGATGAAGAATGAAATATCATTAACACAGTTTTGAGGGATCAAGGCCTAAAATCGACTATCAAATGCCTGATTCACAGTCAACAGAGTATGAAGACCAGAAGGCATAGATTAAGCTAAATTAGGCCTAAAACAAATATCTAAAGTAAATTAAATGTGTTTTAGGGAAAACAAAGAAATCTATCAGTCCGAGAAGCCTCCTCTACCACATCAGGGGCTAATTGAATCCCCCAGCTACCAAAGAGCCACCTGCAGCCTCAAAGAAATCAAAGAAGGCCTACTTATTGCTGAAATAGAAGATATTTGCATAAAGACACCTGAATAGTTATTACCAAAGAAAGAATAAATTATAAAACTGTTAGTGAAGTTATTGTAAAGGATGAATAGGCCTCGAAGTTAATCTTTTTACCCATTTAAGCCTTATAAGACATTAATAGAGTAAATGATATAGAGTTGTAATTCGATGCATTCCTGCCTGATGCCTTGCATGGTTTTCGAGGCTAGGAATTGCATTTAGTATAGAATTTATTACACTTCAATCCTAAAACTCTTCCACCTCCTCATTTCTTCAATAAATACTTCTGAAGAAGATGAGATACAGGTTGGTTGATTGCTCACTAGTTGTAATACTGAAACTCTCTGAAATAATACATAGTATGTCCATATTTGAAGAAGAAATTGAAGTCTTGGAAGCTTGATGATGTTATTGCATGCTTGTTCTTGAGAAGGCTCTATCACTGGACCCATGAGCTTGGTTGTTGGTGAAGTATTCTAAACTGTTTTATGTTTTCTCCTATTTTCATTTTGTTCCATACATGCTTACTACAGTAGGATGAAATTTTTAGGCTAAGAAATGACTCCTAGAAGCACCTTAGAATTGTTCATCCTTCACTGTTTTATGCTTTCTTCTGTTGAGGTATATTAGAGTCTTCAATCTCTCTCTTTAGTCCTCATGCTTGTTTATTTCTATAATAGTTAAAATAGTTGGTTTCAGCATGATTTATGGTTTTCCCTGCTTCTCTGACTATCACTTGAAAGCTGTTATTGAAGTCTCCCTTTGAAGTACCATTGTTTTAAGCTAGTCAAGGAGGTTTGTTTTGATCATGCCCTTTGTCCTTTCTTGAAAAATTGTTTTGAAGGTCTTTATAGTTGTGACCATAGATTTTTTTACGTGTTCCCTCTTCTATGACTGCAATTATCAGTGAATGTTTTGTGTGTTATAAGTCATTTGAAATAAAATATTTGAGGAAATAGGATGTGCTCCCGAATCTTAGATTTCATTTTAAAATCTGTTTTGAAGTCATTATTTGCTTAAACTGCGGTTTGTAGAATTCATGGTTAGCCCTGTCTATGAAATACCTTTTTATTTTTTGAGTTATTCTTTCAAAATACCTTTTTTGAGAATTCAAACTCTCTTAACAAATTATTGATGTCCATCTCATTCACAAAACCAAAGGATCCTGTGGCCAAGTTAGATTTTCCCTTTGATATCCCACATCCATTGATTAGTTTGTCATGACCTCTTCTTGACTCCACTGCCCAATGAATCAGACATTTCCCCTTTCCATCTATCTTTCCTAGACGTTTCATGTTATGCTATGTCCTTCAACCAATCAAACAAACAAACACTTGCACTTAATAACTAGTCTAAAACCAATACCCAAAGAAAACAAGATAAACCTTTGCAAAAAAATAAATTTGAGAGATCCCTCTCTGAGAACAGGAGGACTAGATCCTGGAACTCTAAATATTGGTTTGATGTTTCCTTGTCTTTTGATTTTCCAAACTATCAAAACACAAGATACCAACAAGAACTACAAAATATGAAAGAGCTCTGAACTGGAATTAATTATAGGTGAATCATGCATGCACTGTTTATGAGACTACAATCTATATCACTTTTTCTTGCACCCTCATTCAACCTGTTAATCACTATTGTATTGAAAAGCTAAAAGTGTCATATTTATTGCACCATCACTAGGTTAAATCAGTAGCTGAGCAACAAGTAAAAATATAACATTCTAGCTATAGATTCATATTGTCTTGTTAGTGACAAGACTGGTATTTATCCAACCTTATTGTGGTTAAACTCCATGCTATGGTTCAATCTTTATTTATAGAATATTGTCGTGAATTAGATTTCACTAACCCTTAGCTCTTCGTGGTTATAATTGTTTGCCTTAGATGGGAAGCCATACAATGAGATAAAAGAAAAAAAATAATTGATAGAGAATATTTTCAAATCTAATTGTGTGACATCAGTATGTTATTAAAGCACCAAAAAGTGAATGGTCACAAGACAAACAAAGAGATAATGGTAGTTTCAATTTTCAATTCATTCATTTTTTCAATTGTTAGTGCTTTGGCATGTAAAATAAAATTCACTTATACATCACCAATGGTAAAATGTGTACAACCAAATCATGTTGTTCAGGAAGACGAACCAATCAAGATGTCAAAGAACTGCCAAATGGGTTGTACTCTGAAGAGAACAAGGAAATAATGTTAATGGGAAATTAACAATATTATAGGCCTCTTTTTCATTATAAATTGTTTTTTTTCGCATTACTTCAGTTTTCATATCGTAAAATAGTTGAAGCTTCTATGGTAATTGCACATGTATCAAGTATTTTTTGAAGGTCAAACATAAAAGCCTAATGGTGTGCATGCATGTTGTGAATATCATGATGAGATGCAAATGTGATCTAGAGCTGTGTGACAAAGTCTTATCAATTTCTATTGTCATTAATTTTTATTATTTATGGAAAAGAAATATTTTTCCATTGCAAATAAATCCAAGCAATTCATTTCACATGTCTAGTATAGAGTAGAAGAGGAAGACGAAATGGATGGAGCTACTTATTCTAGGGCTAGAATGCATGCAATATTGGAAATCAACCAAAGCGATGAATGAAGCAACAAGTTTTCCTTGGGAACTTTCCTTGGTAACGTAAAGGTTGTGTCTAGAAATGAACATGAAGAAATATTTTTATATGACATGGTTGATGGTTCTTGAAAATTCATTACCAACCTAGCAAAGGATGCATTATATGTCGACCATCTGCTTACTATGGTAATACCGAGCACCTTGTCAAAACTCTGCTAGAATAAAACACATATTCGTGCTTCTTACTCTGGTAATGTTGAGCACCTTTCAAAAACTCTTCTAGAAGAAAACATAGATTTGTCTTGCATATTGTGGTAATGTCGAGCACCTTGTCAAAACTCTGCTACAAGAAAACATAGATTCATGCATTGATACATGGTTAAAACTCTCTCCCTCCATGATAAATTGGATTTTGGTGTTCATATCCATAAATAAACTAGTTGGGCATTGTGACCATCACATAGGAGGAGAGGAAAATACAAAGTATCATTTGCATCCAAAGCATGTATTTAAATACTTATCCAGATATCAAAAACTTCCTTCCACATAGCCTAAACTGATCGATGATCTAATAGTGTATTGGAAAATTCATCATTAATTAATGCTATGAAGAAGTGCAAGTTCATAAATCTCTTCGACCTATGAAAGCTTTCCCACGTATCACTGATCAATTAGAAAATGAAATTTAACAATAAAAAATTCATATTGACTTTGAATCCAAAGGCAACCAGAGTAATCGTTTTACCTTTTAATTTCCTTGTAATATTGCTAAAGTGTCGAAAACTTGATAAATTTCACCAAGGTTGAAAACTGCTATGGTTATGAATATGATTAAAAATCTAAAGGGCATAAAAAAATAGGGCACGAGCACAGAATGAAACCCTGAGCTTACAAGGTTTTCACCCCTTAGAAAATAAATTTTACATATCAAGTACAAGATCAACGGGCTTCTTAAAAGATAACATCTGCATGGTGAAGTACCCGAAGACGACCATTCACAAAACAACAAATAATGTCTGCCTCACACCACCATGTTGATGTTATTGCCTACCTACAAGTGCAACAGTTGGTTTCCTTAGAAGATTTCTTAATGCTTAATTAGATTAATGAGTACCATTCTTTTAGAAGACTCAGACCATTTCGGAAGACTCAAACCCACTCACAGATTGAAGCGACTATAGGCCCTCAAAAACTAATCAATCTGGTTTTGGGAAAAAGGAGGAAAATAATTAAAACTCAGAAGGAAGCAGAGTCAATGTTAACATGAAATGTTTTTACTTTCCAAGTCACTCAAATTTAATGTGTTTGGAGGGATTACATTTTCCTCGATGAATTTATGGTCATAAAAATTAAAATAGTAAAAAAAAAATGTATTAACAATATTCTTGTGTAAAATTTTATTTAGCTATTTTGAAACATGTATTATTTCAATTTGATTTCCATATTTAATTTCTCTTTGTGAAATTTAATTTTAATAAACAATAAACTATGTTAAATTGATTAATTTATATTTTTTTATTAGTGGAAAAAACTATCATAATTTAGTTGGCAAACTAGGAGCGAGGACAAATTTCTTTAACTATTTTCCACGAATGAAAATTTCTCTCTAGATATTTTCCACGAATGCAAGTTGTCTCATCACCATTATTCAAGGAAAACTAGGCAACCTGGAATGAACTATTGGTGGTCTATAAATGGGAAAACTTTCACTCCTACTAGATGTCTTTGTGTCTTGGGTCATTAGCGAGTTTCCTTGCTTTGAGTAAGACAAAATCTTAGCCAAGAAAAAGAGAGCTATTTTAAGGCATACTCCATGCCCATTCGATTAATTTATATTTTGAAGAATATATTAAAATTAATGGTCGATTTTTATTTATTTATTGGATCTTATATTAGTATATCATACTATATTTCAATAAATATGATTTTATTTTTAAAAATATAAATTATAAAAATTATGATATCTATATATATGTTTCTCATTTTCAATTATGATTTTTATAGAGATATTTCATGGTATTATTATATATCCATATGTGAGAACCTTAACCATAAATCTAGAAAGAACAAATAAGGAAAATAAGACAATTTAAATTGTGAGGTTCAGGAAATTCGGTGTAAAATTAGGAGAGTAATACCTCAAGGTGCATGCTTATACAAAACCCAATATTCCATCAAAGTATTATAAAATATTTCAACATTGAAATCGGATTTAGAGACACTCTTAAAGGGGTCTCTAAATTTTAACACTACAGATGAACTCATAGACCCCTTTGTCTCTAAATTTAACATTGCAGATGGATTCAAAGAAGGGGGTCTCTGAATCCATCAGAAGTGCTAAAATTTAGAGACAACATGGTATTCCAAATTTTAACACTATATATGGATTTAGAGACCCCTTTGTCTCTATATTTCAACATTGTCAATGGATTCAGAGACCCCTGTAGTGAAATGTAACACTTAAGTATCAAAATTGCAATTTTCCATTTCCGAAGTGACACAGTAAAAATCATTAACATAAATGAGCAATTCATATACTTGTTGTACTTGTTATTTGGTCATATTTTTATTCTTTGAATATAATATTCATTTAAGTTAATCATTATTAATTTTATCACTTATTATCTTGTCATATATTTTAGTCATGGACTAAATTAGTCATTTAAGTTAGTCACTTTTAGTTTGGTCACTTATTATCTAGTTTTATATTTTATCCCCAGACTAAATTAGTCATTTAAGTTAGTCATTTTTAGTTTGGTCACATAAAATTTCTCATATTTAGTAGTAATTCACTTGAAATAATTGCGGTGACTAAATTTTTTAGTCACCTAGTCAATAATTTCAACATTTTCTACTAGTGCATAAACATCATAATGCATGTTGTTATGCATGCATTTAGCCCATCTAATCCAATTTTTTGAACTTGGAAGCTCTGATAGCACCTTGTAACAAATCCTCCCAGATTTACTAAATTTTACAAGCCCTTCAAGATAAACAATAATAGGTAGTAACTATGAGATGACCAGACCTTCAAGTCCCAGTCATGGAAGTGGGGCCCACAAAGTCAACAGTTACTCACATCCCTCAGAGACTATAGATCACTCAGGAGCCTTCCAACCACCCCAGGTGATCAATCTTTGATTTTTGACTCTTTTTCAATGTCCTAGCTCCACAACTACACCCTTGAAACATCATGCATATGGTTATGAGGCCCCAACCATATGCACAAGCCTCACTATTAGTGATTATGACCCAAAATCCCCTGTTATGTGCATGTGGCCATGATATATCTTCCACTTTTTCAGGCTAGCCTCCATACTAGTACCTATAACTTCTTTTAAATTTCCATAATGATGATTAAAATGATAACAATTCTTTCCTTTCAAAATTTGAACAAGATATTGACCTATACATTCCTAATACACTGTATATTTTTTTGTCAAACATATGATAAACATGCAAGCTATAGTTCATGAATGCATTTATGAGCATAACATCTTGAACTTCATCTGGAAATCACCAAGAAGGATCAATTCCCTCTCAAGCTAACTGCAATAGTGTTTGTTCTCCCATGCATTCATCAACCATTCAATAAATTATCAAATCATGATCAAGAGCCATATTTAGACAACATGATAGAAACATGCATATAACCAACATATGACCAAAATGTAAAATACGAAAAATTAGTCATAATATCACCATAATAATCAGTACAAGTGCACATAGATCACAATAAGAAAGTAGCTCATATTAACATATGAAAATTCTAGCCAGGTCAGGGACTTCTATGTATTGCCTGGCCATAGATTGAGGTGAACCAAATATTTCTTTCAAGAAATCACACTCATTCCATATTCCAAGAATGAATGTGGGATCTCATCAGATAAACGAAGAAATAATCAACCAGGGAATCCAAATTTTAAACCACCTCAACCCTCAATGTTCTGTGATCTCATCTAAACCAATCCTGAGACCGCAAAACCAAACCAAGCATGGATTTCATAGAAATCCTTCACCATACCTTGAGGAATTTTCATGTCTCCACTGACTTGTTGAGGGTTTCAAAAATAAATTATTCTCCACCCACATTCCTTTGAATTTTCCTTGGACCACCTCACCTAGATCTAAAACCTTTCAGCCATCCAAAGCTCAACCAAAAATGAATCTCGTCACAACATGGATATATAAGAAAGGGAAAAGAAAGTTGAAACCACTGTTAATCGAGGAAAAAATTATTCTAATGACAAAAAATTAAATAAATAATGAAATGCATGTACCATGAACTCACATCCCAGTAAAGAAATCACACATGCAACCTATTACCTACAAATTCTCCTTTTGTAGTTGTTTATACAACTTTATCCTTGAACTCCTTTATTTTTTCTTTTCTTTGCTTTGTTTTCCTTTCTCCAATACAAGTGATTTCTAGAGTGCTCCAATAATGCTCTAAGTGTGCAAGAGTGAGTGATATCCAAAACTAAAGTGAAAAAAGTTGTGAAGTGTTTCTTCGATGCCTTTTTATCATTGGTTTCCCCTCATTTCTTCATTTTCCTTAATTTTCCTCTAATTTACCTTACATGCATATTTGCATATCTTCACCTTCATTTTCTCCTATTTTCCTTTATTTTCATAATTAAATGCCAATTATTGCCTCTTTTCCTTTACCAATTTCCATAGTTATTATTAAACCACCAGTCATGCCCACTATAATTTTTTGCACAACATTTAACTTGGAATATGTGTCCCATGACCTTGGTCTTATTTTATTTTCCTTTAATGTCATTTATTACATGAGAATTTAACCTAGGGTTGTTAAAATTACTTCTTATTTTTAGGATCATGTGCATGTCGTTTATATTATGTTGTTGGATCATTAAGTGACTTAGTAAAGAATGCATGAAAAGTATAAAAATTGGGTCCATGGCACAATATTGATTCATGCCCCCATCTTAGTATTTTCATGCTACCAACAGAATATTCAAGGCCCCGTAAGATTTCCATGCTGATTGACGACTATTTGTGGTATTATATAGATTTCACTCTTTACTATGATAATTGTTGTTCTCCTACACCATTAGGGTTTTCACCACCTTCTAACCCTCCATGTTCCTCGTTAGAGCAAATAAGTAACATTTCTCAATAGAATATATGGAATCTATAAGATATAAGTCAAACAAATTATCAAATGAGTTAACTAGTACATTTTCTAAAGTTTTTGGTCTCCTCACATGACATCCATGAGGTAAAATACTAGCAATACAGAGTCTCCCATCTTGTTTTTCATAATATTGAGCGAAAGGTGTAAGATATTTTAAATAGTCTTTGCATGACATTGGATAAATATTTAGGTTTCCTAGAAGGAGGAAATTACTTGGGATTGGGACCTTCAATATGCCTAGGGTTTTCTTGATAGGTAACATGATAATTGTTATCTTTACCAAAATTTTTAAAATGATATGAATAAGGAAACGTATGAGCCATACAATGGATTCCCTCCTTCTAGTGCCAAAAATATTGTTGACAGGGCTAAATCCGCCTCTTATAGTATTAAGGGTATCTATATGGTATTATCCCTCAATAAAACTTCACATAGTTTTGGATTAGAGTCCCATTCATAATTGTTTCCAAACTACCATCTTATTTTTGGTGAATATTACATTTTGGATGGATATAACAATTAAAGGGAAACCCAAATAAGGTCCTTGACTGGACAAGTAAAAACAACTTTATGTAAATACTTTAAGTGAATATAATAAAAAACATTATATATGATTTATGAATTAACATGAACCTTTAAAAAAAATCACAACATCATTTAATTAAGATATATAGAGACTAAAATATTATAGTTATTAATTGTAAGGTAGTTTGCAACCAAAAACCAACATGAAAGCATGTAAAGATCAACAAAGAGTTATTAACTTGCAACAAGTGAGGAGAAATCATATACTATCAAAAAATATAAAAAAAAATAGTCTTACAACATTTGACAAAATATGATAAAAATATCTGATGCAAAATCACACAGTATCACCAAGAAACCCAATAGTGAGAATGTAAAAGTTGGAACTTGGTCATCAATATAATTACAAGCTTCTTCCCTTCAAGATTGCATCAATTGTACAAAATCTAAAAGTCCCTTATTTTTTATCCTAGAGGGTATATTTATACAAATTGAGGCGACTTTTCACCTTCCCTGACCCTTCACCTACAGTTGTAACTAATTTCTATTTTTTATTTATTTCCTAATTATATTCATTTTTAAATAATTACATTGAACTTCAAAATGAATAAAAATAACATCTATTATGAAATTAATTCCAAAATAGACAAGGCTTGGACACTAACTTGTAACCCTTAGGTCACATGAGTGTCCCAAGCCATGTAGTCAACTACAATAGACAAAATATTATTCCAAATGATCCTCTCATAGATAGCTTCATACTCATACGTGTTAGGCACTAATATTTTAAAATGAGCTTTGATTTTGTGAAAAAATGATAGAATCATGGTGTGCAATTTGGTGGGATCCACCATGTTCAGTTCCAATTATTCCTTGGTTTCTTTCATGTAAATTTCTAAGATTTCCAATATCCTTGCATGTATATTCTCCTTTATCTCATGTTTCATTATTTTTTGTAGCCTCACTTCTCCCTATTCTCTAATGGAGACTAATATGTGGGCTTTGATCAACCTCTCCATCATGCTATGGTGCTACTTGTAAGTGCACATAGTTTTCAGCAAATACTCTTCCAGATTATCTTGAGCTTCAATGTTAATATTGAATATATTTATCTACTTGATTCATACTTTTCTTGGGAATTTTTCTGGTGAATCCAAGTATGTTGTATCCTAGTAATCCTTATCAGAAGAGCTTGAGGATTTTAGGTTATGATTTTTTTTGCAGAGCTTTCTATTTTCCTACCATGCCTTCTTTAGGCTCTTGTCTAGTTCCTAATTTTTTTCCATTAGATGTTAAATTTTCTTTTTTACTGGTGAAGATAAATTTTTTCCAAAAAATTCTATATCTAGTGTATTATCTAGGGTATTGGAAATCATGTTCCTCTATGCATTCTAAATATATGATTTATGAGTTCTTGAGGTAGACATCTTCATCTCTCCTGTACAATATAATTTCTATTTCAGTCAAATCATAATTCTGCTACATTCATGACTTTATTTTCCTATCGATAGCGATGCACATTTCTCCAATTGGTATATGAATTCCTATAAGTGGTGTTGATACTGAGGCTGATGGATTGATATCCATACTGAAAAACATGCCATGGCCTACATATTAAGATTCCTTTTCTTGCTACACCTTTTGTCGTGCCACTTGTTCCTATTTCCTTTCTCTTCTTATTCCCTACATGTATGTTATATTTATTATTTCACTATCTCATCTGCTTCTTCCTTGTAATTTTTTCTATCTTTCTTTTTCCCACCACAGCTATCCCTTTGGTTTCTTTTCCTTTTCCATTTTGGTTGTTTCCTTCTCTGTATCTCTGATTTTTTAGTAGCCTTTTCATCCTTGGCATCCTTCCTTTTCAAAGATTATGGTTTTATGGGTTCGACGCCATTTGAGGGTTGAGGTCCATTTGAATTTTTCGTTACATATATGTAATTATGACATAGGTACTAGCCATAGTTATCACGCAAAAATACATACAAAACTGAAGTGAAATCTAGAACATAAGAGTGCACACAATAACTTAGAAAAAAGATCAATCAATAAATAAAAATAATTACAGGAAACTCTTGGACTGATGCTTGGCTATTCATTACTCACTCTCAAACACACTCTTCACTCTTCTACATACATACATGACTCATGTGCTCTCCTAAATTTACACAAGTGGATTAGAACCTAAGGTAGGTACTAGATCCCTAAACTAACTCCCAAAATATCTCTCTTGATCCCTAAAATCTCTCATCTAATCCACTATCCCTGGATAAGAGATAACTAATACATAATCCTCTCAAACCTTCCACAATACTCTTGAATCTTCTCCTATTTACAAGAATGATCAATTTCTCCTAAAACTTTAGGAAAAATACATTAATTAAATAAATCCTAACTTTATAAACTAATTCCTCTAGTAAAAAATTGATCAAGGTTAGATGCACCTACATCAAAATATCTAAGTAAAATAAAATCATGGTATCTCGACCATCGGTCTTCGTAATATGATAAAGCTCCTCTTGGATCCTGTTGGGCCTTAAAAATTCCCTCATTTCACCATATAATATTACCGTTATAAAGCATATTCCTACACTTTATACCATATTCAAACTCATGCCTAAAACCATCCTTTTCATATCATGGTTAAATGTCATAGTTTTTTTGTGTTTTTAATGTCTCAAGGATGATTTTACCATGATTTACTAGTGACGATTTTTCTAAGTTAATTTGTCATAGGGTTCCATTTCCAAAATTCTCTACAAATCAGTTACTTCAAGTTAATTATGGAACACAACTTTATGTAGGTGAAAATATGAATTTTGTGGTGAAATGGTGAAGAATATTGAAATTCTGACACACAGGTTTTGTTCAGCTCACCCTCATTCAGGTAACCAAAAAACGGATTGGAAAAAATCAACATTTTGAGGAATTTATGGCCAGGGTAATATTCAAGCGCCATATTAAGTACATAATGAGTTCTTAATCATGGGATCGTCTGTACGTGTCGGGTCAAGTCGAGTTTTTCCTGAATGGGTCAATTCATTTTCAGTTCTGCAAGCCTTTCGCTGAACGACCTTGTGATAAACATAGTAGTGGTTCCTCCATTCATGTGTGGATCAGAATAAGCCCAACCATGGCTCTCTAGAAGAATTGGATATGGAAGCATTTTATCAATCTTCGAGCAACAACACCAACATTTTTGGGGCTGAGGATAGAAATATGTTCTCCAAGATTTTACGCAGCCAACTGAAGCCCAATTGAACCATGCACAACTGATCCAGGATCGATTTCATGAGCCCGCGATAGTCATCAGTTAATAAATTTTTCGTGCTAAGACCTTAGTTAGTTTAGCTCTGTTTCATCGACATTCTTCTTAAATAGCCAATGAGCTGAGATTCTGGGGAGTCGAGCAGCTGAGTAGTGATATGATTGTAATTGTTGTAATTTTCTAGACTTGATGAATTTTGAATTTATGTTATTTCAGATTTTGTATGCCATCGTTTTGATTTAATGAAATTTCCGTCACTTGTTCCACTGTGAGTTATTTATGATTGAATTTTAAATTTCATTTCGCTGTGTTAGTTCACCTTGCTCAAGGCGTGGCAAGGGCCCACCACTTCTGGAATGAGGTTCATCATTAGTTTAGATTCAGATCTAGTTTATTGTGTTGATTTCTCATAATATATCATGTGGTTGATCAATTGAAATGGTTTGTTTTGATTCTGTACTTAATGTTTCATTTCGTTCTTGTATATAGAATTGTTGAACAAGTTGTTTTATTGGTTTATGTACACTTTGTAATAGTTTTTAACGATTAATTGTATGTTCCAAAAGAGCCTCATCTTGTTAGGAATCGATCTGATATGATTTTATCATAAGCATTCTTATTTTTACATTTTGTAATTCTTGAGTGTGACAATGCACATGGATGCTCTGGTATTGTGAGTTTCAATTGATTAGGTTGTAGATTGAATACCGAGTTGTTTAGAGCCACGTAAAGGGTTATGAGATTTCCTAAGTTTGTCGAGAAGAATGTTTGATTTCTCAAGCTTCATACAGTAGATTGAAATTGATAATATCTGTGTGAATGGATACTTAGTTTCAGGAATTGCTTTGGTAGTACGGGACTTATAAAATATTTTTCATCATTTAGGTCTTTGATTTCAGAGTGTGTGCACTTATTTTTACTTTGTTTTATCAAATTTTTATTAAGATTATATTATTAGATAGAAATCCAATTTCCCTTTTGAACAATAGTTAGGGTTTTCTCTCAATTTCAATTATGGATAAGAAGTACACTTGTAGTCTCAATTAGGAATAGAGGCTTTGGTTTATTTAAATTATCATTTAAGATTATTTCCAACATTAAATAATGTGGTCAATTTGATGGATTTATTAATAGAATATTTATGTTTCCTTGGGTGTCATTAATTTAGATTGCTTAGGAATTATTTCAATTGTTTTGAGATAGAAATTATGTGTGTTTAAACATCAAATGTATTTCTTTGATTGAATTAAATTAGAGAATTCTGGAGTTTGATTCAAATCTTGCATACATCAATTTTATTGAGGTTCCAAAATTTATTGAGTTCAATTTAGGTTCATGGTCATCATTAGAATATATGAATGAGTGTTTTCCATTAAACATAATTTGAATCCCATAATTATCATTTTATAAGTCAAAGTGATTTTATTGTTAAGATAATTAGTGTTTGAAATTATTTGTTTATGTACTTAAATAACAAGTTGATTTCTTACCCTAGTTTAGGTTATATGTTCTAATCCTGCATTACATGCGCTTGCAACTCTAGATATTATGACACAAGATTGATAAATTAATGTTGGAAACTATAACACATATAACTTCCCCAACATTTTTGGTGTCATTTCCAGGGAGGTGCTAAAGGGATTAGAGCCCAATTTCTTTCAGAAGTTTTTTTTTTGTGACCTTAGTTGCAGGACAGTCAAAGGTGGAAGAGTGTGCAATAAGAAATGAGTGAAAAGCCACACATCCACTATGGTGGGGTTGCTCCAAATTTTGGTAGTCCAAGTATACAAGTTTGATGAGTTTTACTGCAATTAGTTTTGAATTAATTTAGATCAAAATTTCAAGCCCTTTAAAGAAAAATATTTTTGGGGTGTTGTGAGAACCCTTTGTACTAATCCATGTTGCGAGATAGGGATAATCAAACAACGGGAGAAATTAAATAATTATTTAGAGCTTGAAGAATGTCCCTCGAGGCACTTTCCAAAATACTAGTTGTAGCTGGGATATTTTCCTCTTAGGAAGAGTCTATCCTCACCGCATTCAAGAAATTATCTATCTCTCCACAACCAAAAAAATATTTGGAACTCTCCCTTGATTCCTCCTACCTATCTACCAAGGAGATTGATTAATCATGTACCAAATCTGATGGGGAGCATCCAGTTGAACCTGAGATCGAAGAACTTTCACCATTCCCAACAGCAAGCCTTATATGCATTCCAGAGACCAATTATCCAAGTTTTCCTGGCACGACCGTGGAGGACTTTCAGAGTGGTCCAAAAGAATAAATGAGCTAATACTATATTAGATCAAGCATTGGTTCCAGATCAAAATCCAAACAAAGTACCACTCTCATCTTCAAATACTCTTTGTATCACATCTTTCAAAGTTGTTGATTTTTCATGCTCATGTAATTTCTAAAGTTTATATGTTAAATATAGGCATGAATATATCTTTGTACCTGATCCGCACATGGATTCATTAGAAACTCTCTTTCACTTGAAGGAGGACATATTTTCTTCAGTGTAGTAGGAAAGTTCGTATTGTAATAAATAAATAAATGAAAATAGTAAAGAGAAAAAAATAATTTTGTGAAAACTGGTTTGTCTGGCGCAAATAGACATGGAATTTACTTGAAAACTAGGTAACTGGCAAGAAATGTTCCTAATAAATTTTGTAAATTTGTATGAGTTCTTCAAATCCTGTATTTATGTCTGTACTTGAGTTGGTTGGTGTGGGATTCCTTAAGGTCCACCTGCCAAGGAGCCATGTCCCATCGACATCAGCACATTATCTGGGACCAAGGCTAGGGTTAGATAAGGTACCTAGGAGCCTTCATGCCGTAATGGTAGGTATCCTTGTCATCTACAAAGGAAATAAATCAATTTTTCTTGGTGGATGAATTTTGTAGTCCATTCGACTCAGACAAATCTATTCATGGCTATTAGAATGTACCTAGTTCTTTTATTCCCATTGACATCAAAGGTGGGCTATCTCGCATTAGTTAACAACCCTCCTTAATGGTCAGTAATCCAATGATTCTTTCTTATGTTTGACACCCACACTATTTATTCACATATGAAATATTGCACATGAGTCTATAGCGATTGAAGACTATATGGTTTTGAGATCTCAACACAGGCTTTCGACATTTTTATTTTTGTATCATCATTTCCATTGTCATTTGCAGCACTTTCAATTTTTGTATTAGAATTCCATATTCATTTGTAGCAGCAGTCACCATTCCTTAGTTGTTTGGGAACATACATCTCCTCGGGCATGGGGGAGAAAGGGACCTTAATATTCTTTTTCATCCTTCAGTTCATCCTTCAACAAATTTGACTCAGCATCTATTACAACTCTAGTACTTGCTCTCAGATCCATATCAGTACACATCAGCTCCAGTTGATCCTCCACTTCATCTTTCGTGGCATATTAAATTGGTTTAATATCCTTTAGTTCATTAAGAATGTAAGGAAACATTATGGTTAACCACTTTCCACTTCATATATTCTATCTTTCATCACCACTATCATCCACCTCCAGTTGCAATCCATTTTCATAATAAAATGCATAAGTTCTCTAATAAGGCCATGTGAATAAAAATTAGATCATAGTAGTCCAATAATACAAAGAAAAAACCATAATTCCTTCACTTCCTACATCATAAGAATTCATAACATGTGGGAATGATATTTTCATTCTTTTGTTGTCATTTCAAGGAGTGAAATTTGTTCCTGCAGATCCAGTTGATCCTCCACTTCATCTTCCGTGGCATATTACAACAGCAACACATCAAAGAAATAATAAATGTAACGTAAATTGGTTTAATATCCTTTAGTTCATTAAGAATGTAAGGAAACATTATGGTTAACCACTTTCCACTTCATATATTCTATCTTTCATCACCACTATCATACACCTCCAGTTGCAATCCATTTTCATAATAAAATGCATAAGTTCTCTAATAAGGCCATGTGAATAAAAATTAGATCATAGTAGTCCAATAATACAAAGAAAAAACCATAATTCCTTCACTTCCTACATCATAAGAATTCATAACATGTGGGAATGATATTTTCATTCTTTTGTTGTCATTTCAAGTAGTGAAATTTGTTCCTGCAGATTGGTTACCACAATGGAATTGTACAATTCATATGACAAGTATGCATTATTATCATATGACAAAATTCTATATGTTTTGACATCAAAAGATGAAGTCAGTGTTGCCAAAAAAAAGAAGAACCACATATAAACCTTGGTATTAGAGTATGAAAGAATTTGTATCCACCATTCCCATTATCACTTCATTATTCATGACGTCCCTCATCTCTTCCTTATCCACTTAGTGTTTGTCCTCAATTAGATTGCTCCCTACTCTATGGCAGTCAAGTATGAATAATGATTCTCCATAAGAACTAGCACCTCCAAATCTTCAAGGAGTGTTTCTCCACAGGAACCAATGTTGCCCAAAGTTATAATGTCATAAAATATATAAATGAGAAAGATATTTTTTTGCATGAGAACATGAAAAATTAGAGGCGTGGGGAGGTGTTGGGCCTCTGAAATTCCATCATTTTCACCATATAACATTATGGTTTATAAATCATATTCTTGGACTTTCTACCATATTCATACCCATTTCTCGTAACTCTTTCTTAAAACCATCCTTTTCATATCATGGTTAAATATCATAGTTTTATTGTCTTTTTAATGTCTTAATGATGATTTTACCATGATTTAATAATGATTATTTTGATAAGATAATTTGTCGTAGGGTTCCATTTTTGAAATTATCCACAAATTGATTACTACAGGTTAAGTACGGAACAAAACCTGATGTAGGTGAAAATATGAAGTTTGTGATCAAATGGTGAAGAACCTTGAAATTACGACACACAGGTTTTGTTCAAAGAACCCTCATTTAGGAAACACATAAACGGTTTGGAAAAATTTGACATTATGATGAAGTTATGGTCAAGGGAATACTCCAAAACCATCTTAAGTACATAATGAGTTATAAAGTATGAGATCATTTTAACGTGTCGGGTCAAGTCACGTTCAGCCTGAACGAGTCAATTTGGGTTTAGTTGTGAACACCTTTTGCTAAAAAACCTTGTGATAAACATAGCAGTTGCTCCTCCATTCATGTGTGCATCATAATAAGCCTAACCATCGCTCTCTAGAATAATTGTATATGGAAGTGGCTTATTAATATTTGAGCATCATACACTGATAATTCTATGGCCGAGGATAGAAATAAGTTCTGCAAGATTGTATGCAGCCAACTGAAGCCCAATTGAACCATGAACAGCTGATCCAGGATAGATTTTATGAGCCCGTGATAGTCATAAGTTAATTAATTTTCCTTGTTAAGATTTTAGTTATTTTATCTTTTTTCCATCGGTTGTCTTGTTAAATGCCATATGAACTAAGATTAAGGGGAGCTAAAAAGCTGAGTAATGGTATGATTTTAATTGTTTTAATGTTCCAGAATTGATTAATTTCAAATTTATGTTATTCCATATTCTGTATTCCATCAGTTTGATTTGCTAGAAGTTCCAACACTTGTTCCATTATGATTTATTTATGATTGTGTTTTAAATTTCATTTCACTGAGTTAGTTCACCTTGCTCCATGCATGGCAAGGGCCCACCAATTCTGGAACCAGTTTCATCGTTATTTTATATTCAGAGCTAGTTTATTGTGTTTTTATACAAAATTTTAATCTGTGGATAAACTAAATTCCCTGAGTGTGGTGTTCCTTCACTCAGAACAATAGAAGAAACACAACTACTATTTTCTCTAAAAAAAAGTACATATACAAAATGGGAAAGAAGCCTACTTGTGATAATTTCGCTCTCCTTTCTCCTTATGTCGTTGTTTCCATCGATCTCAATCCAACTCAAGCTACTAGACATATTCTTACAAAAAAAAACAAAGAACAACAAACAACGTACAATATACAAGTATCTTCTTATCTTAATCAAATAAAACAGATAGATTTGAAATACATACATCATCAAGAATATAGTTCACAAGATATATACATATTTATGGGAAAATGAACATATATATTTATTAAAGAGTAGGAGGAGAATATTACAACCAACGGATCAATTTTTCACCAACCTAGTCCAACATCATTCCAGCCTCATCACATCCAACATCATCTCAGCAACATATCAGTACTTCCACTCTCTTATCAAATGAGAATCCGACAGCATAACTGATGTCAGGACCCATAACAAATCTCAAATCAAATAATTAAAACAAGCGATCAATGAAATCAGTATAAACATTAATATTCTTATCGATGTTTCTTCTAAACTAACCAATCTCCATTTATGGCTTTGAGTCTTTACCGCCTCCTTTTTGTATAATCTCCACCATCCAATTAAACCTTTCTTAATCTGACAGTCATCGCACATCCAGTAGTGCGATAATTAAACCTTTAAAATCTTGCAATAAAAGTTGTTTTCTCTGCCCGGTGGGTGCTACGTGTCACGTCCATACCTTAATCGCACATTTTGGATCAATAACAAAAACCAACGTGGATCAATGCGATATACCACAAACGGTTTTGTTAGATCGCTTACTCATCAGTTACGTTTCACCAGTCTCACAATTCTGCGTAGAACAAGGTTCTATAACGGATCAACTACACAATTTTTGAATCAATTGTTCAATCATAAAAGAACTTATAATGCTCAAATACACAATTTTTCAATAAACCCTTAATTTATTCACTGATAAATTCAATAAAAACTCATAAATATTAGAATGGTACCAATATATACGTGATTGATTTCCAAAGGGTTTCAAATGAAATTGAACACCCAAAAACACGCTTTTTCACACCACACTTCAATTTATTATTCTGAAAGTAGAAATTATAGAGTTTTAGCCCTTCGTGGCTTGATTCATTGATTGTTCCAGCTCCTAGTCTCTCTTTTTCACACTTTTTCTCTCTCCCTCTATTTCACCTATTTTACACATTTTATGTTAAAAAATCCAAAACGGTCCTTCTCCTTAAAATGGATTTCTATTGAATTTATTCCACAATTAAATGCTATCCTATTTCTCAATTCTTAGCCTACTTGGCTTACTCTCCACGCAGGGAGGAAAATTTTTTTATTTTATTTCCTAATCAATCTAACAAATCCAAACAAAATAACTTCTCTCATTGAATTTTCAGGAAAAATATTTATGACCAATGTTTATCCATCTCATGTTTAGCCACAACATGTGAACATCTAATCACATTGCTGGCTAAGTCTGGATGCTCTTGCATCAAACTCCCAGGGAAGAAAAATAATCATTCATCAAGCTTTCAGGTTTTATCCCATACTTCTGTAATTCTGCTATTGTCTACCAACTGGCATCATCCATTGATTGTCCCTTCCATTTCACTAGATACTGAAAATAAACCTATCCTCTTGTTCTTTTGGATACTCTTTTCTCCAAAATAACTTCCACCTCTTTCTTGATTGTCTTTGGCATTTGTTCTTCCCAATTTAAAGTATGGTTTTCCTCTGCTATAGAGTCTTCTTATAGCTCTTCCTATGTTCCTTTTTATGGGTACAAATATGCAACATTAAATATGGGTGATATTCCAATCCCTTCTGGAAATTCAATTTCATATGCACTTGAAGAAAATTTCCTCAAAATTTTACATGGTCTTATCTTCTTCATTTTTAATTTGTTGTAAGTCTTAATAGGGAATCTTTCTTTTCTTAGATAAACCATGACTAGATCTCCTACTTGGAATTATTTTTCTTTCCTCTTCATATCAATTCTCTGTTTTTACTTTTCCACTGCTTTCCTATAATCTGTCTTTAACATCTTCGTGTAGTTGCTACATCTGTTTTGAAAACTCTTCTGCCTTTGTGATCCTTATCCCTTGTTTTCATAAATTCCTGAGCTCATAAACACCTCTTGGATTCATTCCAAATATAATTTGAAATGGAATCATCCCAGTAATTCGATTGGGAGTATCATTATAAGAAAATTTAGCCTTAAAAAGTGCTAAATCCCATTGCTTAGGATCTTTATACACTAATCTCTTCAATATATTTCCCAAGCCTCTATTCAATACTTTGGTCTGTCCATCCATTTGAGGGTGATAAGCTGAGCTGAAACTAAGGTTGGTACCTAGTTTCTTCCGAAGATTTCTCCAGAAATTCCCAACAAACTTTGTATCGCTGTCAGATACAATACTTATAGGTAATCCATGTAACCTTACAAATTTTGAAAAAAAACATATTAGCAATATGTGTTGCATCACGAGTTTTCTCGCATGCGATGAAATGAGCCATTTTAGAAAATCTATCCACTACAACATAAATGGAGTCATTTCCTCTTTGAGTTTTTGGCAAACCCAAAACAAAATCCATACTAACTGCATCCCATGGTCGATTTGGTATTGGTAATGGCTGATACAATCCTATATTTTGGCTTCTTCCCTTAGCATGCTGATAGATCCTACATTTATCAAAAATCTCTTAACATCATTTTGCATCATTGGCCAGTAATAAAAACCATTTACCTAAGAAAAAGTCTTTTCTTGTCCAAAGTGTCCAGACAAGCCTCTACTATGTTTCTCTTTAATTATGTTTTCCCTCATAGAACATTTAGGAATACACAATTTATTACTTTTGAATAGAAAATCTCCTTGGATAAGATAATCCAACCATTGGCTTCTATTATGAACTGTTGGGTATTTTACAGCTACATAAGTTTCTTTAAATTCTGCATCTTCTTTATACATGTCAACCATTACTTCAAATCCTACAATACCAACTTGTAATTCCTGCATGATTAAATTCACCCTACTCAAAGCATCAACAAATTTCATAAACTTACCACTTGTATGATTTATCACAAAAGTAAAAATCTGCAAAAATTATACCCATTTGGCACGTTTCTGGTTCAATTTAGGCTGGTTGTTTATAAACTGCAATGCATGGTTATCAGAATATAATACAAATTCTTTTGGTAACAAATAATGTCTCCATCTTTTAAGACTTTCACAACAGCATAAAATTATTTGTCATAATATGAGTATTTATTCTTAGCTTCATTCAGTTTCTCACTAAAGTATGTTATTAGTCTCTTCTCTTGAATTAAAACTGCTCCAATTGAAACTCCACTAGCATCAGTTTCAACTTGGAAAACTTTTTCAAAATTAGGTAAAGCTAAAACTGGTTTTTCAGTAATTTTCTTCTTCAACAACTTAAAATTTTGGTCTGTTTCTTCTATCCACTTGAATGGCTGATTAATTTCCTTGATTGTTTCAATAATCGGTGCACAAATCTGACTAAAGCTCCTGATGAATTTTCTATAAAAACTTGCAAGACCGTGAAAGCTTCTTACCTAAAATATGTTTCTTGGAGTTGGCCAGTTCCAAATTTCTTGGAATTTTTCTGGATCCATTTTCAAACCTTCCTTAAAAAATATAAACCCTAAATAGATTAGCTCTTCTTTCATAAAACTGCATTTCTTCAAATTTATTAGTATTTTTTCTTTCTGAAAAGTTTTCAGAACCAACTTAAGATGTTCCAAGTGCTCCTTTTTACTTCGACTGAAAACTAGAATATCATCAAGGTAAACAATGACAAAATTTCCTACATATTCTTTCAATACTTCATTCATCAATCTCATGAATGTGCTGGGTGCATTAGTGAGTCCAAAAGGCATCACTAACCACACATAAAACACATTATTTGTTTTAAATGCAGTCTTCCATTCATCTCCTTCTCTAATTCTTATCTGATGATAACCACTCTTATAATCTATCTTAGTAAAATATTCTGATCCACTCAAACAATCCATTAAATCATTCATCTGTGGTAAAGGAAAACGATACCTGATGGTGATTTTATTTATGGCTCTGGAATCTGTGCACATACGCCATTCTCCTCCTTTCTTTGGACTGAGTACTGTTGGTACAGCACATGGACTATGACTCACTCTTATCAACCCCTTATCCATCAATTCCTACACTTGTCTTCCAACTTCTGTATTTTCTTGAGGAGTTAATCTATATGCTAATTTATTCAAAAAACTTGCTCCGGGTATTAGATCAATGTGATGACTAATACTCCTGATTAGTGGTAATGCATTTTGCAACTCATCCACAATAATGTCAGCAAAATCATTCAATAGAGTTCTCATTTCTTTAGATAAACCATCTAAGTTTGTGGAAGTAAAAATTACCTTAGGTCTCCCTATGACAGCAAAATTCATCTCTTCATCTTTTTCAATTTCTTGCAACAATTCTTTTCCACTCATCGACATAAAACTATTTCCTAGTGTTCCTTTGTCAGCTTCATCCTTAAATGGTAGCAGTGTGTGTTTGTTTCCATCCTTCTACAGAGTATAAGTGTTTCTTCTGCCATCATGTATGGCTCTCTGATCAAACTATCAAGGTATTCCCAAAAAAATGTGACATACATCCATCGGCATTACATCACATAATATAACATCCTTGTAAGTGTCTATCTGGATCTCCACCTTACATTTTTCTATCACAATAATCTGATGTCCTTTTTGTAACCATGATACCTTATATGGAGTAGGGTGTATTGTCTTTTCTAATCCAAACCTGTCTACCATTTCTGTATAAACAAGGTTGTCAGTACTACTGTTGTTAATTACCATTTTGCAACATTTTCCTTTGGACTTGCATATAGTCCTAAATAGATTCTTTCTCTAAGCTAGCTCTACTTCTTATTTTTCTTCTTTAAGTAATACCCTTTTAAATAACAAGGATTTTTCTACTTCGGTTGGTTCTTATTTACCTACAATATGAGGAATTTCTTCCTTTGTTTCAGCAACATTATCATTTCTCTGATTTGTTGACTTATTACGAGGACAATCCCATGACCCATGTCCACATTCACCACATGTAAAGCACCAAATTTCTCTTCCTTGAACTCTAGCTCTAGGTATGAACCTTCCTCGACCAGAGTCTCCTCTCTGTGGTGATCTGCTACTTGAGCCTCCTACTTCATTCTGGGAGTGCTGAAATCTGGGTTTGAATTCTCCTCTACCTCTTACTGAACTCTTTCCTCGATTCCTCTGGCTTTGCTTCCTCTGTATGTTCTATTCTGATTTTAAGGCTGCCTGATAAGCATCCTCAATTGTCTTCAGATTTAATGAACTGATCTCATCCTGGATATCATACCTCAAACAATTTATATACCTGGCTACTTTCTCAACATCATCCTCTACATGTCCAGCTCTAATATTCAAATTATAGAACTCTTTTGTATATTATTTCACCTTCATTCCTTTCTGCTTCAAATTTTGTAATTTCTTAAAAAGAGTTAAATGATAATCCTTGGGCATGAATTTACCTTTTAATTTTCTCACCATCTTGTCCCATTGTTTGATTCTAGGTTTTCCTTTCCTCTGTATGGACAACTGTAATTCTTCCCACCAGATAGTTGCATGGCCTTTTAATCTGGTAACTGCAATCTTCACTATATTTTTGTCTTCAACTTATTCAAAGTCAAATTACTTGTCTAAAGAACTGATCCAGTCCATTAATTCTTCTACATTTATATTTCCCTCATACATAGGTATGTCCACCTTTGGTTTTCCAATTTCCTTCACCAACATTTTCAACACCTTAGCTACTTCATTGTCTTATTCTTCTTCTTCTTCAGAAGATTCCTCGGCATCACTAGCGCCTCCTTCATCAGGTGCTCTTTTATGGGATTTTTCCATGGCTTCCATTGGTGTATGAAGATGCCACACTTCTTCCAGAAACAATGCATTTGCTGCAGGTTGTCCCCGGCCTATTCCTACGCCTCTTCTGGGTGGAATTTTACAAAACAACACAAGCCAGGATTTGATACCAAATGATGTCGTGACCCACAAAAAATATTAAATCAAATATTTAAAGCAAGCGATCAATGAAGAGTCAATATAAACATTAATATTATTATCGGTGTTTCTTCTAAACTAACCAATCTACGTTTATAGCTTTGATTCTTTACCAACTCCTTTTTGTTTAATCTCCACCATCCAATTAAACCTTTCTTAATCTGACGGTCATTGCACATCCATTAGTGCGATAGTTAAACCTTTTAAATCTTGCGATAAAAGTTGTTTTCTCTGCCCAGTGGGTGCTACGTGTCACCCCCATACCTTAATCGCACATTCTGAATCAATACCAAAAACCACCGTGGATCAATGTGATATACTACACACAATTTTGTTAGACTGCTTACTGATCACTTACATTTCACCAGTCTCACAATTCTGGGTAGAACATGATGCAGGAGCATGAGGCTTAGAGACAAAAGGCTTCATTAATTATTCCAAAAATCCAAAAAAAAAGTTTACAAGCAAAGGTGTTGGTACCTTCAGCTGTTACTTTACAGTTTTACTAGATAGGGTTGAACAAGTATCTAGGAAGATTGAACTATTTTAGATTATATTCATTATATTTAGCCTTCAGTTGATAGATTTAAGGAAGATATTATGTAATTAGGATTTTACCTAAGTTAGGATAATTCGATCCTCAAGAAGAGGTCGACTGTTATGTTAAAAAACTATAAATGTAACCTCTGAGAATGAGAAAATTGAGTTTGGGTTGTAGAAGAATTGATTGAGAGGGTTTTCCTCTGATTTAATAAAATCAGAGAGTTTATTTATCTGTTGTATGCTTGGAAAATTCCCGAAGGGTTTCATCTCTTCGAAATCCATCATTTATCTGAAAATTCATTTGATTCATGTTTTCTTTGTAGATTTTGAAGTGTGTATTAACTTCTGTGTGAAAGATTCAGAGTAAATCAAGGGAATTCTAGTTTCTTTGGCTTGAAATTAGATATTCGATAATGATCTATGTTTATTGATTTATGGAGTGAAAAAGGAGGATTGAAGAGGAACTAAAGCTAAACCTATAACCCAATGAAAATCCGTCGTTAAAAGTGATTTAAACAAAAGTTTGTAGGTTAAGTGGTCTTGGAAAAACTAACCATTATTTTCACACCGCTTCTGGCATGCGAGCCGTTTTGTTCTATTTGAACGTGATCAAATAAAAACATGACATGTCACAGTGTTAAAACCATCGATTTTGCGTGACTTTGGTTGGATAAGTCACCAGGGTTGATTGAACGTGATAGCCGTTTGATGATTTGCGTTGGAGATCTGACAGTGTTCACATCAGGAGTTACACGGGTTTTAAAACAAACGTATGGACCCGACGGGCTATTGCAATAGAATTTTATTAAATTGTTTGAGATCCAAAACCCCAATTCTAAAGGTTTTTTAAACATTGTGTAAAAGTAAAGTATTACATTTCCGAAGGATTGAAACATTGGTTAATTTGCATTATAATGTTTTCGAAGGGTAAATAGGAATTTTGCTTCCGCATATTATTTTATTAAATAAATCAAGAAAATTTATCAAATTTTTATGACTAAGAGTGGAATTAAGGATCAGGAACAAATTCCTCCTGAACTAGAAAGCATAGTAACAAAATTTGAGTAGCTCTCCTTAACGCCTGCACCCACACTGCCATCATTTGTGGTATCAGAGCAGTCTTCAGAGAATTTTCCAAACACTGAACAAGCTTCCAAAAGTCAGAAAAATAAATCCAACATGGCTGTCAGAATTGGTAGAGGTGCTGGTAGAAGAAGAGGTTGACCAGTTGAAAATGTTGAAGTACTAGAGACTATGCAGCAAATTCAAACTAGATTGGAAACAATGGAAGCAGGACAACAGAGAGATGCTGAATATGTCAGTGAACCTAAAGCTAAAGAAGAAGAAGAAGAAAAAGAAGAAAATTATGAGCTTACTCCTGAGATGAGATTCTTTAAATAAGTTTTAGGATCTATATCCAAGCCTAGACTTGAAGTATCAGCTTTTTCAGGAGGATTGAATCCAGAAGAGTTGATAGACTGGATCAATGAAATGAATAAATGCTTTGATTATGAAGAGATGAGTGAATAAAAAAGAGTTAAGTTTGTTGTCACAAGGTTGAAAGGACATGCAACACTTTGGTGGGATGGAGTGCACGCAGAAAGAAGGAGAGTTGGTAAGCAGCCAATCAGGAATTGGAACAGAATGGTAGAAAAATTGAGAGGTAATTTTTTTCCTAGTGATTATCAGGTTTCATTATTTAGACAAATGTAGAATCTTAGACAGATATTAATGACAGTAAAATAATACACAGAATAATTTTACAAAGTGATCATAAGAGCAGGACAAATTCAAGATACAACAAAGAAGATTTTCAGGTACATAAATGGTCTCAGAATGGAGATTCAAGATGAGATAAGTATATTGTCTCGTAAAACAATAGAAGAGGCTTACCAGGTGGCCTTAAAAGCTGAAGAAAAACTCATAAGGAAGAAATCTACCAAAGGAAGAGGAAGTCAAGGTGGTAGAGGAAGAACTACAACACCAAGAGATGGAGCTAGCATCATCTCACCTCAGTATGCACCCACAGAAGGTGATACAAGTGGTAGAAGGAGTCCTTATAGAGGAAGAGGAAGCAGAAATAGAGGAAGAGAAGTCATATGTTACAGATGTAACAAATTAGGACATAAAGCCTATGATTGTCCAGAGAATGTGGGGAAAAATCATAGAAATGCAATTGTTGCTCAGATTGAAGAAGAAGCAACAAAGTTGCCAGTAAGAGAGAAAGAAATTGTGCTAGAGAAAGGATAATCTCTGGTGGTTAACAATGTTTTGTTAAAACAAACAAAGGAAGTTTCTGAACCAACATAGAGAAAGAATTTGTTCAGAAGTGTGTGTAAATTTCAAGGGAAATGATGTCAATTGGTAATTGATAGTGGCAGTACAGATAATTTGGTCTCTACAGAGGTGATAGAGAAGTTGAAATTGAAGACAAGGGAACATTGAACACCCTACAAGGTGTCATGGATTCAGAAAGGACATCAGCCGATAGTAAAAGAACAATGTGAAATAGAATTGCAAATGGGAAGTTACAAAGATAAAATCATGTGTGATGTGATGCCTATGGATGTGTGTCACATATTGTTGGGTAGACCTTGGTAGTATGACAGAGAAGCAGTACATGATGGAAAGAGAAACACTTACAAGTTTTTAAAAGATGGTATGAATCAAACATTGTTACCTATGGAAGAAGAAGGTGCATCAAGTAACAAGTTTGATCCAAAGGCTTTATTTTTGAGTGAAAAATAATACTTGGAGCAGATTGAAGATAATGAGGTAAATTTTGCTTTAGTTTGCAAACCTAAGGTATTATTTACTTCTAGTAAAATTTCTGATTTGCCAATTGAAATTCAAGAAATGTTGGATAACTATTGTGATATTATTATGGATGATTTTCCTGATGAATTACCACCTGTAAGAAGAATCAACCATTAGATAGATTTGATTCCAGGATCAAATTTTCCAAAAAAAGTAGCTTACAGAATGACTCCTACAGAAAATGAAGAAATCAGAAAGCAAGTGTAGGAATTAGTTGACAAAAGTTTGATCAGAGAAAGTTCAAGTCCTTGTGCAATACCTACAGTATTAAGTTCAAAAAAATATGGAGGTTGGAGAATGTGCACTGATTCAAGAGAAATTAACAAGATAAAAATCAGTTATAGATTTCCTTTACCTAGAATTGAAGATTTGATAGATTGTTTGAGTGGAGCAAGATATTTTTCAAAACCAGATTTGAAAAGTGGGAATCATCAAATTAGGATAAGGGAAGGATATGAATGGAAAACAACCTTTAAAAAAAAATGAGGGATTGTATGAATGGATGGTAATGCCTTTTGGTTTATCAAATGTACCTAGTACATTTATGAGGCTCATGAATGAAGTATTAAAGGAATTTATTGGTAAATTTGCAATAGTATATCTGGATGATATATTAATTTACAGTAAAACAAAAGAAGAACACCTGAGACATCTTAATTATGTCTTAAGGAAGTTACATCAAGAGAAGTTACTAATAAATTTAAAGAAATGTTCATTTATGAAAGAAGAATTGGTATATCTAGGTTTTGTTGTTTCTTCTGAAGGATTAAAAATGGATCTAGAGAAGATAAAGGCAATTGTGGAGTAGCCTTCACCTAAAAGTGTTTTTGAGGTAAGAAGTTTTCATGGTCTTGCTAGTTTTTATAGAAAATTCATAAGAAATTTTAGTAAGATCAATGCACCTATCATTGAAACCATAAATAAGAATAAACAACCATTCAAGTGGACTGTTGAAGCTGAAAGGAATTTTCAGTTCTTGAAGCAAAAGATAACTAGGAAACCTGTCTTAGTTTTGCCTGATTTTAATAAACCTTTTCAAGTGAAATGTGATGCTAGTGGAGAAGCTATTGGAGCTATATTAAGTTAAGAAGATAGGCTTGTGGAATATTTTAGTGAGAAGCTGAATGAGACAAGGAGGAAGTACTCTTCTTATGACAAGGAATTTTATGCAATTGTACAGTCATTGAAGAAGTGGAGACATTATTTAATGTCTAAAGAATTTGTGCTATATTCAGATAATCATGATTTACAGTATATTATGCAACAGCCTAAATTGAATCAAAAACATGCAAAATGGGCTGAATATCTTCAAATTTTTAACTTTGTATTGAAGCATATAAGTGATCAAGCAAACAAGGTAGTTGATGCCTTGAGTAGAAAAAGAATTCTTGTTCAAGAAAGTCAAATTCAAGTGTTACGTTTTGATTTTCTTAAAGAACTCTATAAGAAATATTTGGATTTCAAAGAAGCATTTGAAGCATGTTGTAATCCTGTTTTGATAGACAAAATTCAGTGGTTATATTATTTCTTCCAAGAGGGTATATTGTTCAAAAGAAATCAGTTGTGCATACCAAATTGTTCTATGAGAGAAAATTTAATTAGGGAGAAACATAGTGGTGGACTTGCTGGAAATTTTGGTGTTGATAAGACTTATGAGAATTCATTTTTATTTTTGGCAAAAGATGAGATCTGAAGTGGAAAAGTATGTGAAGAACTGTAAAATTTGTCAATATGCAAAAGGGAAAAGTCAAAATGTAGGTTTGTACATTCCATTACCTATTCCAGACAGACCTTGGGATATGGTAAGTATGGATTCTTTTTTAGGATTTCCTAAGACACAGAGAGGTAATGATGCAATTTATGTTGTAGTAGACAGATTTTCAAAAATGGCACATTTTATTCCATGTTATAAAACTAGTGATGCTACTCATGTTTCCAATTTTTTTTCAAGGAGATTGTCATTTTACATGGGTTACCTATAAGTATTGTCTCTGATAGAGATATCAGATTTTTTGGTCATTTTTGGAGGACATTGTGGAAGAATCTTGGTACTAAACTAAGTTTCAGCTCAGCTTATCACCCTCAAACTGACGGGCAGACTGAAGTAGTGAACAAGAGTTTGGGTAATCTTTTGAGAAGTCTTGCAGGAGAACATCCTAAACAGTGGGATCATGTTTTACCACATGCATAATATGCATATAATGATTCACCTAACAGAAGTACAAGGCAGAGTCCATTCCATATAGTTTATGGAATGCACCCAAGAGGAATATCTGAATTGACGAACTTGGGCAAGGCAGAAATGAGAAGTGCTGAAGGGGAAGAGTTTGCTTCAGAAATTCAAGAAATACATGAATAGGTAAAGAAGCAGCTACAAGACAGCAACATCAAGTACAAAAATAGAGCAGATTTGAGAAAAAGAGAAGTTAATTTTGAAGTCGATGATTTGGTTTTGGCACACTTAAGAAAAGAAATATTTCCAAAGAGGAAGTATAACAAGTTAAAATTCAAAAATATAGGACCATGCAGATATTGAGAAATTTTTCTGCAAATGATTATGAAATTGAATTACCATCTGATATTGAAATATCTCTAATATTCAACGTTGCTGATTTGTACAGATATGAAGATAGTGGCACAGATGACAGACCAGAAGACAGAGAAAAGATTGACTGGGTAAAACATTTACCCACAGCAAAGACATTACAGCCAGAGAGGATCTTAGACAAGAAAGTGTTTAAGAAGACCAGGGGATAGAAGTATTTTCAATATTTGATCAAGTGTAAGGATCAACCAATTGAGGATGCTACCTGGATGACAGAAACCATGCTGCAGAAATTGGGCAGTTCTGTGGAGGAGATCATGAACAGGCGCCCATGAAGATTTTTGTCCTCAGGAGTCTGATGCAGGAGCATGAGGCTTAGAGACAAAAGGCTCCATTATTATTCCAAAAATCCAAAAAAAAGGTTTACAAGCAAAGGTGTCGGTACCTTTAGTTGTTACTTTACAGTTTTACTAGATAGGGTTGAACAAGTATCTAGGAATATTGAACTGTTTTAGATTAGATTCAGTATATGTAGCCGTCAGTTGATAGATTTAAGGAAGATATTATGTAATTAGGATTTTTTCTAAGTTAGGAGAATTTGATCGTTAAGAAGAGGTCAACTATTATGTAAAAAAACTATAAATTTAACCTCTGAGAAGGAGGAAATCAAGTTTGGGTGATAGAAGAATTGATTGAGAGGGTTTGCCTCTGATTTAATAAAATCACAGAGTTTATTTATCTGTTGTATGCTTGGAAAATTCCCAGAGGGTTTCATCTCTTCGAAATCCATCATTTATCCAAAAATCAATTTGATTCATGTTTTCTATGTAGATTTTGAAGTGTGTATTAACTTATGTGTGAAAGATTCAGAGGAAATCGAGGGAATTATAGTTTCTTTGGCTTGAAATTGGATATTCGATAATGATCTATGTTTACTGATTTACAGAGTGGAAAATGAGGATTCAAGAGGAACTGAAGTTAAACCTGTAACCCAACGAAAATCCGTCTTCAAACGCGATTTAAACAAAAGTTTGCAGGTTAAGTGGTTTTGGAAAACTAACCACTGTTTTTGCACCGCTTTTGGCATGCGAGCGGTTTTTTTCTATTTGAACATGATTGAATAAAAACATGACATGTCACAGTGTTAAAACCACCGATTGCGTGTGACTTTGGTTGGATAAGTCACCGTGGTTGATTGAATGCGATAGCCGTTCGATGATTTGCGTTGGAGATCCGACGGTGTTCGCGTCAGGAGTTACACGGGTTTTAAAACAAAGGTATGGACCCAACGGGCTATTGCAATAGAATTTTATTAAATTTTTTGAGATCCGAAACCCCAATTCCAAAGGTTTTTTAAACATTGTGTAAAAGTAAACTATTACATTTCCAAAGGATTGAAACATTGGTTAATTTGCATTATAATGTTTCCGAAGGGTAAAGAGGACTTTTTCTTCCGCATGTTATTTTATTAAATAAATCAAGCAGATTTATCAAATTTTGATGACCGAGAGTGGAATTAAGGATCAGGAACAAATTCCTCCTAAACTAGAAAGCATAGTAACAAAATTTGAGCAGCTCTCTTTAACGCCTACACCCATACTTCCATCAGAACACGATTCTATAGCGAATAAACTACATAGTTTGTAAATCAATTGTCCAATAATAAAAGAACTTAGAACGCTTAAATACATAGTTCTGCGATACACCCTTAAGTTATTCACTGATAAATTCAAATAAAAAATCAAAAATAGAAGAATGGTACCAATATATACGGGATTGATTTCCAAAGGGTTTCAAATGAAATTTAACAACCAAAAACAAGCTTTTCAAACCGCACTTCAATCTATTATTTTGAAAGTAGAAATTAGAGATTTTTAGCCCTTCGTGGCTTGATTCATTGATTTTTCCAGCTCTCGGTCTCTCTTTTTCAGAATTTTTCTCTCTCCCTCTGTTTCACCTATTTCACACATTTTATATTAAAAAATCCAAAATGGTCCTTCTCCTTAAAATGGATTTCTGTTGAATTTATTCCACAATTAAATGTTATCGTATTTCAAAGTTCTTAGCCTAATTGGCTTAATCTCCATGAAGGGAGGACCCAATTTTTATTTTTTTTCCTAATTAGCCTAAAAAATCAAAACAAACTAACTTCTCTCATTTAAGATTAAGGAAAAATATTTATGACCAATTTTTATCCATCTCATTTTTAGCCACAACATGTGAACATCCAATCACATTTCTGGCTAAGTCCGGATGCTCCTACATCAATAAATTTGAAAAAAATTCCTCCTCCCTAGCACTTAAATGGGTGCTCAATTTATAGGCAAACCGTTGGTAGTTTCTCATTGAATGGTTTTATAATAATAGGCAAGACATGTTTCCAAGTTCAGAGGTGGTGGATGGACACTTGGATTTGAAGTATGACACCTATGGACTCTTCTAAAAGGAACTGGCCATGTGGAGATTCCCATAACAATGAAAATTTCGCTCCCAGGTGACCGACACACCCTTGAGTGTCGGGAAGTGCATTGCAGTGCACCCTTGCATGGAGGTATTTCCACTGCAACACAATTAGTCACTTGCAGATGAGAATTGGTGAGTCAGTGTGTCATATAATATATACTTAAAACCTTGTAAATCTCACAATTGAAGCCATAAATCGAATTTCTTCACTTAGGGAATACATCAACTGAAATATAAGGGGATGATAGAACCTATTCATTTGTCCTAGGGATGATGTCCAGTTTGCCCAGGTCTTGGGGGATGATGCCAAAATTGACCTATAACAGGTGCCCCCTAAAGAATGAAGTCAAAATAATAATAGTATTTGGATGATATGCTTTATGATGTGATGAGGAGGATCTGAAGCGGACGATTACTTGCATCAATATTTCAATACATCACATCATGATATTTTCATCTTAATCAAGAATTGTATCGGGAGGCATACCCATGCTTAGCAAAAAACTATCATAACATGTACATAATTCAGAAATTCATCTACATTGGAATGTTTCCCAATATATACATGCCTATAGATATAGGCCCATGTTCGGATGATGATCTGTATGTAAATTCATCATATATGTTGACACCTAATCCTATGGGATGGGTGTGGATATTTAATTTTGTATAATAAATAATAATAGGAAATAAGGAAGGCCAAGAGTCATTGGGAGATGAATCCTAATAGCCTCACCTCCATGTATAAATACATATGCATTATTTAGCTAATACACATTCGGATTTGAGGAGTTACCTCTTGGTTTGACATGGTATCGGAGCCAGTCCCACTATTGGCATTTCTGCCTGTGGTGTAACTCCCTCTCCTTTGCTCAGTAAGTTTTTAATAATAGTTTTTGCTGCTCCTACTTATTGCTCTACTATTATTCTGCATTTTTTTTATCTCTGTGATAGCCTAACATTTGCAGCTCCAGCCTCCTCGAAGATTCTCATCCAGCCTGGAACACTGCAAATTGCAGCCCCCCACCTCTGCAGTCCTGCAAAGATCCCATTCCTAAATTTTGTAACGGCCTCTCGACCTCCCTCACCCCAACGCCTTCTCCCTCTACACTATGCCCCACTAATTCACTCCACAACACAACGCTGCATTCCGCCCTCCGCCTCCAATACATATTACTCTGTGTTAAACTGCATATCCAAGTCAGTATTTAATCAAGTATCCATTCCAATCGGCCATCATTTACAATACTGCCTTGTCTCATCATATACCGCCCTCGTATATTCAGTTGTTTTTTTCTCACAACAATACAAAGGTCACCACCAAACCACCATTATAGTTCATACCATTTTGTATTGTAATACGCTGTCATACATGTTGTCCGCCTCGTTATTCCCCACCGCTCCACGATGCATATGCAACACGCTTTGTCCCATATATGCGTTGTGCATATATAAAACTGCCCTTCATTGTATATACAAATATCACTGGTTTAGTGCTTGTTTTTCACATTTAATACCGCCTCATATGTTATAACACCGCCTCCATATATGTAACACTCTGTCATATTACAATACTGCCTACAACTGGTTCAACTTTTAATACGCTCCCATTCCCATGCACTGTCCATATTATAACACACATTCATATTACGCTGTCACCGCTCCCATTCCCACACCCTGTCCATATTATAATACACATTCATATTACGCTGTCACCGCTCTCCATAATACGCTGTCATCGCTCTCCATATATACGCCATCCATATTATAATACCATACCGCCCTCCCATTTCATAATACCGCCCTCCCATGACATTCCATACCGCCCTCCCATTTCATAATACCACCCTCCCATAACATTCCATACCGCCCTCCCATTTCATATTACCGCCCTCCCATAACATTCCATATCGCCCTCCCATTTCATAATACTACGTCCCATACAACTTTTTTTTCTCCCAAAAAAAAAAATATATATATTTTTTGAGTAGAGACGGCTTTTTAGTAAAGAGTTTTTTTTTCCTTTAAATTCCAAGATATTCTCCAAACAGAGTTTTTGTCCTTTAATTTGAGAAAATTTCCATAGTTGAAAGTTTAGTTGTAATTTTTTTCCTCTTCAAAAGAATTTTTTCCACAACAACGCATTCTCTCATATCTATTGTAGGGGTGGTTCTCTCCGGCAAAGAGAACTATCTTGAATGGTCTTGGAAAATCAAGCACACTCTCATTTTTAATGAGTTGTGGAAAGGAATCTATGAAGGACAAGAAGGAAATCCACTAGCAAATCCCACTTCAGACAAGGAGCTCGCCATTTGGGAAAACAAGAACTGCAAGGCCTATGCCTTGATTGCAGCTTTCGTAAATGAAGAGGTGAGTCACCATATTTCATCATTCTCAAATTCCTATGAAACCTTGAGCAAGCTAAAAGAACTCTATGACTCACATTCAAAATTAGAAATTGTTCAATTGATGATTAAGATGTTCAGTCTTGAAATGAAGAATGATGATCCCCTTGCTTTAGCTTCAGAAGTTAGATCTATCATGTATGATATTGATAGCACTGGTGTAAAAATTGACATACCGCTCATAGCATATGTTAAGGCATTATATTCGACTTACTCACATTATCTTGAGTCATTTCAAGCAAGTGGAAACCTTGAGCATATCACCTTTGATACCCTTGAGAAAAAGTTTGCAGAAAGAGAGAAAGCTTTCGGGAAGATGATAGTCCCTTCGTCTTCCGAAGAGGCTGCATACTTGGCACATAGAGAAAAAAGTCATGCTCCAGATTCATCCAGAGGAAGAGGTGGCAGAAGAGGAAGAGGAAGAAGAAACTTCACAGAAAGGGGGGGCAGACAATCTGACAAATCCAATCTTCATTGCACACGTTGCAATAGAGATGGACATGATGCATCCAAATTCAGAACACCTTGGGAGAAAATTGAGCAACAAAGAAATCAAGACAAAGGTAAAACTAATGACAAAGACAAAGGTAAAGCACTTGAATCCGCTCACTATGTTCTAGCACATTGTAACAATGGAGTAACTAAAGACTTATTTGATGTTTCATTTACTTCATGGAGAGATGATTGGTTGCTAGATTTAGGAGAAACATGTCACATGACATTTAGAAAAGATTTTTTTGAAGAATTCACTGAGAAAGTTGATGGAGCAGTATATTTCACAGATAAATACAAACTCAAGCCATCAGGGCTTGGCACAGTCAGGCTTAAACTGCTTGGTCTTCCAGATCATATCCTACATGAGGTTGTATACCTCCCTGAGTTGAAGAGAAAATTGCTATCCCTGGTCAAAATCCAGCAGCGAGGACACTCAATTCACTTGTTTGATGGCAAGGCAGAGGTCAGAAAAGCATCAGATCACTCACTTGTCATGGAGGGAATAGAAGAAGGGAGACTCTTGAAACTGAAAGGTTCATCTGCTCATGCTCAAAACTTTGCATTCAGTTCACATCATGATGAAGGTACATTTCCATCAAGTCTTTTATGGCATGCTATATTTAGACACTTAAACTATGAAAGCCTTTGTTTGTTGAAGAAAAATGGTGTTAATGGACTGCCTACAATTCCTAGAAAACCTAAGGAATGTGATGCTTGTATTCTAGGAAAGCATAGCAAACAACCATTTCATGATTCACACTCCAGAGCACATAGAAAACTTGAACTTGTTCATTCAGATTTATGTGGTCCTATGCCTATTGCTTCTGCAAATGGAAACAAATACATGATGACATTTATTGATGACTACACCAGAATGTGTTGGATTTACTTACTGAAGAATAAGTCTTATGCTTTTCAAACTTTCAAGAATTTTCATGCATGGATTGAAAATGATGCACAAACACATATTGGCTCTCTACGTACTGATAATGGAAAAGAATACACTTCAAACGAATTTGAAAATTATCTTCGTCAACATGGAATCAAACATCAAACAACTGTGCCATATAATCCACAATAGAACGGTGTAGCTGAAAGAATGAACAGAACTATTTTAAATATGGTTCGCTCCATGTTATTTTTCAAGAATGTGAAATCGATGTTTTGGGCTGATGCAGTTCTATGTGTTGTTTACATAAAGAATAGGTGTCCTTCAAGTTCAATTAGAAACAAAACTCCTTTTGAAATGTGGCATGGCACAACAATCCTGAAATCGTAGCGTAGATGGATGAAACTAGATCTAGAGTATTCATATATGGTTCACTTGATCATTCAGGTACAACTCTAACCATGCAAATATACGATTTGAGGTTGAACATGGTAAGACATCATTTGATTAGCAACCAATGATGTGAGCTTTTAAAAGACGCGAGAAAACTAACATTGTTGTTAATGGCTCTCAAGGTGCTGCAGTAAAATTTGCAAGGCGTGAATAGATGATTTGATGTTGAATGCCAGACAAAATATTTCGTTCAAAGGTCTGGAAGCGAGAAACCTGTCGATGATGTTGCAAGCCCTAAGGTACTAGAAGATGTTTCTAAGTAAAAAAATTTTATGATGAGCTGATGTCGACAGGAAGCAAATTTATCACGAAACGAGAGTAATGATTTTGAAGAAAAAATGTGACTTGATATAGAAATATTCAGGGATGACTGTCATGAAAATGAAGGTTTATGAGTATTGCAGAAAGATGAGGATTTATTGGATGACTTCTCTTGAACATATCGATGACACTGAAATGAGTTGGAAACAATGACCCAAAACCAAAGTTATGATGTGATGAACCATAGGTATCATTAACCATAGGTATGATGAATCCTCAAGAATATTAACCAACCCAAAAGTCATAATTATGGAGTGAAAGTGTCATGTTCAAGAGCGACCTGCTACCCTCAAGTGTTCTGTTCTTTTTCCCAAATTTTCTCCAGAAATTTGGTGACCAATACCTCTTTATTTTTTAACAAGCTTGAGGAGGGTAACATATTCTTGATCTATAATTCAATCGTTCAGGTGAATCCTTCGCTATTTAATAATTTAACGAGTCTAGCTATAAATGGAACTCGATCTTGCCATGATTGACAAGTCCGTCGCTATTTTATGTTTTAATGAGTCTAGTGACAGTTAAAACCCGATCATTTTTCATGTTTAGAGAGTTTTAAAAAAAGGACAAAAGAAAACTCTATGAGTCCTTTTTCTTAAATATGTCACTCAGGTCTGAAAAAGTATAAAATGATACATGAGAAAAACTTCGACTAAGTTTTTCCTTTTTCGTAAATAATCTATCTTAGTCTAGAAAAGGGTTAAACCTATACTGAGTAGATGTCATTTCATTTAATTTTACAAGCTCTAAAAGACAAGTGCTTGACACTCTTTCCACATTATCAGAGTTTGAAAAGAGCTAAAAGAAGACTCCAGGGGGTTCCTTTTTTTGCAGTTATCGAAGCTCGGAAAAGAGATAAAAGTGCACTTCAAATCCTTTTTCATTGTTATCAAAGCTCTAAAAATAAGGATAAAAGTATGCTTTGTGGTCAAATCATTCTTGAATAAGTGTGCACGACTAATCTCACTGTATCAGTTATAAAACATGTTTATAAAACCATCAAATGTATTATAAATACATGTTTCATAGAAAAAAATGAATAAAAACCATAGTCACAACAATAAATACGATTCAAAAGTAATAAAATTGAATAATTAAAAGATTTTTTACCATTAATTTTTACCATTCCAAAGTTACCATTTGAAAATTAGGAGCTCTAAACCAGTTTTTCCCCCAAACTTCAGTGGTTGATTGTGACAGTTTCTGTGGACGATTTCTCTTTCCGTTTGATCCAGGTTGGAGCTATGAACCTTCTCTTTATTTTAGTATCATTTTCATTTCATTTCATGGTAAATTTTTAGGGTTTTGAGCCCGTTCAGTTAAATATACTACGCTTAGAGGGAAACACACCCTTGAATGTCGAAAGGTGCATTGCAGTGCACTGAAATTGAAGGCCAGATGCACTGCAACACTATGTCCGTTGACCTGGGGTGCTTTGGGTGAAATTATCATTTTTGTTTCTTTCTGTGTGCCCAAAATTTCCCAAGTTTTTTGCATGAAACAAACCCTAATGAAGGTTA
Source organism: Pinus albicaulis (assembly GCA_034641835.2). Taxonomy (NCBI): domain Eukaryota; kingdom Viridiplantae; phylum Streptophyta; class Pinopsida; order Pinales; family Pinaceae; genus Pinus; species Pinus albicaulis. The sequence continues at coordinate 462,050,593 of CM076578.1, read as the reverse complement.
TGATTGTGTTTTAGGTATTCCTCAGATCAAAATAACGATTACGTGGAGAGAAAGAGAACATGAAGAACAAAATATGATTGCCCTAAATGATTCGGGAACAGTAAGAGCCCTCAGATATTGTTGGTTGCTTAAATGCTTCAGATTCTCGGGGATGACGCAAAAAATGGAACTATTGTAGTTCCTAGTTAATTCATGGGATCCAATACTATAGGATTTTCACATTGGGGACAAAGTGCTCCCAATATTAGTGGAGGACATTTATTTTATCACTAGATTATCGAAACAAGGTTCTCCCATTTCCCTTGTAGGATCTACTCTTGGAGGAGAGACAGTGGGAGATTACATACTGTAACACTACCATCCGGGGACTGAACCAACTAAATATGGGAAAAATAAATATCTGTGATGTGCATGATCTACCTTTGAGAACCATCCTCTTTATCATTGCAAAAATTTCTAGTTTTTCTACACTACATGTGGCAAAAAAATAATACATGCAGTATGCACTTGAGTGTTTAGAACCAACAATATTTAACTGGTCTAAAGCTATTCTCTTTCAGATGAAAAAAAAAATAACCAAAGGAAAGGGAGGAAGCAAGAATAATTTCAATTGTGGCTCAATCCTAATTTCCTTCTCCTTAGAGATGATTCTACTGATGCAGCCACAACATGTTACACTGGGCATATATATCCCTAGAGATCTACGGATTCAGAGATGGGTTGAATTGATGTCTAGACATGTTGTTCAATCAACCATTATATTCTCTACTGCATTTTTTGCCTGGTTCAGATGACATATGATCACCATATATCAGTATGCATACACAAGGATAGATTTACAAGGAGATCCAAACTTGATTCTACCAGACGGCACTCAATGGGGTGCAATTGGTAAGAATGTTTTGACAACATTTTTTTTTATTTTTTCTAAGGTTTCTACATTTTTTTCTATTTTTATGTTTCCCAAGGCTAAATTAAAGTTTTGATGTATGCAGACGTGGGTTGATTTCGATCAGCGGATCAACCAAAGCAGGGAGCATATGAGCCAGCAGAGAGAGCTGTCAGGAGAGATGTCCTTCAGGATTTAGATATGACCGAGACTCTTGCTGAGCTACAACAGCATGTGGATGGATTGATTCTTGGGATTCTAGTTTTCTGGATCAAAGATTTACCTATGATACTACAGTGCCACACTACTGGTGTTCCTAATTGTTGGATGTGATTATTGCGTAAGATAGCTATATCAGTAGCTTGTTATCACGAGCATCACTAGCTTACTATGAATTTTGCATGCATTTTGAGGTCAGATGACCAATGTGTCTTGGAAACAGATTTTGTAAAAACCTATAACTATCTATCTATTTTTTTCAGTGTTTTCCTATGTTTATTGCACAATCCTATTGAAATATATGATGTGAGTTGAAAATATGTCTTTACACGTGTTGCAAATTTATGTTTCAAACATAATTTTCTAAGGAATCAGTTAATGTGTTCAAATTTATGGAAATGTGGTGATATTGAGTGTAATCAAGATGTCTTTCCAAAAGTCAAACTCTTAGGAACATACGATTCAGTGTTGGATTTCAAACTTCATAAACACTAGTACGTTGTAGTAGAACAAGTTGTGAGTCGAACCTAACGATGATGTGGTTAATACCAAATGAAATGGCATCAGAGAGAAGTTCTATCAAAACACTATACTAAGCGATATTTTTTGTAGATTGATCGATACAAATACCTTGAAAACTCACTAACCCTCTGCTCGGAGTGAAAATGGCCCATGCTATAGAGGATAGATTCTACGTACTACAACTAGCACCATCAGCGTATCCAAAGAATGGTTCCAAAGATTTATACATCTGCGATGAAATGTAAAGTGGATTACTAACTTCACGAAAACTCTATAAAAACAAAATAAGACAATAAATGCAAATCAAAAGTATATATACAATATAATACAAAAGTTTACTACACTAAACTAAGCATAGTAAAATTTAAGATAAAACCCATTTCGGGGTTGCGCCAATGGAATTCCATCATAATATACTAACTCGTAGGTGCCATTAGCAAGAACTCTTTTGACAATATAGGGGCCATGCCATAATAGCCCAAATTTTCCCATACCTATTATATCAGCTTCCTTATCATAAAGTAATACCAAGTCACCTTCTGAGAAGATGCGAGGCTGGACATGTTGGTCGTATTACACCTTGATTCGTCTCTTATGCGCTTTGTTGGCCAATGCAGCTTCATGATGTGTTTCATCAAGATGGATGAGGTTAAAAATACGTGCTTCTTCAGTAGAGGTGTTAGGTAACAAGTCAAAAACGAGTTTTAATGACAATATTTCACATTGGATAGGCAATATAGCTTATAGACCATACACCAATTGAAAGGTGGTAAATTTGGTTGCATTTCTCATTGAGGTTCGATATGCCCACAAAGCCGATTATAGGATTAAATGCCAATTTTTTTTATGAACTCCTATCATTCGTTGAAGCATTCACTTAAGAATCTTTTCAATAGCTTCAACTTGTCCATTGGATTGTGGATAGTAAGGAGAAAAACTATCATGCGACAATCGTAATTTGGTAGTCAACTCATTCATCATGTGATTGTGAAAATTCTTCCAATGATCTATGACTATAGTCTGTGGAACACCAAACCATGAGACGACTCGATTGAAAAAAAAATCATGCAGTTGTTTCACCTATGATATTGAATGTAGGCATCGGTTCAGCCCACTTGGTAAAGTAGTGTACTGTGACAATAATATAACCATGCCCCCCGGACGAATGAGGCTTGCAGGTCATGAAGTCAATGCCACATATTGCAAAATGTCCCAAAACAATAATAGGATGCATCAATGCTGGCAGTTTGTAGATTTTATGATCAAATATCTGGCACGTATGACAACTTCTAACCGCGAGGATGCAGTCACGAAATATGGTAGGCCAAAAGAAACCAATGCACAGAATCCTCTGCACGTTAGCATATCTATAAAAGTGTCCACCACAAGCACCAACATGACAATCATTTAGAACTTTCTCGGCCTCCGCATGAGTGACGTACCTCCTTAAATTTGTATCGATAACACAATGATAAAGTGTATCACCAATGATCAGATAATCTTTGGCTTGGTATCGAATATGTCGTTGTTGAGAGCGAGAGGTATCGGGCTAGAAAGAATGGGTTTGGAGATAAATGATAAAATCCCCATACCAAGGATCATATGATCCGATCAGAAACAGAGACTCATCGGGAATTGATGGTTCTAATGTAGCATCAGTACTATCATAGGGAAGGTCACAAGGAAGCTCAGCCAGAACTAAAGACCTATTTGACTTGGATTTGATGAATTCCAAATCAAATTACTGTAAAATGATGATCCATATTGAACATTTTCCCCCCAGCAATTGACATGAAAGAATGTATGTCATGGGGTTGCAATCTGAAATGAAAATGGTCTTCTGGAACAGGATATAATGGAGAAATATTTGGACAGCTTGAACGGCTACCAAGGAAAGATTTTTGACGTATGAATAATTTACTTGCATATCATTTAGATTATGACTCATATAATATATCCATTACAAGAAATTTGAGGTCTAAAATGGGCCTCCTAAGAAAAATGTACAACCAAAATAAAATTTATAAGAACCAATAGATTCAATATGATGATGTCAACCATGGGGGATGATTCACCATTTTTGGCGTAAAAAGGTACAAAGCTTAAAAAATAATAAAATATTAAAACTACTTTTTCAACTCGTATTTTCAACTTATCTCCCTAGGTTTTTACTCAAATTTTGAGTAGAAATTCTTGTTGGATGCAAAATTTAATTCTTCATCCATGGAGTACCCATGTTGCATACTTTCGATGGACCGTGCTATATGAAAAATAAGAAATACATGAAAAAGCGTGATTGCAATCACGTTTTTCATGTATTTCTCAATTTTCATATAGTAGGGTCCATTTAAAGTATACAACATGGGTACTCCTTAGATGAGGAATCAAATATTTCATCCAATGTGTTTTTTCGCTTAAAATTTGGAAAAACTTATAGGGAGATAAGTTGAAAATACGAGTTGAAAAAACAATTTTTCCTTTTTTTCCTCTAAAATTTGATGATGTAATCTAATATTACTTTATTTTTTCCACTATTATTATATAATATCCTTAGGAGGCCCATTTTAGACCTCAAAATTCCCCTAATTTGGACGTTCTATACTATCTTATTCTTAGACCAAACCATAAAACTGGTTGTATGTCCCGCGACGATTTATAAAAAATAATCACTCTGATAATTGGGAGATACATTAATGACGCCCGAACCAGTGTATCCATGATAACATCAAAATAAGCTTGCACAACCTTATCCCAATAGAAGGTAATCCCCCTTTTCAAGAGATGAGTAAATCCTTTAGTCATATCAACATATTTGGGTATGAAACTCCTTAGGAAGTTAGACTTTCCTTGAAGTTTCTGTAACTGAAGTAAATTTGATAGTTCAGGAAAATCAAGAATATCCTAGACCTTTAGTGCGTTGATTTTAATTCCTTCTTTTGAGACAATGAATCCTAGAAAACAATGAGAACCAACACAAAACACACATTTGTGTGGATTGAAGCGTATTTTTTAGTGTCGACAGCGTAGAAAGATAGCTCTCAAATGAGTCGAGTGATCAGTCCAATTTCGTGAATGCGCAGGTAAATCATCTATATAAAGTTGAAAAATGTGCTTAATGTCATTGAAATAATAATCCATTTCTCTCTTAAATGTTTCCCCAATTTTCTTTAAACCAAATGGGGAGTTTACGATAAGCGAATGTGCCCCAGGGATAGATGAATGATGTCTTATATTGGTCCTCTGGGAAGATATTGATTTGATTGTATCTAAAGAATCCATCCATGAATTAAAATATTTCACATCCAGCACAATCATCAATAATCTAGTTTATAAAGGGAGTAGCATAGTTTCCTTTTCAAAATGCAAGATTGACATCCCGATAATTGATGCACACTCTGATTGTCCCTTGTTTTTTCATGACAGGAACAATGCTAGAAACCAAATCAGTTAGCGGAACAGGGTAAATGAAACGAGCATGCAAAAGTTTTTCAACTTTTTCTTTAATGGCAATAGCCTTCCTCGGATGAATAGGATGAAGGCATTGACATATCAGTTTGACATCAGGGTACATTTTAATGGTGTGTTCAATGGTACTAGTATCTATGCCTAGAATTTCCCCATAATAACAAGAAAATATATCTCGGAATTCATGAAAGATAGAGCGATAAGTTTCAAGTTCTGATGGAGAACAAGATACGGCGACATGAATGTTTTCTACAACACCGGGTTTGGTCGAAATATCGATAGAATGGTTTCTTCAATATTTGATAAATTACGCTCAGAGTCTATTGCATTATTGGGAAAATAATTCGAAAATAAATTTTTGATCAATGGGTGATATAGTTCAATAACATTATCTTTTTCTTAATCCTGAAGATGGGAACGATGATGATGATAGTCCCATGGTTCTCCTTTTGACATCATGGTTTTCATAATGCTCTCATCACTCAAGAAAGTAGAGGAAAAAGAATCAGATGGAGTACCAAAATCTAATGATGGATCGACCCAAACGATTGGCGAAAATGATTTAAGATTTGTCGCCCAAGCCATGTAGACTAATTGCTATGCCAACTCAATTGGGTTGGGCAGCAAGAATTCATCCAATGTAGTAACTTAAGAATCATTATTAATCTTCCTTAAGCCAGATGGAGTGGAATTTATCATACAACAGGTCTTTATTCTTGCAATTTCCATCGGCGTCATAGGTGGCGATAATGAAAAGGTGCCCATTAGGGAAGAATCCTTTAAGAGCCCTAGACCAATGTTTTGAAGTGCTAGTTGGGGTGCATGAACTAAAGGAATGCTTATAGTTACCTGGGAACTAGAGTCAAAGAAGGATAGTTGGTTGATGACTGTGATAAAACCTTTACAAGGAAAGGTGATCATTCTAAAATAAGTAGAGATGATCGCAGTCATAACATAAACCCATGGCCTTCCGAGAAAAATGTTGTAGTCAAGGGGTTCATCAATGACCTCAACTTCAACAGTTACAGTTTTTCCCCTATATTTACATGCAGGTTATTGATGATACCGCAAGGCTTATATGTACGAACATCAAAATCTTTCAACATCGTAGGCGATTGAGATAGGCACCAAGAGCCAAGTTACTTCCAACAGTTTAAATACATGATGAAATTAGATTATCCCTCATTAATAATAGTATGATGAACTAGGTGATTGAGAACATTTAATTGGATGGAGAATGTCAATTATGCTGGTAATTGTGGCACATAGCCCGTATGATTAAATACTACAATATTGGAATCTGTCGGGTCGATTCCACCAGTTGCTGACAACAAAGCCTGCTTCTGAGAGGTAAAATTTTGAATTACCTCAAGCTTTGACATAGTTAAAGGGGATTGAGCCAAATATCAAACTATATTATAATTTTGAGTGGCTCGAGCTTGAGGATTGAATGTTTATTTAGGGACGACTCCCTTCGCTGGCTTTATTGTTAACTAAGGAATAGCAGTTGGCAGAATAGATTCCGTGGAGGAATTCATGGTTGAGGTAGTAAGTTGATTAGCATACTAACTATAGTAATATTTATTTCACGTTGACACAGAAACACCAATTTATGGCTTTGTGATAGATAGCATAAGCACCCTGGAACTAGAAGCTATATCCGTAGCAACCATATTTGTGTTTGGATTCAGAAATGGATCTCTCAACACAATAGATGCAGTTGAGGTCTTAAGAAATTTGGATACATCGACATAGTAAGGACAATATCGAACAAAGTGCTCCTCGTTACATATTATTCAAGGGTAATGAGGTTTCTTTTTTTTTCCATTTTGTTGATCAAATGATCGTTCCTGTGGGGTTGAATTTTCCTTTTACTTTTATTTCCCCTTTTTCTTACTTCCGGGTTTCTTGTCACTTTTTCCTTTGTCAGATGACACAGCATGAATTTTGGAAGAAGATGCAAGATCAGATGCAGTAGAGTGATGTGTGCTTGTAGTACTGATCATACCGTCACCGGAATGAGAGTCCTTAGATGGAGGAGGAATAATAAATTTAGATCACGGCGCGTTGGGAATTTTCTCATAGAGCATGTGAGACTGAGTATAAATAAAATATAAGTACTGGGCATGAGAAATGAATTTCTCTTCAGTGATGACGCCACCCTTAGCTACATCCTCAGTGATAGATGGTAACAAGGACTTAATGAACCACTCAGCAAGGAGATTATTAGGAAAAAATGTTTTATCCATTCTACGACGACAACGCCACTCATGAATATGATTAGAAATGTGAGTAACATTAGCCTATTTGAAATTGTTCAGCAGTTCCATTCCAGTTTCATATCGTTTGGGTAACAAGAAGTGGGTCAAAAAGGTAGTAGATAAGGTAGTGAAATTATCAAATAAAGCTCGTGGTAACTCAATGTACCACTTCGCGGCTAGACCAGTGAGCATACGCTGGAAAAGACATAGTTGAATGACATCATCATTTAACGAGATGGAAGAAAACCATAAATGATAAGTCATAACATGCGTCAACAAGTCTTATCCAGGGTTTCCATTGAACTTATGAATATCTGAGGGTAATTTAGATGGTATCATCGGCCACCAAGTAGCATCACTGATGGGGTCATTGGTAAGCCGGTTTAAATCAGGTAATTCTAAAGTTGCAACAAAGGGGAACTGTCTATTTAAGTGAAGTTGAGCATAACCAGGATATGATGTAATTTCTTGGGAAATAGGCCTTTGAGCATGAGCATAAGGAATTTTTTGTTGGTAACCCAAATAGGGGTTTGTTTTGATAAGGAAACGCTTGAGGATTTTGTTGACCAAAACCTGGGTAAGCTACTTGTTGTTGGAACGATTGTTGTGGTATTTCTGGTTGTGGCTACCAAGGTGACCGCCCACCAAGATTATATCCCAAAATAGAATAGCTTGGACCCGGTTGTGAATAGGTGTTGCGCCTGTGAAATCCCATAATAGGGTAATCTAGCTTGTGAATAAATATTCTGGATAGAGGTGTTATTGTAAACTAGTCGAAGGAGTTGGAGTTTGAGGGCCCAAAACTTGAGGGTATTGGGCTGAAGGACCCACCTGAGACAGTTGAGATACAACAATCTGAGCCTATTACAAGGGTAATGTAGTACTAACAAGTGGAGTAGATGTGGGCGGAACAGGTTGAACCGATTGATATGAATTCACAACCGTTTGTGGTTGAACATGAAGGACATGCTACCATTGAAAAATAGTCATTCCAACATTAGGTTGACCATAAAAGGATGGATTACTATTAAAATGGGTGACCATAGGTTTTCCCCCATCATAAGGAGTATAATAAGATGGAATATATTGTTCTCTAAATGTTGGGAGTGTATTTGAGATTGTATTAGATGGAAGATACCCAGGTGGACTAGCTCGATATTGCACTGAAGATACATATAAAGGATCAAGCCATTCAATACTCATTAGAGATGTACCAGATAGAATACCAGATGATGACATGGGTGAATTCCATGGGTTTGAGGATGCAACAGAGAAGGTTCTAGATAAATATTGGTAACTAGGTGGGTCGAAAGGACCACCATATAGATGTGACTCTAGTTATTTGGTGAACATCAACGGGGTAGGAACAATAGATGTTGTCGCGGCTGTAAAAAATGGTACAATCAGATTTTTTGACCCAGCCATCGTAATTTGACCAATGTATACCCTATAGGATCTACAGGAACTCGAATTGAAATAGGATCAAAGAGAGCAGTGTAAGGTGATTGAGGAAAAGACTCGTAAAGATAAAGCTCCTCCCCAAAATGAGTCGGAGTTGAAGGTGTTTCTTCTTGTATTATTTCTTCAATCAAAATCAAAACAGGTGGAAGGATTTCACCATTAGGACCGAGATATATTTAAAGTGGTTTATTATGTGATATGGGAGACTCAATGGCTACGATCGATTATGGAGCGACCGATACAAGAACAACTTCTAGTTGTTTGACCTTATGATCTAGATGTTCTGGTAAAAGAACGATGGGATCTGGATCAACTTCTAGTTGAATAACGTCGGGTATGGGAGGTATGGTCTCACTGATTGGATGGATCGTGACAATAGGTAGCTGTGAGGACTCTATTTCGACAACAGTGGATGAAACCGGATTTGTAGAAACAACTCAAGAGAACTCTGGTATATGTGATGATGATGTCACACCAGAGGTACAGATAGTACTAGTTTCGGTAGAACAATGTTGCCTTCGCCGGCCCAAAATGGATTCTAGTGGTAAAGGTGGTTTAAGTGATATTCTACATGAATTATGGGGAAAAGGATGTTCTTCTTCCACGATGACTGATTGATTTTATTACAAAAAAAAATAAACATTGAAATAAAAGGGGTAATTCTAGGCAAAAGGTTTACCAAGTAATTGTGAACTGTAGAATACCTCCTGGCGAACCAAGAAGTATGGGTAGGCAATCTCCCCGGATGCGGTGTTCGGTGTGTCACAAGTTACAAGGAAGTTGACCCGGTTACCTATGGATGGATTGCAACCTAAATTTGTCCTACCAAATGTAACCAAAGGTACATTGATGCCCAAGTCTGTATTAGTGTCGTCTAATGTGAAACCGTAGAGTGAGAGCACCCCCTTATACATTTTGTACTAGAACAACACCATATATACCCGAAGATACATGTACGAGCTCTAATATACTTACGTACATGGAGTGAGGTATCACACTCGAAATGTATCACAGACAAGTTAGTGACAACTGCTATGTTTAATGATGCCATAACACGTCTGTAGCCCAGACCTTCTAAATTTTATCGTTAATGTTACAATTCTTTCTTAGGTTGATTGATCTAATTTCTTTGTTGATCTTGTTTAAAATTTTGTCTTTGAGGTTCACCGTGTGATGTAATGTAAATTCCTAAAAATACAAAATAAATGATAAACAAACTTTTCAATTTATCTTTTTCAATGAAAATCCTAGCTACTAAGGGGAAAAAACAATCAGTTTTTGAGCATACAACAAAGAGAAAAAACTAAATGCATATTTCCTTAACTTGTTCCCATGCAACACACAATTCTCTATATGCACATGCATTTTTTTCTTTTCAACTCCCTTTAATGTGAATGAAAGAAAGGAAACTAAATGCACAAATCAATCAAAGAAATGTTTTCTTATGAGAAACTTGGAATGAAACAACAATTTCTCTTATGAAAATTAAGAATGGAACTACAATTTTCCTACAGGAAAAAAGGAATGAAACAACAATTTCCTTTTCGAAAACAGAATTGATCTAATGCAAAAATTAACTACTTTTAATTTGACTTACCAATGATGAAGAAAAACAGCTAATAAAACATTAAAAATTTTACTTTTCAAAGGAGGAAGAACAAGAAAGTTGATTGGTCTCTAAGAGCTATCAGAAATATGAGAAGACAGAAAACAAGTGGCCGAAACTAAAAGAAATGAATTTTTTTGATGGAATTTGGTTGGCTGAGGGGGAAAAACACCCTCTAAGGGGAGATAGTGCATTGCAAAGCACCCTTGAATGGAACACAATGCACTATAGCACACTATACCCTAACCAACAGTGCGTTGGGCGTAGCTAGATTTATGAAACAAGCAAATAAACACACTTCTAATGAAATTTTTTCATTCAAATGACTGATAACAAAAAGTAGATGATATTGATGAAGATAAATAGAGGCATAAACACCAGGAATGATTGGATATTCCCCAGTGGAGTCACCAATTTTTTATATGGAATTTTAATCTACAAATAAACTAAATTCCCTAGTTGTGGTGTTTGTTCTCTCAAAACAACAGAAGAAAGACACCTACTATTTTCTCTAAAAAAATCATATATACAGAATGGGAAAGAAGCCTACTTGTGATACTTTCGGTCTCCTTTCTCCTTCTGTCATTGTTGTTGTCACTCTCAATCCAACTCAAGGTGTTAGATTGATTTCTGCAAACAAAAACAGAGAACAACAAACAACATACAATATACAAGTATCTACTTATATTAATGAAATCAAACCTATTAGATATGAAATACATACATCATCAAGAATACATTTCACAATATATATACATATGTATGGGAAATTGAATAGATGTCTTTATTAAAGAGTAGGAGGAGAAGATTAAAACCAATGGATTGATTTGTCTTCAAACTGCTCCAACTTCATTCCAGCCTCATCACATCCAACATCATCTTAGCAACATATCAGTACCTCCACTCTCTTATCAAATGAGAATCCAACGTCATAAATTTGCACAAAATTATTCCTCCCTAGCACTTAGACGGGTGTTCAATTTATAGGGAGACTGATGGTAATTTATCATTGAATGGATTTCTAATAATAGGCAAGATATGTTTCCAAGTTTAGAGGTGGTGGATGGACACTTAGATTTGAAGTATGACACCTATGGACTCTTCTTGAAGGCACTAGCCTTGTGGAGATTCCCGGAACAACGACAATTCCACTCCCAGGTGACTAGTGCACCCTTGAGCGTCGGGAGGTGCATTGCAGTGCACTCTTGCATGGAGTTATTGGCACTGCAACACAGTTAGTCCCATGCAGATGAGCATTGATGCATCAGTCGGTCATATAATATATGCTTCAAACCTTGTAAATCTCACAGTTGAAGCCATAAATGGAATGTCTTCACTTAGGGAATATAGCAACTAAAATATAAGGGGATGATAAACCCTATTCATCGGTCCTGGGGATGATGTCCAGTTTGACCAGGTCTTGGGGGATGATGGCCAAATTGACATACAGCAGTGTTGATTTCTCAGAATATAGATCGAATTGTTGAACGAGTTCTCTGATTAGTTGATGTACACTCTGTAATAGTTTTTAACGATTAATTGCATGTTACAAAAGAGACTCATATTGTTATAAACCGAACCGATATGTTTTGTTCATGACCATTCTGATTTTTTCATTTTTCAATTCTTGAGTTTGACAGTGTACATGTATTCTCTGGTATTGTGAGTTTCAATTGATTATGTTGTAGAGTGAATACCGAGTTGTTTAGAGTCATGTACAGGGTTATGAGATTTCTTAATTTTGGCGAGAAGAATGTTTACAATAGATTTAAATCGATAATATTTTTGTGAATGGCTACTTAGTTTCATGAATTTCATTGGCAGTACCAGACTAATAAAATGTTCCGAGATCTCATAGAATTTTTGTTATAATTTAGGTATTTTATTTCAAAATGTGTGCACTTATTTTTACTCTTTTTTAACTAGGTTTTCTTAAGATTATTATCATAGATAGAAATCCAATTCCCCTTTTGAACAGTAGTTAGGATTTTCTCTAAATTTCAATTGTGGATAAGAAGTATACTTGTAATCTCAATTAGGAATAGAGGATTTGGTTTATTTAAATTATCATTTAGGATTCTTTCGAGCATTAAATAAGGTGGTCACTTTTATGTGTTTGTTAACAGAAGATTTCAATTTCCTTGGGTGTCATTACTTTAGATTGCTTAGGGATTATTTCGGTCTTTTTGTGATAGGAATTTTGTGTGTTTAACCATCAAATGTATTTATTTGATTGAATTAAATTAGAGAACTCCAGAGTTTGATTTCAGCCTTGCATTCATCATTGTTTTTTAGTTTTCAAAATTTGCTGAGTTTAATTTAGGTTCATGATGAGCATTAGAATAGATAAATGAGTGTTTTCCATTAAACACTATTTGAATCTCATAATTAGCATTTTATAAGTCGAAGTGATTTTACTGTTAAGAGAAATAGTGTTTAAAATGATTTGTTTATGTAATTAAACAATAAGATGATTTCTTACCCTAGTTTAGGTTATATTCTCCAATCATGTGTTTCCTGCGCTTGCGCCTCTAATTCTTATGACCCTATATTGTGTAATGTTCCAAAATTTTAGCTTCCAGGCTAAATGGAACATTAGAGTTAGCAACATCTTTAGCCGGTGAATAAATGGGTAGAAAAGCCCATAAGTCTCCTAAGAAGGATAAAAACACTCCAAGTGTGAAAGGAGACACTCTTTCTAGCTCAATAAAACACCTCCATGTGTGAACAAAGATAAAATGAATCTGATTTGACCAAGTCAACAGCACAGTTTTAATGGAGGAGGAATCCTAGGATGGATAATGCAATTTTGGAGGGAAATGTAACTTGGGTTAGAAGTAACCTAAGTGAGTGGGACCAAGGGAAAGAAAACTCACTTCTTACATAAGGAAGAGGATGGAAACATTATTCATTATTTTTTATAATTATTATTCTTGGCTACCAAGAATTATTGATGCTTTGCTGCTTAGCAAAGCTGCAGTGTTCTTTAGCACTGGGTGTTCCCGGGCGAGAATCCCACCTCTTTCCTTTGAGTAGCTCATTGAGAGAGTTTGTATTCATCATTACACATCAGGTTGTTAGGCCCAGCTTCATCCATCTATATCAGCACAGCTTTTCCGGAGATTGTGTAGTGTTTCTGGGTGCAGCAATGAAAGGGATTGGAATCCCAGCTTCTGAGCTAGTTTCTCAATGGAGGAAGGTTTCCTTCACTTGAGATATCTGTTTGGAGAGATCCAAGACATATTTCAGATCTATGGTATCAGACCACACATTTATCATACCCTCCCAGCATTTTTTCTTCTAGGGAGTGTGTTATTTTAGAGGTAGTGTTCATTACATGGTTTGGTGGCTCCATTGCTGAGTTTCCTTGTGATTGAGAGGTTCAACATTTCATGGGAGGAATACCTTGAGGGTTATACATTATATCAGACACATTTCAACCTTTTTCACTCATGTAATTTATTTTTGCAGTGATTATTCAGTCATTTCCTGAATATCACATTTTATATATAGAGTGTTTGACAAGAAACCCTTGTCGGGTTATCTTGTATTTTGTATAGGAGATTAGATCTTTGTAATTCAGCATTATTTATCAATATATGAGTAGATATATGATTCTCATATCAGTTTATGTTTAAACCATCTCTTATACTGCGCATTCCCTTGAGCAACTGCTTTGGCATTTTGCAGTCTTGGGGTTTTTCACCTTCTCGAGCTACACTAGTGTGGGAGGTCTATTTGGCCCACCTAGTTCCATTTATTTTCGATATATTCTTGTGTTTACATGCTTCATATATGTATCCATGGGATTCAAGTGATGATTTCACCTTTTTATTGTATATGTTGCTAGAAATGCGTTTTTCATGCATGATTTATGAGCAATCCTGAAAAAGGAATACTACAGTGGTATCGAAGCAAGATCTTTGGCTTAGTCTGTGGCTCCAAGCCAAAGTGCTGACTCCATGAAGGAGGATTATTTCAAGCTCTATAGACAAAGTTTGCAGATGGCCAAGTAGCCTCTAGATCTCATCCTTTTTTCAAAGGTGACATATCCAGTAAATGCCCCTTCAGTCAATCTCTGGAATATAATTTTGATATTCCCAAAAAGGGAACTATACAAGGATCCAACTATCAGAAGAAGGAGAGATGGAAAGAATCCAGAAAGCTTCAGTGTGTGCAGGAAGAAAGGAAGACAAGCTTACAAAGCTTCTTCCAAAATCTATGAAGAGCTTTCAAGGAGAGCTGAAGAGAATGAGATTGGAGATGAAATATCCAAAGGAGGTTGAATCTAGAGATGAATCTAGATTTTTACATGGTGAGTGTGAGCATGCAACTGCACTCCATGATGCATAGCGCAGTCAAATGCCCAGAGCTATCCTGAGATGGATGGGAGGTGGAAGAATGCTTAAGAGAATGACTCTTAGTGATTTGTTGCAGGAGTATGAATCTCAAACTGAGAGGTTTAGAGATCATACTGATTTATAAGAGTTTTTCAAGATCCATATGGAGAAGAGACAATAGCAGGATGCAGATAGATTTCTTCTATCTACTTTTTCTGGATGACCTACATGTTTAGTTGGAGCTTGGGTGAAGGAGCTAAACTCCTATTTGCAGCTGCACCATATTTCTGGAGATGAAGCTATCAGAGTTGTAGCACTGCATTTCAGAGGTAAGGATCATGCATGGTGGATGTTTGAATCTTATTCCTTAAAGAATGCCAATACTCTCTCATATGCAAGATTCATAAAAACATTGATGGAGAGGTTTGGTGAAAAACTTCCTAAGACACATGAGCAAGGAAAAATGGAGAAAAAAAAACCCTTACATGTGATGGAGGAAACTCCATTTCAGAAAACCATGGGAGGAGCTGATGTCTTGAATTACACATTTCCGGAAGCAAAACTTCCAGTTCATATTATTGAACAAGAGGGCATGGCGATCACTTTTTCACAAAGGGATCCAATTGTTGAGATGTTGCCCACACACATTGATGAAGAATAGGGCAACAACATTGTTACATCTAGAGCACATCCAGTGCCTCATGCAGAGGAAAGAGGATCACATGATCCAATGAGAGGGATTCTTGTATCTTTGCAAGATGTGCCCCAGGATATCATACATGGAGGTCCAAGCACAATCAGTGAGCAGCATGATTGTGCAACATTGTAGCTGGAAGGAGGAGGAAGGGAGTAAAAGTAGCATCAGTTGATGAGAGGCATACACCCTTCTCTATTTTAGAGAGTCAATGCAAGGAAGAGGCAGATTTATTTTCCATGTAGAAGCAAGGGAAAGATTTCCCAATCACCTATGCAGTCTACTCTTGACATTGATGTCTCACTTCATGGAGGCATTCCACTTGGGAGGCCACCTAATCTTCAGTTGATGAGAGATATCTTGTCTTTGGGTTCACCACCCTTGGTTTTTGGAGAGGTGAAGAGTTTGGAGGAGAAATTTGGCATGGGGGATTTCAAAGTAGTAGGCAATAGCATGAGTGGAGCTTCACATGCCAGATCACCAGCACTGTCACTGAGGAGGATTTATCCTTATTGTAGATCTCATCTTTTTGTAGAGTACTCCAAGGATCTTGGTGCATGCATGATTCTTGATGACCTGGATGGATATGACAGATACGTAGTGGATGATGTGGTCATATATTCTTATGGCATGATCTTCTTCGCTAGATCTTCTAGTCTCAAGGAGAAGCTGCTACATGCAGCACATGAGTACTTCTCTTCTATGCACTTTGATGCATATTTCTAGTTGATGGAGGAGTTCACTTGGGAGGGCATCCAGCATGAAATATATCAGAATATGGAGAGATGCATAGCCTGGATGGTGATAGATAGGATGTGACAGCTACCTTCCTACTCATTGGGAGTGAGGGAGAATTTCCAGTTGAGCCATTTCAGCTCAAGACCTCAAGTACATAATGTAGGAGGTATCATTTCATGTTTTGTATTTTACTTATTTCCTTTATTTGAGCAGCATTATGTAACAAGAGGAAATATTTCTTCTTGTATATTATACGATGATGTACTTGTAGCTACTTGTAGCATTGATCTTGGCTATCTTTTTGATGAGCTGTGGGGGAATCCATATGTCTCTTACTGTGCACCAATGACACCATATTATGAATGAACATGTTTTCATCTTATGAGATGACTATGGAAGCAAAAAAGTGGTTGGCAAAGAACTTGTTATTTTTTATTTTGATGCAGGCCAAGGATGCACTACACTGGTTCCATGAGAGGGACCAGGATTCACTCTTCGGTTGTCATTTGGCAACTTGTTTTTATTGTATCTTGCTTCCATGTATTACTGATGTGTTCTTGTTCAAAGGAAGCTTGTATGAGGGAGAGATGAGGTAGCAACAAAAATTTTTGTTGCTATGGTTGCACTTGAGAGAGTATGGGAAAAAATCTTCCCATAATTTTCATGATATTTCTGAAGAGAAGAAAGGCACATTCATGGTGCAAAGAGGCTACCCTTCAATACTAGAGGATCATGAGAGACTTCCATGTCACAAGATGATCTTCTCACATAGCATCATTATAGTGGATGGCTTTGGCATATGGAATGTCAAAGGGAGAAGTCATGGAGCCTTATTACAAAGGCCTATAGTGCTGTCACATAGGAGCATGTTCTTATGGATGAAATATTCCAAAGGGGGGAGGTATACCTTCTTCTTGCAGATTTTTATGAGTAGATTCTCATGGGAGGATTTATTGGAGGATCTCACTTTCATCCCACTCACTATGTATGGTAGAGAATGCATTTCTATACTTTTTTATTACTCTATTGAGTATTTGTACTCTCTCACCATGTTTACACAGTGCATTTCTCCTCAAGAGAGCAAGAGTATTTTTGGGTTTCATGGTCACTTTAGGGCCAATGTTTATGATGATAGTAGCCCATCTATACATGACTTTGGGAAAGTGTATTGTTATTTTATATATTTACAACTGATATGCGTTGATTCTTACTTTCCCATGTTGGGAGAACAAACATATACAGCTTGTAACTTGTTGTAGGACCACTTGCCATATGACATTCTCAAGTAGTAGTTGGGAGAACTGCGCTATATCCACCAGGGAGACCATATGTACCATCCAAGCTTGCGCATAACCTTCATTCATTTTTTGATTTGGATGTCATGTGGTGATGATGAGCCATTCATCTTGAGTGGAATGGTTTGGGTTGGCATGACTCATGATTTTGGAGGAAGAGTCCTTGCAGGCTCAATCTTCTTCTGGCCATTGGAGGGCCATCATGTTTCAGCCCAAGATCAGCATGCCTTCTGTTAGACTCCTATACCAATAGGTGTCATTTTTCATGATTGTCTTGATTGAACTATGGAATATGTTCAAACCTTTTTCTTGAGCAAAGGTGTTCCATATTCTTGAAAAACCAAAAAATCAAAAAATTTAAAAATGTAAAGAGGGTATACCCTAAAAGAAAAATCAAAGGGTAAGAAAAATAAATTGGTCAAGAAAATGAAAGAAATGAACCCCAAGCAAAAAATAGACCAAGGAAAGTGTGCAAATCCAAATGCCACTACTATTTCATTTTTTGTAAATAAGTAATTGTGTGCAGTTTGTTAAACTTTGCCACAATTTATGAAGAGTCAAACTGTATAAACTTGATTCATTCATTTTTCAATTTAATGTTGTAGAATAGTGAATAAATATCTGACCAAACAGTTTAATCTTGGCAGATAAGTAGATAGGTAGAGTTAATAAAAGGTGCTCAACAGTTTAATCTGAGCCCTTGGATGTAATAAGGGTAGAATTAGATAGATTTTCCATGTAAAAAGAAAAAGGTTGATAAGGGTTTGCAAGTCCAAATGCACCCTAATAAAGAAGAGAAAATGGTAGTGTCAAGTAGATAGGGTAGGTAGATGGTGTTGCAAAGTTTTATATGATGAATGATGGTGCTAAATATGTTTTATCTTTTACCTTCATCACAAGTACTGAAACAAGAAATGCACTGGAAAATTCAAAGAAAGTAAAGTCAAAATCATTAACCTCCCATATCACTTTTTCCCTAAAAAGTTTTACTAATTTCCCCAAGGTACAAAGGTATTTGAAGATTAAAGGGGCTCAAGGCATTTCCTTGAATTTTGGAGGGACCGGACCCTCGGCCTGATGATAAAAAATACCTAAGTACTTGAGATCATTCATCATTATAATCATTCACCTTTAACCTTTTCCTAAGTAAAATCCCATTTTGCTCAGGAAAATCATACAAACTTCCATAAAAATCCCTCAAAATAACTTACTATTCTAAGTTTAAGTGTTAAAGATGATATATTGTAATTTACTTCAGAAATTGTCACTTTCTTAGATGTGCGAAGTATTTTGAGTTCCCTTGTCCCTTTGTCATATTTACATTTAACTCTATTTACTAAATCCCTAGTGAAATGCCCTATCCTAAGTATATAACTCCTTTTATGTAAATATCCGAAAAACCCATTTATTATAAAGTTTAGCCAAAGTATTTATTTCCCAATTAAACATTAAAAACCCACATTATATGCACCCTTTGGTTAAAATATATCATTATATAGTACTCCCGCCCCTATGATAAGTTAATTACATTGATTAATTTATCATATAATAATAAAAAACATATATGAGAAAAGCTTTAAACATATGGTATATATGTTTAATACAAAAAATAATAAACCCGAAGTTTTATTTTAAAAAAACCAAAACTTCGGAAAAATCCTATGCCACCGTGGCACATCCACCTGGCATCCCACCCGATGCTTCAACCACAATCAAAACCCCACTGCGACCCTTATTTCCATTATACAGTGGGATTAATTAATTATCAGAATTAGTTAATAACCAACCTTTTCCGCCTATTAGACACCCCCCGGGATGTTTAATAAAGTTAATCACGTTTAAAACCTCGCCGGGCCCGCACGATAACGCCCCCACCATCTCCCCGTCCCTTCCACCGTTGGATCGCTCCTCCACAGATCTACGGCTAACATTCATCCCGCTAGCCGTCCCTTGTCAGCACTTTAATGTGCGGGGGCTTGGTGGTTTTGAAATAGTCCACCTGCCACGCGTCCATCGCCCAATGGAATCGCTCCCCCCGCACTCAATACCACCTTTGCCAATAAGCGGTGCGGGGACTAACCGCTTACCACCCGACCCCTGCCCCACGTCAGCTTGTACTGAAATGACGTCATTCCTCAAAAAACTAAAAACCCCTTTTTTGACTTTGGAAATAAAACAAATTTGTGTGTTTTTATGTCATTTTCATTATTCGAAAGCGACTGTGCCTTCCGCTAAAAAATTCGAATTTTCACTAAAATCCACTGTTTTATTCGATTTCGCTCCAGAATTCTGCCAGACCAGTGTTCAAGCATCCTCCTGCTACCACCTGATACCTGTTAAAAGCCAGCTTTCCTCCAAGAACAGGTATTTATCCTATAAGTGCTTCGAACTTCAAAAGAAAGTATGTTTTCCTTTTTTTCCACTGGATTAGTGATTAAATCTTATCACTGAGATCATTCTCTGAGGTTTAAAACTGTGAATTGTTCCCCCGAAACTACAATTGTGCCAATTTCCCTCATTTGAACTGAAATCACGTCCCGGCTTGTAAAGAAAACCCAGAAACTCCCATTTTGAACCCACAAGAACCAAAATGGAAGCTCCAGCAGCTTTGAATGTAACTCCATTGAATGCCCCCCATAGAGAGTTAGAATATTTGCCCTTAGTGGATAAAGATTTTCAGATTAAAGACTTGCATTTTGATGAAAGCCCTCTTCTGAGTTATTGTCGCTGCAGAGATGATTATTCGAAGGGGCAAGATGTCATTGGGTTGTGGGAATCCAATCTCCCGAGATATCTCATCCCCTCAGTCATTACTTTCCCAGAAATTATCCACTATTGCCATTCTAACTATGATCCCACTCAAAGAGCTGTAATATCCCCTGACCAGAGTGTTCTTTTCCCCATTACTCCCCAAGCTATCAATGCAATGCTACATTTTGAACCTGGTCAAAACCTCACTCCCTTGTCCATTGGGGAATTGCTTGAAAAATCTACTCAGTTGTCCCCTGAAGAGGTGACCAGAAGATCACATCCTTGGATAAAAAGTCTTAATACTAGTCATAAGACTTGTTTACTCCAATATTGTTATCAAATCTATTCAAACAGAGGTTAGAAAGCATAACAGCTAAAGAGTATCAGTGGTTAAAGTGTATCAGGTAAAAGTGAGTAAAAGTTAAAATGAAGTTACAGAGCAGTCAAAGGTAAACAGTAAAAGTAAATACAGAAGGCAGTAAAATGGTAAAAAGAGATGAGAATACTTTCACCAATAGTGAGGTTTGTCTAAAGTGAAAGTAAAACAGTCAAAAGAGCAAGAAAGTAAAAAGATGAAAAAACATAACAAGAAGGAACATTTTTGAAGAAATTGCATATTTTAGTCATAGTTTTGCAGAAACTATTGTGATCAATCCAAGATTAATTTTACAAAACTGAAGGAGGTTTACGTTCTTAAGAGGGCCATCTACAAAAACCTCTCTCACTTTTCTAACAGCCATTATAGTTTTGGAAATATTAAACAATGTTGGAAAGCACTTTTTTCAGAAAAATCTTGTTAAGTCATCATTTTGCATAGAATATGGTGGCCAATTAGAAATACATTTTATAAAAATGAAGGAGGTTTTTGTTTATAAGAGACCCATCTACAAAACCCTATCTCAGTTTTTCCACAGTGATTTCATGCTGAGAGATACATGCACATCTTTAGAGGCTATTTTTCAGACTCTGTAAAACTCTGTTTTACACATATGTTTGCAGAGCCTATTGCGCATAGTTGGAGAGACATTTTAAGAAAGTGAAAGAGGTTTATCTCACCAACCTCTTTCACTTTTTACATATATATTACGGATTGAGAAATAAAAATGTATCATTGGACCCCAAGTTTGCAGAATTGTTGGAGCAGAATGCACAAAGAAAGGAAGCAGTTAGTGACTTGGATGCCTCATCATCAACTAAGAGTTGGATCAAATTAGAATTATCCTCTTTGTCATCAACTATCCATACAAAATAGTGCCAAATAGATGCATTAGTTTGAGTTTCCTTTAATTAAGTTCTATTTATGTAAAATAGTTGGAGAGATTTGTGAACCAATTTTGATATTTGTTTCAAGATATTTTAGTTTAGAATTTGTATAAATACTCCACTCTTGGAAGCATTTGGGGTGGATTCTATTACTTTGCTGTAACATTGAGATTTTAGGAATAAAAGCATTTTGGATAAATTTATTCGTGGCTTACTGGATGACGATTTGAAGCACAAGACTTTTTGCAGGATTCATGTGTTGGACTACAGTTCAATAAGTCTTTCTACTCTTTGTCTTAAGTTTTATATCAGTTTATAATATCATTATGTCCATTTCTGAAAAGTTCACATAAAGGATTGAATTAGAATTTACCTAATTGTACTCTGATTTCAGATGTGATTGTTCTTAATGTTTTCCTCTAAATTGGTTATAAGCATGAATTCTTAAATGCTCTTGCTTTGCTAATTTAACATTGTTGATTACTATAATAAAGAATTCTTCATTGCTCTTTGTTTGTAGTCATCTCATTTCTTTTTTTTGAACATGGTGAAAGATTCTTAGCTTCCTTTCATCCCTTCAAAATCATCCTATCCACTCTAAAATTTTAAGGATTGTTCTCTGTCTAGCTATCTTGCCCTGTAAAGCCATCTTGTGTGTAGAATAGAAATCCAGTAAAGCCATCCTTTGACTCCATAGCCCAATGGACTGAAAACTTTCAACCTTGCCCTTAGTTTGTGGATTCCACCATTTTTCAAACAAACTCTTGAATCGATAACTAGCCTAAAACCTTTTAAGAACAAAGATAAATCATAAAGAGAGAGCCCTCTCTGGATGCAGATTGGCTAGATTCTGCATCTAAAAGGTTGGTTTGTGGTTACCTCGGGTATACTTTCCTCTTACACAACTTCTAGGAAAACCTGAGTGATCACATAGTGGCGACCATACTGGGGATCTGAATCATTTTATTGATACTATTGTTTGATTTATAAGCTATAGACAGAGTCTGAAGATCAGCCAGGTAGCCTTTGAAATGCTTTTGCTCTGCAACTGCATAGTAAAAAAATGTTGCTTCAGTCTATCTCTGGTTTAGCTTATAAACTGAACTTTGGATTCAAAACATTCAATCAGACTCTCTAGTTCAATAAATCTTTGAGAAAATTTTAATTAAAAATCTTAAATTTCTTAAAGAAATCATAGAAGTTTTGAAAATTCATAAAAAAATAAAATAATCATAAAATATTCAAAATTTGGTTTCCTGAAGAACTAACTTTTTCTTCAGAATTGTTTTACAGGTTTAGATCTGATCTATGATGGTGGACAGGGATCAGACACAGAAAGGTTAAAATCATCCACCTGGCGACTCCAAATCCATTTCACAATCAAGACTCCACTGGAGGAATGAACCTGGAAGAACAATATGGAAAGATCTGGCTTTCAACTTGGATCTTAATCCAAGACATTATGTTCTTTCACGTTAAGAATGGTTTTCAATATGTATTGTATTTTATATAAGGATCTAACTTGGTTTTATAGATATCGTGGCCTTTCATTATGGCTAATTTTCAAGATGATCCAAGAATAAAATGAAGATATGCTCCTATGAGCAGAGATCACATACATGGATTTCCACACAAACTACCGAAGGTAAATTGGGGTGAAAATCTGCCCATGTTTCAAGATGAGAATATTGATGATCCTTTACTACATCTCATTAAATTTCATATACACTCATCAAGATTGAAGGGTGATTGGCATGAGGATTGCCTCATGAAGATATTCATGGGAACCTTAGAAGGAAAAGAAAGGGAATGGTACGAAGCTCTCAAACCTGCAAGTTTGTTTTCTCTAAAAGATTTTCATAAGGTATTTTATGAGCATTACAAAGAATATTTTCCATCTTTATCATTAGCTAAAAATTGTTGTGATCAAGCTGAAGATCTTATACATTACCTTAAAAATATTGATGAAGATTTTGGAAATTGGTTTCCTGAAGATTTATTAGAAGAAGTCCAAAACTTTCATTCTCAAGTTAAATATCATAATAATCAAGAGGAGTTAAACAAAGATGAAATAAGTCAGGAGATAAATCAAGATCCACAAAACCCCTCTGTATTAACAAATGATGTTTCATTTAATGTTTTGAATGGAGTTAAAGACAATAATCAATTTCATGATCAACTTTTAGATAAGGGAAAAAGCAATTGTCATTTCAATCTAAGAATTCAGAGATTCCCACCCCCCCTCACCGAAGAAGAAATCAATTTGCTTCTAAACATGCAACCATCCTCAAAATATTTACATAATGAAGAAATTGTTTCTACTTCTTCTAATGTTGATGAATGTACAAAGGTTTTTATCCATGAAGGGACAGAAGAACAAGTTGATGCTTATGTTATTCTACCTTCACAAAAAGGCCCATTACTTGATAGTACTCCTATTGAGAAAAATAATGACTTTCAAATAGAATGCAACCAATCTAATCAAGATGTATTGGGATTGTTGGAAGAGAAATATGTTGATCCAATGTTTATAATTGATGACATTCCTTATTCTGAAGATTTGCCTAAATATGATCAGTATGATGATAATTATGATAATTTCACAGAACAATCACTAGCTATTTTGAGGGATGAGATATTAGAACTTCAGCTTGATGAGGATTTTCTAAGGGATTTCTTTCTTCTTGTTAAATCAAGAAAATGTTCTCCTCAAATTAAAAAATGGCTTCTTGATATAATTTATGAAAATTATGAAAATAAAATCAAACTTTTGCATTCTCAAATTCAGTCATACAATTTCCGAAATCCTAAAGAATTCTTTGAAAATCTTCCTTCTTCAAATCAAGAGGAAATTGTACTATCTTTTGACTTGCATATTGAAGATGATTATTCTTTCAAACACAAGACTGAAGAAATAAGTTCATGGTCTAATATTCATAATTCAATTGAACAATTAGTCATTGAAGGCCTAGAAGTAAATAACATACATCACGCTTTTATTGATCCTATATCAGATTATATGGAGAATCTTTTGAGCCCAAATATGGAAACATGTTTTCTCTATAAGGATCAAATACATCAAAAGTGGCCTTTACACATCATATCATTTATTATAAAGGCACATGATCATAACATACTTCCAATTTTGATCACAAGCAATCAAGTTATCCATTTATTTTTACATCTACTTGATTGGCTTCATTGGCATATTTGTATTACCTACTTCAATAAGATTTTTAGTAGATTAGAGTAGGTAAATGAGTGTTAAT
The DNA here is from genome assembly GCA_034641835.2 of Pinus albicaulis. Classification (NCBI taxonomy): domain Eukaryota; kingdom Viridiplantae; phylum Streptophyta; class Pinopsida; order Pinales; family Pinaceae; genus Pinus; species Pinus albicaulis. The sequence continues at coordinate 462,025,820 of CM076578.1, read as the reverse complement.
AAGCTCAGAATTTTGAGCATTTTTTTTAATTTTTCAATTTTCGGCTAGTTTTTCATTAAGTTGGTTTGAAATTTTTTGTGTGTTGTTTTAGTTTTAGATTAGATTTCAGGTTGCAGAAAAAAGGACTATATTCAATTCAAGATTTTCAACCATAACAAATTCATGTTTGGGATTGGAACAAGGCAGAAAATTCCTAACTGGGCAACAAAGTTTTAAGTTTTGAGTGGATAGTAACTTACTGGAGTTGAAGCTCGAAGTGAAGGCCCTAAGCTTCAGAAGTTTTACTATCATATATACAATAAAGCTACCAGAAGAAGGAGATTACATGGTTTAGTGTGAAGACATTTTGAGGCAACTGACCTGCTGTTCTTGACTTTTCACAAGGAAAAGCCATCCCCAAGTGGAGCCAGTGTTAGAATCCTATACCAATAGGTGTCATTTTTCATGATTTTCTTGATTGAACTATGGAATATGTTCAAACTTTTTTCTTGAGCAAAGGTGTTCCATATTCTTGAAAAACCAAAAAATCAAAAAAATTAAAAAATGTAAAGAGGGTATACCCTAAAAGAAAAATCAAAGGGTAAGAAAAATAAATTGGTCAAAAAAGTGAAAGAAATGAACCCCAAGAAAAAATAGACCAAGGAAAGTGTGCAAATCCAAATGCCACTACTATTTCATTTTTGAAAATAAGTAATTATGTGCAGCTTGTCAAACTTTTGCCACAATTTATGAAGAGTCAAACTGTTTAAACTTGACTCATTCATTTTTCAATTTCATGTTGTAGAATAGAGAATAAATATCTGACCAAACAGTTTAATCTTGGCAGATAAGTAGATAGGTAGAGTTAATAAGAGGTGCTCAACAGTTTAATCTGAGCCCTTGGATGTAATAAGGGTAGAATCAGATAGATTGGCCATGTAAAAAGAAAAACGTTGATAAGGGTTTGCAAGTCCAAATGCACCCTAATAAAGAAGAGAAAATGGTAGTGTCAAGTAGATAGGGTAGGTAGATGGTGTTGCAAAGTTTTATATGATGAATGATGGTGCTAAATATGTTTGATCTTTTACCTTCATCACAAGTACTGAAGCAAGAAATGCACTGGAAAATTCAAAGAAAGCAAAGTCAAAATCATTAACTTCCCACATCACTTTTTCCCTAAAGTTTTTACTAATTTCCCCAAAGTGCTAAGGTATTTGGAGATCAAAGGGGCTCAAGGCATTTCCTTGACTTTTGGAGGGACCGGACCCTCGGCCTAATGATCAAAAAGACCTAAGTACTTGAGATAATTCATCATTATAATCATTCACCTTTAACCTTTTCCTAAGTAAAATCTCATTTTGCTTAGGAAAATTATGCAAAATTCCATAAAAATCCCTCAAAATAACTTACTGTTCTAAGTTTAAGTGTTGAAGATGAGATATTGCAATTTACTTCAGGAATTATCACTTTCTTAGATGAGCAAAGTGTTTTGAGTTCCCTTTTCCCTTTGTCATATTAATGTTTAACTCTAGTTATTAAATCCCTAATGAAAATCCTTTATCCTAAGTATATAACTCCTTTTAAATCAATATCCCAAAAACCCCTCTATTATATTTTAACCAAAGTATTTATTTCCTAAATATTCATTGAAAACCCACATTATATGCGCCCTTTGGTTAAAATATATCATTATATAGTTCTCCCGCCCCTATGATAAGTTAATTACATTGATTAATTTATCATATAATAAAAAATATATGAGAAAATCTTAGACATATTATATATATGTTTAACGCAAAAAGACTAAACCCGAAGTTTTATTTTTAAAACCAAAACTTCCGAAAAACCCCCATGCCACCGTGGCTCATCCACTTGGCATCTCACCAGACATTTTTACCATAATTGAACCTTGCCGTGACCCCTTCCTTCATTAACCATTGGGATTAATTAATTATCAGAATTAATTAATAACCACACTTTCCACCTATTAGACAACCCCCGGGATGTTTTATAAAGTTAATTACGTTTAAAACCCCACCGGGCCCGCACGATAATGCCCCACCATCTCCTCGTCCCTTCCACCATCCGATCATCCGTCGACAGATCTACGATCTACATCAATTCCGCTACCCATCCCTTGTCAGCACTTTAACGCGCGGGGGAATGGTGGTATTGGAATAGTTCACCTGCCACGCGTCCATCGCTCAATGGAATCGCTCCCCCCACGCTCAATACCACTCTTTTCCATAAGCGGTGCGGCGACTAACCGCTTACCGCCCGGCCCCCCTTGCCCCACGTCAGCCCGTACCAAAGTGACGTCACTCCTCGAAAAACTAAAAACCCCTCTTTTGACTTTGGGAATAAAACAAAATTTCGTGTTTTTATGTTATTTTCACCATTTGAACGCGTCTGTGCTTTCCGCTACGAATTTCAAATTTCCACTGAAATCCACTGTTCAATTCGATTTCGTTCCAGATTTTCGCCAAACCTGTGTTCAAGCATCCTCCTGCTACTGCCTGATACCTGTTAAAAGCCAGCTTTCCTCCAAGAACAGGTATTTATCCTTTAGCGTTTCGAACTTCAAAAGAAAGTTTGTTTTCCTTGTTTTCCACTGGATTAGTGATTAAATCTTATCACTGAGATCATTTCCTGAGGTTTTAAAACTGTGAATTGTTCCCCAGAAACTGCAATTGTGTTAATTCCCTTCATTTAAATTGAAATTGCACCCTGCCTGTGAAGAAAAACCAGAAACCTCCGTTTTGAATCCACAAGAACCAAAATGGAGGCCCCAGCAGCTTTGAATGTAACTCCACTGAATGCCCCCCACAGAGAGTTGGAATGTTTGCCTTTAGTAGATAAAGATTTTCAGATTAAAGACTTGCATTTTGATGAAAGCCCCCTTCTGAGTTATTGTCGCTGCAGAGACGATTACTTGAAAGGGAAAGATGTCATTGGGTTGTGGGAATCCAATCTCCCAAGGTATCTCATCCCTTCAGTCATTTCCTTCCCAGAAATTATCCACTATTGCCATTCTAACTATGATCCCACTCAGAGAGCTGTAATGTCCCCTGACCAGAGTGTTCTTTTCCCCATTACTCCCCAAGCCATCAATGCAATGCTCCATTTTGAACCTGGTCAAAACCTCACTCCCTTGTCCATTGGGGAATTGCTTGAAAAATCTACTCGGTTGTCCTCTGAAGAGGTGATCAGAAGATCACATACTTGGATAAACAGTCTTAATACTAGTCATAAGATTTGTTTACTCCAATATTGCTATCAAATCTATTCAAACAGAGTTTAGAAAGCATAACAGCTAAAGAGTATCAGTGGTTAAAGTGTATCAGGTAAAAGTCAGTGAAAGTTAAAATGAAGTTACAGAGCAGTCAAAGGTAAATAGTAAAAGTAAATACAGAAAGCAGTAAAATGGTAAAAGGAGATGAGAATACTTTCACCAATGGTGAGTTTTGTCTAAAGTGAAAGTAAAACAGTCAAAAGAGCAAGAAAGTAAAAAGATGAAAAAACATAACAAGAAGGAACATTTTTGCAGAAATTGCATATTTTAGTCATAGTTTTGCAAAAACTATTGTGATCAATCCAAGATGAATTTTACAAAAATGAAGGAGGTTTATGTTCTCAAGAGGGCCATATACAAAAACCTCTCTCACTTTTCTAACATCCATTATTGTTTTGTAAATATTAAACAATGTTGGAAAGCACTTTTTGCAGAAAAATCCTGTTAATTCATCATTTTACAGAGAATATTGTGGCCAATTAGAAATACATTTTACAAAACTGAAGGAGGTTTTTGTTTCTAAGAGAACCATCTACAAAAACCTATCTCAGTGTTTCCACAGTGATTTCAGGCTGAGAGATACATGCACATCTTTAGAGGCTATTTTTCAGACTCTGTAAAACTCTGTTTTACACATATGTTTGCAGAGCCTATTGCGCATAGCTGGAGAGAAATTTTAGGAAAGTGAAAGAATTTTATCTCACCAACATATTTATATACAATAACCTCTTTCACTTTTTACATATATATTACGGATTGAGAAATAAAAAGCTATCATTGGACCCCAAGTTTGCAGAATTGTTGGAGCAGAATGCACAAAGAAAGGAAGCAGTTAGTGACTTGGATGCCTCATCATCAACTAAGAGTTGGATCAAATTCGAATTCTCCTCTTTTTAATCACATATCCATACAAAATAGTGCCAAATAGATGCATTAGTTTGAGTGTCCTTTAATTAAGTTCTATTTATGTAAAATAGTTGGAGAGATTTGTGAACCAATTTTGATATTTGTTTCAATATATTTTAGTTTAGAATTTGTATAAATACACTACTCTTGGAAGCATTTGGGGTGGATTCTATTACTTTTCTGTAACATTGAGATTTTTGGAATAAAAGCATTTTGGAGAAATTTATTCGTGGCTTACTGGATGACGATTTGAAGCACAGAACTTTTTGCAGGATTCATGTGTTGGACTACAGTTCAATAAGTCGTTCTACTCTTTGTCTTAAGTTTTATATCAGTTTATAATATCATTATGTCCATTTCTGAATAGTTCACATAAAGGATTGAATTAGAATTTACTTAATTGTACTCTGATTTCAGATGTGATTGTTCTTAATGTTTTCCTCTAAATTGGTTATAAGCATGAATTCTTAAATGCGCTTGCTTTGCTAATCTAACATTGTTGATTACTATAATAAAGAATTCTTCATTGCTCTTTGTTTGTAGTCATCTCATTTCTTTCTTTGAACATGGTGAAATATTCTTGGCTGCCTTTCATCCCTTCAAAATCATCCTATCCACTCTAAAATTTTAAGGATTGTTCTCTGTCTAGCTATCTTGCCCTATAAAGCCATCTTGTGTGTAGAATAGAAATCCAGTAAAGCCATACTTTGACTCCATAGCCCAATGGACTGAAAACTTTCAACCTTGCCCTTAGTTTGCGGATTCCACCATTTTTCAAACAAACTCTTGGATCGATAACTAGCCTAAAACCTTTTAAGAACAAAGATAAAATTATAAAGAGAGAGCCCTCTCTGGATGCAGATTGGCGAGATTCTGCATCTGAAGGTTGGTTTGTGGTTACCTCGGGTATACTTTCCTTTTCCACAACTTCAAGGAAAACCTGAGTGATGACATAGTGGCGACCATACTGGGAATCTGAATCATTTTATTGATACTATTGTTTGATTTATAAGCTATAGACAGAGTCTGAAGATTAGCCAGGTAGCCTTTGAAATGCTTTTGCTCTGCAACTGCATAGTAAACAAATGCTGCTTCAGTCTATCTCTGGTTTAGCTTATAAACTGAACTTTGGATTCAAAACATTCAATCAGACTCTCTAGTTCAATAAATCTTTGAGAAAAATTAATTAAAAATCTTAAATTTCTTAAAGAAATCATAGAAGTTGTTTTGAAAATTCATAAAAAATAAAATAATCATAAAATATTCAAAATTTGGTTTCCTGAAGAACTAAATTTTTCTTCAGAATTGTTTTACAGGTTTAGATCTGATCTATGATGGTGGACAGGGATCAGACACACAAAGGTTAAAATCATCCACCTGGCGACTCCAAATCCATTTCACAATCAAGACTCCACAGGAGGAATGAACCTGGAAGAACAATATGGAAAGATCAGGCTTTCAACTTGGATCTTAATCCAAGACATTATGTTCTTTCACGTTAAGAATGGTTTTCAATATGTATTGTATTTTATATAAGGATCTAACTTGGTTTTATAGATATCGTGGCCTTTCATTATGGCTGATTTTCAAGATGATCCAAGAATAAAACGAAGATATGCTCCTATGAGCAGAGATCACATACATGGATTTCCACACAAACTACCGAAGGTAAATTGGGGTGAAAATCTACCCATGTTTCAAGATGAGAATATTGACGATCCTTTAATACATCTCATTAAATTTCAAATACACTCATCAAGATTGAAAGGTGATTGGCATGAGGATTGCCTCATGAAGATATTCATGGGAACCTTAGAAGGAAAAGCAAGGGAATGGTACGAAGCTCTTAAACCTGCAAGTTTGTTTTCTCTAAAAGATTTTCATAAGGTATTTTATGAGAATTACAAAGAATATTTTCCATCTTTATCATTAGCTGAAAATTGTTGTGATCAAGCTGAAGATCTTATAAATTACCTTAAAAATATTGATGAAGATTTTGGAAATTGGTCTCCTGAAGATTTATTAGAAGAAGTCCAAAACTTTCATTCTCAAGTTAAATTTCATAATAATCAAGAGGAGTTAAACAAAGATGAAATAAGTCAGGAGATAAATCAATATCCACAAAACCCCTCTGTATTAACAAATGATGTTTCATTTAATGTTTTGAATGGAGTTAAAGACAATAATCAACCTCATGATCAACTTTTAGATAAGGGAAAAAACAATTGTCATTTCAATCTAAGAATTCAGAGATTCACACCCCCCCTCACCGAAGAAGAAATCAATTTGCTTCTAAACATGCAACCATCCTTAAAATATTTACATAATGAAGAAATTGTTTCTACTTCTTCTAATGTTGATGAATGTACAAGGGTTTTTATCCCTGAAGGGACAAAAGAACAAGTTGATGCTTATATTATTCTACCTTCACAAAAAGGCCCATTACTTGATAGTACTCCTATTGAGAAAAATAATGACTTTCAAATAGAATGCAACCAATCTAATCAAGATGTATTGGGATTGTTGGAAGAGAAATATGCTGATCCAATGTTTATAATTGATGACATTCCTTATTATGAAGATTTGCCTAAATATGATCAGTATGATGATAATTATGATAATTTCACAGAACAATCACTAGCTATTTTGAGGGATGAGATATTAGAACTTCAGCTTGATGAGGATTTTCTAAGGGATTTCTTTCTTCTTGTTAAATCAAGAAAATGTTCTCCTCAAATTAAAAAATGGCTTCTTGATATAATTTCTGAAAATTATGAAAATGAAATCAAACTTTTGCATTCTCAAATTCAATCATACAATTTTCGAAATCCTAAAGAATTCTTTGAAAATATTCCTTCTCCAAAGCAAGAGGAAATTGTACTATCTTTTGACTTGCATATTGAAGATGATTATTCTTTCAAACACAAGACTGAAGAAATAAGTTCATGGTCTAATATTCATAATTCAATTGAACAATTAGTCATTGAAGGCTTAGAAGTAAATAACATACATCATGCTTTTATTGATCCTATATCAGATTATATGGAGAATATTTTGAGCCCAAATCTGCAAACATGTTTTCTCTATAAGGATCAAATACATCAAAAGTGGCCTTTACACATCATATCATTTATTATAAAGGCACATGATCATAACATACTTCCAATTTTGATCACAAGCAATCAAGTTATCCATTTATTTTTACATCTACTTGATTGGCTTCATTGGCATTTTTGTATTACCTGATTCAATAATATTTTTAGTAGATTAGAGTAGGTAAATGAGTGTTAATAAGCTCAAAATTTTGAGCATTTTTTTTAATTTTTCAATTTTCAGCTAGTTTTTCATTAAGTTGGTTTGAAAATTTTTGTGTGTTGTTTTAGTTTTAGATCAGATTTCAGGTTGCAGAAAAAGGACTATATTCAATTCAAGATTTTCAACGACAACAAATTCATGTTTGCGATTGGAACAAGATAGAAAATTCCTAACTGGGCAACAAAGTTTTAAGTTTTGAGTGGATAGTAAATTCTTGAAGTTGAAGCCCGAAGTGAAGGCCCTAAGCTTCAGAAGTTTTACTATCATATATACAATAAAGCTACCAGAAGAAGGAGATTACATGGTTTAGCGTGAAGACATTTTGAGGCAACTGACCTGTTGTTCTTGACTTTTCACAAGGAAAAGCCATCCCCAAGTGGAGCCAGTGTTAGCCTCCTATACCAATAGGTGTCATTTTTCATGATTGTCTTGATTGAACTATGGAATATGTTCAAACATTTTTCTTGAGCAAAGGTGTTCCATATTCTTGAAAAACCAAAAATCAAAAAATTTAAAAAATGTAAAGAGGGTATACCCTAAAAGAAAAATCAAAGGGTAAGAAAAATAAATTGGTCAAAAAAGTGAAAGAAATGAACCCCAAGCAAAAAATAGACCAAGGAAAGTGTGCAAATCCAAATGCCACTACTATTTCATTTTTGTAATAAAGCAATTGTGTGCAGCTTGTCAAAACTTTTGCCACAATTTATGAAGAGTCAAACTGTTTAAACTTTACTCATTCATGTTTCAATTTCATGTTGTAGAATAGAGAATAAATATCTGACCAAACAGTTTAATCTTGGCAGATAAGTAGATAGGTAGAGTTAATAAAAGGTGCTCAACAGTTTAATCTGAGCCCTTGGATGCAATAAGGGTAGAATTAGATAGATTGGCCATGTAAAAAGAAAAGGTTGATAAGGGTTTGCAAGTCCAAATGCACCCTAATAAAGAAGAGAAAATGGTGTGTCAAGTAGATAGGGTAGGTAAATGGTGTTGCAAAGTTTTATATGATGAATGATGGTGCTAAATATGTTTGATATTTTACCTTCATCAGAAGTACTAAAGCAAGAAATGCACTGGAAAATTCAAAGAAAGCAAAGTCAAAATCATTAACTTCCCACATCACTTTTTCCCTAAAAATTTTTACTAATTTCCCCAAAAGTGCAAAGGTATTTGAAGATTAAAGGGGCTCAAGGCATTTCCTTGACTTTTGGAGGGACCGGACCCTCGGCCTGATGATCAAAAAGACCTAAGTACTTGAAGTTATCCATTATCATTCACTTTCAATCTTTTCCTAAGTAAAATCCCTTTTTGCTTAGGAAAATCATGCAAACTTCCATAAAAATCCCTCAAAATAACTTACTATTCTAAGTTTAAGTGTTGAAGATGATATATTGTAATTTACTTCAGAAATTGTCACTTTCTTAGATGTGCAAAGTATTTTGAGTTGTCTTTGTCCCTTTATCGTATTAACATTTAACTCTATTTACTAAATCCCTAGTGAAATGCCATATCCTAAGTATATAACTCCTTTTATATAAATATCCAAAAACCCCTCTATTATAAAGTTTAGCCAAAGTATTTATTTCCACGTGCATTCAAATAAAAACCCACTATACAACCCCTTTGGTTAAAATATATCGTTATATAATACTCCCGCCCCTATGGTAAATTAATTATATCGGTTAATTTATCATATAATTAAAAAACATATATGAGAAAAACTTTAAACATATGATATGTTTAACACAAAAATATAAATAAAACCAAAGTTTTAATTCAAACTTAAAAACTTCGGAAAAGCTCCTATGCCACCGTGGCACATCTACCTAGCATCCCACCCGACGCTTCAACCACAACCGCGACCCCTATTTCCATTATACAGTGGGATTAATTAATTATCAGAATTAGTTAATAACCAACCTTTTCCACCTATTAGACTCCCCCCCGGGATGTTTAATAACGTTAATCACATTTAAAACCCCGCCGGGCCCGCACGATAATGCCCCACCATCTCCCCGTCCCTTCCACCTTTGGATCGCCCCTCCACAGATCTACGGCTAACATTCATCCCGCTAGCCGTCCCTTGTCAGCACTTTAACGCGCGGGGGAATGGTGGTATTGAAATAGTCCACTGGTCACGCGTCCATCACCCAATGGAATCGCTGCCCTCGCATTAAAAACCACCTTTGCCAATAAGCGGTGCGGGGACTAACCGCTTACCACCCGACCCCTGCCTCACGTCAGCTCGTACTAAAATGACGTCATTCCTCGAAAAACTAAAAACCCCTTTTTTGACTTTGGAAATAAAACAAATTTGCGTGTTTTTATGTCATTTTCGTTATTCGAAAGCGACTGTGCCTTCCGCTAAGAAATTCAAATTTTCACTAAAATCCACTGTTCTATTCGATTTCGCTCCAGAATTCCGCCAGACCTATGTTCAAGCATCCTCCTGCTACCGCCTGATACCTGTTAAAAGCCAGCTTTCCTCCAAGAACAGGTATTTATCCTATAGCGCTTCGAACTTCAAAAGAAAGTCTGTTTTCCTTGTTTTCCACTGGATTAGTGATTAAATCTTATCACTGAGATCATTCTATGAGGTTTAAAACTGTGAATTGTTCCCCCAAACCTGCAATTGTGCCAATTTCCCTCATTAAAATTGAAATCGCGCCCGGCCTGTGAAGAAAACCCAGAAATTTCCGTTTTGAATCCACAAGAACCAAAATGGAAGCTTCGGCAGCCCTGAATGTAACTCCATTGAATGCCCCCCACAGAGAGTTAGAATATTTGCCCTTAGTGGATAAAGACTTCCAAATTAAATACTTAGTGTTTGATGAAAGCCCCCTTTGAAGTTATTGTCGCTGCAGAGACGATTATTCGAAGGGATTGGATGTCATTGGGTTGTGGGAATCCAATTTCCCGAGATATCTCATCCCCTCAGTCCTTATTTTCCCAGAAATTATCCATTACTGCCATTCTAACTATGATCCAACTCAAAGAGCAGTAATGTCCCCTGACCAGAGTGTTCTTTTCCCCATTACTCCCCAAGCTATCAATACAATGCTACATTTTGAACCTGATCAAGAGCTAACTCCTTTGTCTATGGAAGAATTGCTTGAAAAATCTACTCGGTTGTCCCCTGAAGAGGTAATCAGAAGATCACATCCTTGGATAAGCAGTCTTAATACTATTCATAAGATTTTTTTACTCCAAGATTGTTATCAAATCTATTCAAACAGAGGTTAGAAAGCATAACAGCTAAAGAGTATCAGTGGTTAAAGTGTATCAGGTAAAAGTCAGTGACAGTTAAAATGAAGTTACAGAGCAGTCAAAGGTAAACAGTAAAAGTAAATACAGAAGGCAGTAAAATGGTAAAAAGAGATGAGAATACTTTCACCAATAGTGAGTTTTGTCTAAAGTGAAAGTAAAACAATCAAAAGAGCAAGAAAGTAAAAAGATGAAAAAACATAACAAGAAGGAACATTTTTGCAGAAATTGCATATTTTAGTCATAGTTTTTCAGAAACTATTGTGATCAATCCAAGATGAATTTTACAAAACTTAAGGAGGTTTATGTTCTTAAGAGGGCCATCTACAAAAACCTCTCTCACGTTTCTAACATCCATTATGGTTTTGGAAATATTAAACAATGTTGGAAAGCACTTTTTGCAGAAAAATCATGTTAAGTCATCATTTTGCAGAGAATATTGTGGCCAATTAGAAATACATTTTACAAAACGGAAGGAGGTTTTTGTTTCTAAGAGAGCCATATACAAAAACCTTTCTCAGTTTTTCCACAATAATTTTAGGCTGAGAGATACATGCACATCTTTAGAGGCTATTTTTCAGACTCTGTAAAACTCTATTTTAAACATATGTTTGGAGAGCCTATTTAGCATATATGGAGAGAAATTTTAGGAAAGTGAAAGAGGTTTATCTCAAAAACATATTTATCTACAATAACCTCTTTCACTTTTTACATATATATTATGGATTGAAAAATAAAAAGGTATCATTGGACCCCAAGTTTGCAGAATTGTTGGAGCAGAATGCACAAAGAAAGGAAGCAGTTAGTGACTTGGATGCCTCATCATCACTAAGAGTTGGATAAAATTCGAATTCTCCTCTTTGTCATCACCTATCCATACAAAATAGTGCCAAATAGATGCATTAGTTTGAGTGTTCTTTAATTAATTTCTATTTATGTAAAATAGTTGGAGAGATTTGTGAACCAATTTTAATATTTGTTTCAAGATATTTTAGTTTAGAATTTGTATAAATACTCCACTCTTGGAAGCATTTGGGGTGGATTCTATTACTTTGCTGCAACATTGAGATTTTTGGAATAAAATCATTTTGGAGAAATTTATTCGTGGCTTACTGGATGACGATTTGAAGCACAGGACTTTTTGCAGGATTCATGTGTTGGACTACAGTTCAATAAGTCTTTCTACTCTTTGTCTTAAGTTTTATATCAGTTTATAATATCATTATGTCCATTTTTGAATAGTTCACATAAAGTATTGAATCAGAATTTACTTAATTGTACTCTGATTTCAGATGTGATTGTTCTTAATGTTTTCCTCTAAATTGGTTATAAGCATGAATTCTTAAATGCTCTTGCTTTGCTAATTTAACATTGTTGATTACTATAATAAAGAATTCTTAATTGCTCTTTGTTTGTAGTCATCTCATTTCTTTCTTTTGAATATGGTGAAAGATTCTTAGCTGCCTTTCATCCCTTCAAAATCATCCTTTCCACTCTAAAATTTTAAGGATTGTTCTCTGTCTAGCTATCTTGCCCTGTAAAGCCATCTTGTGTGTAGAATAGAAATCCAGTAAAGCCATCCTTTTACTCCATAGCCCAATGGACTGAAAACTTTCAAATTTGCCCTTAGTTTGTGGATTCCACCATTTTTCAAACAAACTCTTGGATCGATAACTAGCCTAAAACCTTTTAAGAACAAAGATAAAATTATAAAGAGAGAGCCCTCTCTGGATGCAGATTGGCTAGATTCTGCATCTGAAGGTTGGTTTGTGGTTACCTCGGGTATACTTTCCTTTTCCACAACTTCAAGGAAAACCTGAGTGATAACACCTTCTACACTTGTCATAAGTGGAGGGGAGGCCACCATGGGATAGGCCCTCTTGCCTATCATGTTCACTCATTCAGCCCACCTTTATTTCAAGAGCATAAGGTGGAGGAGACTTTTCATGAGTTACCATGTTGGAGGGTGACTCGCTTCATTTGGATGATAGCATGGGTGAGGGAGGAACTCATTCACCATATTGGTCATAACTCCTACTTTCTGGAGGCCATGAGACAACTAGCAGGTTTCCATTCACACTCTTTGCCTTTGACTGATGCAGACATTTTGGTTTTGCACACTTGGGAGGAAGCATTGGATGACATTTTATTTGCAGATTCTCTTGATGCAGTGATGGAGGCTATTGATGGGAGGCCACATGAGGAGGAGGGGAGAAATTTTTCTCTCCTTATGCATTTTCTTGAGGGAAAGCAAATATTTTTGACAAGAGGACTTTAATGTTCCAAAATTTTAGCTTCCAGGCTAAATGGAACATTAAAGTTAGCAACAGCTTTAGCCGATGAATAAATGGGTAGAAAAGCCCATAAGTCTCCTAAGGAGCATAAAAACACTCCAAGTGTGAAAGGAGACACTCTTTCTAGCTCAATAAAACACCTCCATGTGTGAAAAAACATAAAATGAAGCTTCTTTGACCAAGTCAACAACGCAGTTTTAGTGGAGGAGGAATCCTATGATGGATAATGCAATTTTGAAGGGAAATGTAACCTGGGTTAGAAGTAACCTAAGTGAGTGGGGCCAAGGGAAATAAAAATCACTTCTTACATAAGGAAGAGGATGGCAGCATTATTCATTATGTTCTAGAATTATTATTCTTGGCTACCAAGAATTATTGCTGCTTTGCTACTTAGCAAAGTTGCAGTGTTGTTCAACACTGGGTGTTCCTGGGCGGGAATCTTGCCTCTTTCCTTTGAGTAGCTCATTGGGAGAGTTTGTATTCATCATTCCACATCAGGTTTTTAGGCCAAGCTTTAGCCATCTACATCTGCATAGCTTTTCCGGAGATTGTGCAGTGTTGCTGGGTGCAGTAGTGGAAGGGATTGGAATCCTGGCTTCTGAGCTAGTTTCTCTTTGGAGGAAGGTTTCCTTCACTTGATAGATCTGTTTGGAGAGCTCCAGGACATATTTCAGATTTTTTGTATCAGACCACACATTTCTCATACCCTCCCAGTGTTGTTTCTGCTAGGGAGTGTGTTATTTTAGAGGCAGTGTTCATTGCATGGTTTGGTGGCTCCATTGCTGAGTTTCCTTGTGATTGAGAGGTTCAACCTTTCATGGGAGGAAGCCCTTGAGGGTTCTAAATCAGATCAGACATATTTCAGCCTCTTTCACTCATGTACTTCAGTGTTGCAGTGATTATTCAGTCATTTCCTGAATATCATATTTTATATATAGAGTGTTTGACAACAAACCCTTGCCGGGTTATCTTGTATTTTGTATAGGAGATTATATATTTGTAATTCAGCATTATTTATCAATATATGAGTAGATCTATGATTCTCCTATCATTTTATGTGTAAACCCTCTCTTAGACTGCGCACTCCCTTGAGCAGCTGCTCCAGCATTTTGCAGTCTTGGGGTTTTTCACCTTCTCCAGCTACACTAGTGTGGGAGGTCTGTTTGACCCACCTAGTTCCATTTATTTTTGATATCTTCTTATGTTTACATGCTTCATATATTTATCCATGGGATTCAAGTGATGATTTTACTGTTTTATTGTATATGTTGCTGGAAATGTGTTTTTCAGGCATGATTTATGAGCAATCCTGAAAAAGGAATGGTACAGATTGATAATTTAATGTTGGAAGTTATAACACATATAACTTCCCTAATAGATCCCAAAATTTTATTTTCAGTAAATCAATTTCTCTATCATTTTTTCGATGTTATTTCCTTTTCTCTCTTCCAGGCCTCCAGATTATATGCTACAATTCTTCTCTTGCTTTGCTAATGTACTCACAATATCTCGGTTTGTGCACTTTTCCCATTAGTCTCCTTAATTATTCAGTTTCGATATCTAATCTAGTTTCAGATTGAATTTAATTGTTACTATCTTGGAATATTAATTCATCATTATTAAATTATAGGTTATATTCAGGCTCCACATTTTCATTAATTTACTTGTCTTCTGGCTGGTGTACATTACTACCTCTTTCTTGATATTTGTCCATATCTAAGTTTTTTTGTGCTATATTTGTTGATTTGAAGGATTGTTGTAATCCTCCATAATTTCCTCTGATTTTGGATTGTCCAACCATTATTTTAGAAACTTAAGTTATGAAGAAATATCTCCCATGTTAACATTTGATTCATTTTTTTGATAATCATCAACAATTTATCTTAATTTTCCATATTTAGCATCATTAGGCTTCATTTTTTTATCATTAATGCAAACAAAATCAATATCAACAACATATCATGCATTCACACATCAATTGTTATATTTAAAAACATAAGGTTTGATAGATTAATTTGTCTTCAAGTCTTCATGGTGGTCTTCTGAAAAATATCTAGAGTCGTTTGTGGGAATTGAAGCCACGCTCATACAATCATCATCATCACCAAGCAACGATCATTGCTCTGGTTCACAAATGTATATATTCTTTTGTAGTTTCTTTGCTTCTAAAAATTTTCAGTCTTCGCTTCTGTCTTCATTCCATAAAATGTTTAATTTGCCATTTAACTATTCTCTTTATTACACAACTGTGTCTTTTAATTTTTAACAGTTCTATTAATGTAGTCATACTTTCCTTTAATTAAATTATTTCTTTCTCTTCATCACCAATGTAAATTGTTATGGCATAATCGTGGCCTTTCTCTTGAATCTGCATCTTCAACTTCTTCTCCTTTCATGAAATTCACCTTGTTCACTGTAACCTCTAATTGATATAACACTTTGCCTTACTCTGGAGCACTCCTTGCTCCTCTTTGCTTCCTTTTGCTGCAAACTGCCACAATATCCTTTCAACTTTTCTTTACAATTTACTGAGCATACTTTTGGGTGTCGATCTCCTCTGATCATGCACCCATTACATTTAAGGAATCAAACTTTTGACTTGAATTTATGACTCTTAATTTCCTTTTGACCCCGAAATTTTAACTTTTAATGGACCTCGGGTGCCAGGTAGAACCAAAAATGCACACAAATTCGAATGGCTTTCATGAATTCAACTTTTCAATTTTACATCGAGAGACTTTTGACGATTTCCAGTTAACTTGACAAACTTACTTGACTACCTTATACTTTGACTTAAATTTTACATTTAGAGACTCTCTCACTTGAACTCATAACTCACCCTCTCTATTTACACTCCCTATTTTCCAAATGTCTTTACAAAAATTCATATGCCTTTATTCAGCACCACATTAAAGCATAACACTTTTTCCTTTGTTTTCACTTGCACAATATTCAAAATAGAAAAAAAACACAATATTTCTCATTTGAGTTCCTTGTCGAGTTGGAACATTACTGAGAGTGTTCTTCCTACAATTAAAACTCCACAACTTTGGTTCTTCTAAAAATCATCCCCAAATTCTAATGAAAATTTTGTCCAAATTTATAGCTATGTAATCAAGGTATAGCCAAAAGTGTCATCACATGAGATTTAAATGAACCTGGGTACTAACTACACATGCTCATCTATAAATTTATTCAGTTGAATTTGTTCCATAAACTCGGACAATCACGCTAACACAAGAGGAAAGAAACAATTGTTGCTTATAATTTATTAAATTGTTTCACATCGTATTCCTCTCAGCATGTGTATAACATTTAAGCTTTAGAATCCTTTTTCATGTACCCTACTTGTAATTAATTCTGCATAATTTTCTTTTTCTATATGCTCTGGTTTGATTTTGTTTGATGCTGCAAAAAAAAAAATCATATGCGTGTTTTGACAAGAGTAGTTGCTAACAACAACATCAGCGTTGTTGTTTCTCCAATATGGGTTTGCACGCAATAGTAGATGCTCCAACTAATGATGGCTAAGTTTTCAACAACTGTCCACTTCCATGAGATTTTAATTTGTGGTTTTACGAAAATTCTATGAGTGCCAAGTCAATTAAAATGCACAGATCTGTCCTTCCAATGCATTTTACTTGCGTGCACAACCTTTTGAATTGTGCATATTATATGTGCACTTCCTCTAGATTAAAATTTAGAAATAATGTTGGAATTTTCCAATGGCTCTTCAAACACTGATGCTCTACAAATATAAATTCAAAGAGTGATTAAACACATAGATATGGGATTGAACATAAAAAAAAAAAATTTAATTATTTAATGTATTTTATATAACATCTATGGTGAATACGAAAATATGCATATTATTCAAAAAATGGGAGTTTCTCCACACAACCAATCACTGACAAATTCACATCCCCAAGACGTAATAGAGATATGATATCATCTAGATCACATCACATCCAATAGGCACCAATTTATCACAAATCTTACTTCTTTGAAAACATACAATAGATCTTCACTTTATGAATACCTTCGATCGACACCAATAAAATAAATAGCACTATATAATTGTGTCATTCCAATTGCATCACATTGGGAATGCGGAAGCCATAGTATACCTTCAAAACTAATTCTGCACGCCATGTATGATTAGAACGACAATCAGCTTTTAGTCACTCTTGTAAGTCTCCATAGCACTTACGCAAATCACTAGTCTCCAACAACAACTCTAACCTTTCTTTGCACTGCAATGACTTACACAAATCACTAGTACACCATATGGCTAGACAATAAATTATCATAACTCATGATGACTTAAAAAAAAAAACAACAACACATGCCCTCAGAGTATCGTTTTCCTATCCATAATAATTATCAACTAGATTCTTCTATCATTTTGGGAATTCTTCAAACAAAAAGGGACATGCCTACGTAGGAAACTTGGGAGATTTACACCAAAGCTCCACTTTTGATTTGTGTCTTGATATCAACGTCCTGATAATTAATGGAATTCATGGAATTTGCAGTCAAACAAGAAAAAAAAAATTAGCACACCAATTTACTTGTGATCTGATAACAAAAAATTAACACAGGTACTAACCATAGGTATCACACACAAACATACAAAACCGAATTGAAATCCACAACATAAGAGTGCAAAAAAAACTCAGATGAAGATCAATTAATAAATAAAAATAATTAGAGGAAAACTCTTGGACACTCATTCCTCACTCTCACACACAGTCTTCACTCTTCTACAAACATACATGTCTCATGGGCTCACCTAAATTTATACTAGTGGATTAGAACCCAAGGTAGGTTCTACATCCCTAAACTAACTCACAAAATATCTCTCTTGATCCCCAAAATCTCTCATCTAATCCCTTATCCCTACAAAAGAGTTAAATAATATATAATCCTCTCAAACCTTCCACAATACTCTTGAATCTTCTCCTATTTACAAGAATACATTAATTAAATAAATCCAAACTTTGTAAACTAACTCCTCTAGTAAAAAATTGACCTAGGTTAAATGCACCTGCATCAGATTTTGGTATGAGAGTGGGTTAAGCATTCTTATTTGAAGGTTGGAAAAGATTAAAACTAGGGTGAAATTTATTATTCATTATGCTCGGGAGCTTGTACAAGAAAGGTGATTGCATATATTAGCATTGATTTAACTTCACGGTAATTATTAAATGTTCAATGGTCTGAGTATTGGTGAAGCTATGACCACCAATAATATTGAAGATACATGTAGTAACTATTTTGAAAAGAGTTGGCTCCACTCTTCCTATGACAGTGGGTATACTGTGCAATTCGGGAGCTTGTGGAACAACATTGGATGGCATGGATTATATAAAACATAGAAAAGTATACCATTAATGCTGGACAAATTTATGAACTCGTGAGGTTATTTTTTTCATGTGTTTGAATATTGCTGAAGATGTCATTTAGATGGTGAAGTGCGGTGAAAAAAATATGCCTAAATGCTGCTAAATGGCCTGTTGACATTGGTGCAATGATAAAATCTTTCATAACAACTCCTCTGTTCAGCGTTTCTGTTCCAAAAAAAAATCCATCGTAAAAACTACAAACTAATGAAAAAACATCTGAGAGTGACTTATTTGATGCAAACTAGATTTTTCTATTGATTTTTCTTTATTATAAATAATTTTTTTCTTTTGAGATACAATGTTTTGTAAAGGTATGAATAGATTATATTTTTCTTGAATCAATTTGGTGCACAAAGATGTTAAATGCATCCTGATGGTGGCACATCATGACTAGAAATTATTTCTTCTAAATTGTGGGACGCCACATTGAGAAAAGGATTTGAAAGAATGGTTTTGTGTTTAATTTCATAGTGATTAAATTTTTTCCAACATTGATGCATTTGATTAGTTAGGAGATCACCACACAAAAAAAGTTGGAGTAACATAGCTCTTGGCATTTTTGTGTGGATTAACACAACTCTTTGTCTTTTTGTGTAGGTGTTTGCATGAGAGATAAGAATGTATAAGTATTTATTATATTATGTTTTAAATTAGTATACCTTGTAGAGTCAGAAGAAAGTTTGGAAAATTTGTCTCTGAATTGGTAAATTAAAGAGTGAAATGTGATATTATGATTTGTGCGGTTTAAGTGAGCGATAAACCTGGTCTATTGAAAAACATTCGATAATTCAACTTGTGAATTGGAGACATAATTCATTGAAACAACGTGAGGAAACTACAAGTGTTTCTTTTAATTGTAACTTGTGCTCCTGGAGAACTTAGTATCTGCAAAAAATTACATGGAGGAAGCCTCGGATAGCGCATAGAAACACTACCGCTGCAAGCACAGTAAAATATTTGATTTTGTAAATGTGTTAATTCCGCTTTGCGTTGAATGCATGGAATGCTGAACACTAGAACATAATGTCACATTGGAATGATGAACACTAGAAAGTTGGAGTTAATGAAACTGTTACATGTCAATTTGAGCATCACTCCTGAAACTTAGATCAGTACAAATAGGGTCTATCATACCCTAAATCAATTGCTACTTGCCTTAAATAAGTCATCCCATTTCTGGTTTTTATCCATGAAAGTTTCACTGCTTGAAGTCGAGCTGAAATTCTCCATTGAGCCACCAACACACCCCTAGACTGTGTAAGTGCTTTGCAGGGCACTTACTCCCATGCAAGGCATCGTTTCATAACACCTAGGCTGACTTCACACTATGTTGGTTGACTTTGAGAAAATTGTTCAAATGATTCCAGGAATCTTCCCACTTTCTAGTGGCTTTTAGAAGTGGTTCCAACTATCTTACTATCTTATAACCTCAAATATGAACACCATGGAGCCATTAAATAACTTATTCTCTTATCCCATTGAATAAGGAAACTCCCTCATCCATTTATAGAAAATCCATTCAATGACTAATTAATGCCAAACTACCCTCATTTCCTATAAATTGAGCATTGATCATAGTGCAAAAGGAGCTTGAATTTTGTAGTTTTATGTTGCTGAGATTATAGATCTTTGAGGTATTGTTTGTAAGTAATGTTATGTTGTTGGAGTAATGTTGTTGATGTGATGAGGATGGACTTAAGATGGAGCTAGTTAACATTGAATCGATCCAACTGGTTGTAACTTCTCCTTCTATTTTATAACAAAGAGATTTGTTCTTTTCCCAGTACATGTGTTCATGATTTTATATATGTATTTTCAAATGCAATCGATTTAGTTTTATTAAGATGAATAGATCATATGCCTTAATGTCAATTTTTGTCTTCTGTTAGTAATTGTGGGTACCAATCAAATGAGTTCAGTTCGATTAGGAGTGACGAGAGTGACAAAAAGAAGACAAAGAATAGTGAAGGATCACAGGTAGGTTTTCTTCTCTTATCTGTTTATCTTAAGGAAAATTCCAAGTGTCTTTCATCTATTGTTCTAGGTGTGTCCACCACACTTAGGGAAACTTATCTATCTGTAGGTTTGATTTCCATAAAACAGAAACTTTGTGTGCATCAACTTGTCACTGACCTGTGTAGAAATGGATTACATACATCCAAGTCAACATAAACCATTTATGATTGAAGAAGCTACGTAATGGTTTTAATGCTTTTACATGCTACGTTATGGTTTTTAGCAATCTAAGCATGTGAAAGTATTGTATGGAGTGATAAGGTAGGTTATCTTCTAGCGCCAAATTTATGGTTCATGAAGTTTAATAAAATAATGGACAAAGTGCTTTAAATCTTTAAAAGAATATTTCACAACTTGAGTTGAAGTGAGAGGGTCTCTCAATGTAAGAATTCAAGTCAAGGTATTTATTGATGTCAAATAAAATAAATTGGTTGAAGTAATATTGAAGTCAATAAGATTTCATGGATTCATATAGATATTTTGTAAAGGGTCTATTTTTGGTTGTACCCGACCCCCAAGGTTCATTCAAATTTGATGCCAAATTAGAATTTTGTAGTCAAAGAGTCATAATTCAAGTCAAATGTTTGAGTCCTTGAATTTAATGGGTTCACGATTGACGGAGCCCCACATGAAAAGTCTGGTCAAATTATTGTAAGGATAATTTGAAGAGATACTACAATTGTCGTTTGAAGAAAAGAGGAGCAAGGACTACTCAGAAAGAAGGTTCAAAGTGAAGTGAAACATTGGCCAGGTTTGGAGGAGACAAATTGTTAGAGTGATTCGGTTGCACCTTATAGTGAACAAGGTGAAGTTCACAACATAAGATAAATATAGATCGATATAAAGGTCACAATAATAACATAATAATTTGCATTGATGATGAATAAAAATAAATAGTTGAATTAGAGGCATGACTTGATGTGTTGATGGAATTGTTACAAATACAAGGATACAGATGAGTAATAAAGTGAACAGTTAAATGGCCAATTAAACAGTTGATGGAAAGAAGAATGAAGTGGAAACTAGAAGTTTAAGAAGCAGAGAAACACTAGACAAAAGTATACATTTGTGAACCTGAGAATGGACCATTGCTTGGTGATGATGATGATAATTATGTGCACATGGGTTCGATTCCCACACGTCTCTAAAAAATATTTGGAAGATCATCACGAAGACTTGAATAAAAAATCATTTATTGAGACTTATATTTTTAAATCTAACAATTGGTGTATGGATGGACAACATGTTGCTAATATTGAACAGATTATTAATGCTGAAGGTGGAAAAATAATAGAATTTGTTGATGAAATGGAAAATAATCATTAAATACATGGGTCAAATGTCAACATGAGAGATATTGCAGCAGAACTAAAGTTCCTAGAAGAATGGTTGGATAATATTAAGACACAGTACGACAACAGGCCTTCAAATCAACAAATATGGCATAATGGAAGCATAGTTATGGACAAAAAAGTTCAGCAAAGGAAAAGTAATGCACACCAGCGAGAAGACAATTCAATCAATGAAAATGTGGAGCCTAAATATAATCTTCAATTTAAAGATGATGAATTAATATTCTAAGCTAGTGCCAATAAATTTCTATCTGAAACTAGATTAGATATTTAAATTGAAGAATTAACGAAACTAATGGGAAAATTACACAAATTGAGATATTGTGAGATGAGAAAAATAGACAACATGATACTTTTGACTACTTGAGTCTACATGAAAAATGTGGGAGGACAACTACAAGATAAAGTTTGGAAGTCTGGAAGATAGAAAATGAAAACCACATAACCTTAACAACATGATAAAAAATTTGATTTATTGCAAGTGAAAATTTGGATCCACGGGGATTTTTATCATCTTATGAAGACTGATGGTCGGGAGACCATGATTAAAACATTTTGACTCACTAAAGAAAATTAATAACTATAATTATAATTATAACTAGCCTAGATCTATCTTAACTCTCTAATCTCCCAAGTGTGAGATAAAATCTCTTAGATATACAAATCTGAAACAACTCTACTTCCACTAGATTTTTTCTTTTAGTCTAAAGAGAAATCTATAGTCAACTACATTAATCTATTTCATCTCTCTTCGACGAAATCATCTAGTAGTTTTATGTTGCCCTACTCTTGTCGAATTTAAGTGCAACAATTGTCTTCACTCAATTTTCTTAGAAGCTTAATATTAGCTACATTTATTTACTACTTTATTTCACCATAATATAATTTATGCTTATTATGCAACTTCTAGCATAATAAAATTGTTACATTGTGTTCTAACCATGGGAATTCCCTTCTTATGATAATTGCGAAATATATATATATATATATATATATATTTTGTTTCTATCTACCTTATCATTTTTATATTTCAGGCACTAACTTTTACCTTATCAATCTTCCTCAATTGATAATTATGTCCTGGACTAAAATTATAGTCTTGACCCTAAAAATGTGCTTACTTTTCAAATTTACACACTTAACCCTTTTCTGACCATAAGTGTTCCATTCATCAATTAAAATGAATTCGGCCTTTGTACATATTTATCAATCTTATTTATAATCTCCATGTTATAACATAAGTACTTAATGCCTTTCTTCAACACACGTTGTATATGAATATCTTATTCCAGTCTCAATATTACAAGTTAATTTTTTTTTTTCCCTACGCGGAATTATTGTCATATTGTAATGCCAAAGAGGTATGTCATGCGTATATCTCTACCTTCATAGCTCTACCACGTAGATCACCTACCCTACAAATTAACGAGGCAGAGTTCCATATCAGTACATATTAATGAATGTTTGATTACAATCCTTATACATATGACGTTTTGATTGCTATTATATCTTCAGGATTTTTTTTGCATTTATGATTAGTACCTTGGCCATTAAAGTCATCACATGGCTCTGACCTATCGACTTAACCTTTCGTATACCCGATAAATTTCCTTCGTTTGATGCATTACAAGTGGATAGTTGTAGTTGCATCATATTCTTAGTTAGGGTTACTCTTCCTTTACATTACTTTTGGTTTATTCTACCTTTTGGCATCGTCAGTTGGCCTTTCAGCTCTGGTTCTTCAATAGATATTCAGATTCGAAGAGATTTAGACTAAAATCATGATGCAAAGCCAACCCACGACATAGAAGGATGATGGTTCTTCATCTGCAGGATGAATTTTAGGTATCCTTCCTTTTCGATGCAAAGTTTTATGAATCGAAGGTTTCAGTGGTTTATGGTGATTATGAATTTAAGTTTCCGTAAACATAAATTTCTGCAACTAATATGGAATTCCTTATTATGGTTGTAGGGTTCGTTTTATTCCAAGAAGCTTAAGTTTTTTACAGAATTTCTTTGCCATCTAATTCCATGCTCTGGAAATTCAAATTGTAACTGTTCCCCAAGCATATGGAGTAATAAATTTAGCCGGTTAATGTAAAATATAACTTCTGCCACTCAAATTTTATATAATGAATAGTATTGTTCTTTTGGGTATAGATTCTATTCCAGCGTTTGGTGTATGATGTCGAACATCGTTTATCTTTGTTGAGATTTTATTTCATTTTAGTTTTCCATATTTTGATTCTTTGATTTAATTTTTGTTTGTTTGGTTTTGTATGCAGGGTGAAGATTTCGTTCCTAAATCGAAATCTTCTCTTACGATTATGCCAATTTTAAGGAATTTTTACTCCTCGATAATGAATACCCACCATAATATTCCTCTCCAGGTATGCGTAATCTCCCTACACTACTCTCGATACCTTTTATTCTGGTTTGACTATCTGGGTTTAAATGATTTTACGGTTTCTCGTTCAATTTAGGTTTGCATTCATTGAACTGGCTTTACTCATCTCTGATAGCCATTATAATTTTTATATAAGTAATCTTAATGATAGGCCTGAATTTTATCCCTTAATTGGACTTATCATATCCTTATATATTACGTTACTCAACGCCATTCCGAATTTTGCGTTGAGATTATCAGTTGGTTGTTATTTACATGGTTTTTAGGAAGATGTAAATGAAATATGTTGGAAGCTTATAGTACCATCGTGTTGACTATCCATCTTTAATTTCAATTTAGGAGTAGTTTTATAACTCCTATTAACTTTAACTCTTTATTCACAATTTTCGATTTACTAAGTCTATACACCTCATCATTCTAATTGGAAGAATTCGAGAATCTCACTTTTTTTCTAATTTTTCCACTTTTCCTCAACTGTATGAGATTTCATGTTTATTTTTTTATTCGTACTAAATTTTCCTAATACTTTAATTAGGATTAATAGCTTGTATTATTTATATATTTTAATTGAAATGAAATTAATTTGTATAGGAACTCCATTTTTCCACAATTCCTCAATGTTGGTTCAATATTCTGTTGAAGAATATTCAGGTAATCATTTTCCTTATTTTATTTAATCATTTCTTAGGCTATTATGTTTCTCTTATTCTCAATTTAATTTATCCTACAATTTCTTTTACATAGAGGTTTACTTTCCAATTATATTCCAACCAGTAAGGTAATATTTACATCCCAAATTTACCAATATCACTTCTTCCAACATTCACTATTTTACTGAAATTAAGAACACTAATTAATTTCTCTAAACTAGTTTATGTGCAGGTACTCATTCTGTTATACAAAAATATTATCAGTATGTATGTCATATAGTGACAAAATTGTTGGATTTCATTTGTAGAAGTTGGTCCAAAATTCCTTGAGGACTCCCTCTACTTGAAATCTAAACTATTTTTAAATGGATCATGTAGTTAAATTCATGGGACTAAATCCAAACTCTATAATTTCCTTTTACATATAAGTATCCAGACTTATTTGGACTCAGTATCATCCAGTTTACCTTATTTACAAAATTTAAAATAGGTTTATTGTTCAACATATTTTAATTCTATGAAACCTTTGTTTCATTTACGTTATAATACTATGGCTTATATATAAATTCAAAATATTCTAATTATGTTACAACAGAAGATAGGATTCGAAGTAAAGAACAGAGTTCCGTCAATCCGTATAACTTTACTTGGCAGGTTGTCATATTTAGTTGGATAATTTCATTATATCTACTTTCATCCTCATGTGTTTATTTTCTGTATAGATATAATAAATTTTTCTACCTAACCTCGGATTTAAACCTGTCTCAAAGGTTTAGACATTCTAAGAGTTGGTATAATTCTAAAAATGGTTTCTGCAACAGTGCAAGACTACACTATAATTACTATAGTAGGTTATGTTAAATGTATAGACCTGAATCATTTAAAACAAACAAAAGTGTAATACTATTTAAATACACACAATATAATTGTTCACAGATCAGGCTGTCAATTTCATCGCCAATATAAACTGATTCATAATAACAGAATAATAAGACATAATTGAATAACTTGTCCATACCAATTTTGGTAGACTATTTTCCACCCAACCTTTGAGCTCTATCTCCACAACTCCCCCTGAGTAGAGATCAATTCCTTCCAGTTGTCGACAACCTCTTTTCTACCTAGAATTTATTTATTTAAGCCTGCTTTCCCATCAGCTTGTTTCCATAACTGCATCCAGTTAATCAGGATGTTTTTTTCCTTTTTACTTAGGCTTCCCTTTTGTTTTTTTCACAAAATTACTTTAAAAATAGTTTTTTCCTCTTTCTAGTTTTATTCCACCTATTCCGAGTAACTTTCCTCTTTACTCAACAATCTTTTTAGATTTTTATCTCCAATTTAATAATCAATTTTAATTTATTTTCTCCAAGGATTTTTGGAGAACTGAGAAAGTCTTTGGAACCTTATCCATCCTCATGGACTTGGATTCCTGATCTCTAATTATACTCTATTCTTTGCAAAATAATTCAATTTTCATTTTTATACAATTTAAATAATAAAATATGTCTACAACAATTGTTTTCCCTTGGGTCCACTTTAACCCTTAGTACTCTTCAACTGTCTAATAAAAGTAGTAAAATAGGGATATTACAAAATCTCAACTGTCTAATAAAAGAAATAAAATGGGAATATTACAAAATCTCTTTTAGAGTGAAAAGATATTTGATCCCTCTCGATGCTTGGTAAATCTATGTTTAAGATGGATATAAGGTTGATTTAATTTCTCCCTTTAAATAAGCCACGTTCCACACATATACCATGGATCAATACCATGGGTTCTCAATACCATGAACCATTTATAGGTTATTTTTATTTCATAATTTTTTTTTTAATTCTAAGTAAGTAAAAATGTTTACATTACATTTGTCTTTTTATTTATTTTTATTTTTAGAATTTATTTATTTATTATTTTTATGTAATTTGACTTACTCAAAAGGTTAAACATTACATTACAACATCTCTATCATATTATGTTAGACAACATATTCATCCCCCAGAGTTAAATATGGATTAAGATGGTTTAATTTATCCCTTTAAATACTCTACATTCCACATAAATACCACACGTCAACACCATGAGTTCTCAATACCATAGATTTTTTTTGTTGAATTTGTATTTCTATATCTATTTTTAATCAATACAATAATTGAATTAGTTCAGGTATATCTTAACTCTAAATCTAATTGAACCCCAAAAAAAATCAAATTCTATTTATGCTCTAAAAATAATTGTGTGCTACATTTAATTATTAACGTAGGCCAGAAAGAGAAAGCTAACCACCCATCTTTATTAATAACGAAATTAACAGTTCTTCGAATGAGAAAATTCTTTTAATATTACCTATCCCTATGGATAACGACTTCCACCAATCATGAAACGACATGAGGAAATTCGATTTAAATATTTAGTGTTTTGGATAATTAAAAAATTATATATTTTTTAATTATTTATAAAGTTTATTTTTAGTTAATGATAATTTACAATATTTAAATTCTTTTAGAATTTAATGAATAGTTTTTAAAAATAAATTAAATTTATAGGTTAACATAATTTGATATATTATTTATTATTTAATTTTGGAATGGAATGGAAGAAAGTTATTTTGGCTTGGTTCTAATAATTTATATGAGAATGTTGTTCTAAAATTTCAAAACAGGGAAAGATGGTTGGAATATATGAATTTTAATATTGGATTTAAATAAATTTGTCCCTTTTTTATTACCATTTTTACATACATATCTAGAAGTTATTGGGTTGTGTGGAAGAATAATTTTGTGTTTGCATAGATTTAATTAAAATATTTATATTTATGTTCATTTTTTCTTGTAATATATTATTATTATGCGTATATGTCCCATAAATATTACATGCAAGTAATAATTCTAAGGATTCACACTTTACTATAATTATGACTTTTAATATTGAATGTTAAAATTTAAAAATTTCATAAAGTTAATCACGAAAATTTTTAAGGATGGAAATTTATTTTAAAGTTTAGAAATCTTGGAAAATATCACTAGTTCATAACATGCAATTTGTAAAATGTTTGGTAATGTTTTTGTAAGATTATTCAAATTTCTAATAATTTTATATAGTCACTTTATAAAATTTGGGCGATTTTTAAGGTAAAACAATTTTATTTTAGAAGCTATGTAAACTATTCTCTATGTGATAAAAATAAATTCTTTTTGGAGAGTCATCACTTATTATTTTATTTAGCTACAAAGTTAAGTTTGGTGATACATCTCTAGAGAACTGATAAAAGAAAAATAAGAAGCTATGTAAACTATTCACTATGATATAAAAAGACTCTCCTCAGAGAGTCATCACTTATTATTTTATTTATTTACAATGTTAAGTTTCATGATACATCTATAGAGAATTGATAAAATAAAAAACAATAATCTTGTTGATAAAGGAGAGTCTTGTGTTGGGAATTACGATTTCGGTTACAAAAAAACCCGCAGGTGTTAGTCAACAATCACATTGCCAGAGAAAAGGATCCACGAGAGGCGGTTAGTCCATGTCATGAAAGACACTGAGAGCGTCAGTTTATACAATGTCCAATAATATTCCCCCCACCCCCCCCCCCCACCCCACCAATGTGGGTCAGGTGTGTATCGAACTCGTGACCTATGTTCTGATACGAGTTGATGGGAATTGTGATTATCGTTAAACCAAAACCCACAGGTGTTAGTCAACGATCGCATTGCGAGAAATAAGTATCCACAAGAGGTGGTTACTCCATGTCACGAAACACATTAGGAGCGTTGGTTTATCCAACGTCCAACATCTTGTTCCATTAAGAACATGACTATGACTAGATACCTAATATATAAAAACAACATAAACAATATGAAAGAATAGTTGTTTTATAACATTGCCAAAAACTCTAGTCAAAACCAATTATACCTCAAATTGAATTGGCATAAAAATACCATACTTTAACTAAAATATTGGAAAGTCAAGAAAAAAAACATTCATAAAATATTGATAATATTAAAAAATTTAAAAATAAAATAACCTTAAAATATTACAATAAAAATATGAAACCTAAATTAAACAATTAAAATATATTTTTAATTAAATTAATATGGAGCATAAAATTAACATTAAATATTAATTTAAAATTGTGTTGAAATGAGGACTTTCATAATAGTTAAAAGTTATAAGTACATTATAATATTTAACAACACTTTTGTTTTTATAATTTTTAAATATAATTATAATTTTTTTTTTTAATTTCTAAATATATAATAATTTTTAATAACACTTCTTTTTTTTGCTTTTTAAATATAATCATAAAATTACCAAATAAATTAAATTATTAATTTTTTTTCTTAAATTTAATTAACAAACATTAATCTTATTAAAAATTAATAATCAGCATATTAACAATAATTTATTTTAAAAATAAAAAAACAAAAATATTAAATTAATATATAAACTTTTATAATCATAATAATAATAATAATAATAATATTATTTTAAAACAAAAATTTAATAAAATGTTGAATAGATTCATTAATATTCTTCAATTTTGAACGAAAAATTAGTTTATTTTAAAAATATATTATTTAAATCTTCATTATTATCTCACTTCGTGAACAAAGTTGGTGTGTGAAATTGGAGAACTTTAAAATCATTTCCAAAAAATGTCAATGTCACATGATCAGTTTTTTGTTTTCCTATGTTTTGAACCAATTAATATGGTTCTTACCCAAAAAAAAAATAATGATCATATAAATATTAATATGGTTCTTAACCAAAAAAAATATTGAATCATATAAATATTTCCGTAGAACAATCTAAAAAAATAAGATAGCTCACAAAACTTGGTTTTCGTTTGAAGAATTGCCAAAGCCCTGTGTTTTTTTAATATTAATGTAAACCCTCCTGAGATCAGAAACTTTGTTTTCATGAGATGAATTGCCAAAGCCATGTGTTTTGTTTTAATATTAGCGTAAACCCTGCGTTCGTTGGCCAATCTGACGGGTCAAAGAGATACAATGTTAAGCTGCCAGCACCATAACCGTCACCGACCAACTACATTGTGTTTGACTGTTAACCTTTTATCTTTTTAACAGTCAATAATTATTATTATAATCATTGTTAAAGATTGATGAGTCAAGCCGGACTCACGATCCATCGCCCATTCTCTCCTCTTAAATAATCCCTTTCTATTTTATACATTCTTCAACCATTTCCACTCTATTGAAACCTTAGCCCAAAGAAAGGGGTATGGATCTGGATTGCAGTGCAGGCCTTACTTTAAGTTTAGGGTTGGGTATTGGTGGTGGGACAGCCACCAGAGAAAATGATGAAATGTATGTTTCGCAGAGAAATGTGAATGGGCCTCCTCTGCAGTACGTTACGCAAGGATATGTGAATGGACCTACTCTGCAGTTAAATCTATTTCCGTTAGCCCCTGACACGGACAGCGGCACTTTGCCCTGGGAGAAGACCTCGCCATCGATTGGTATATTTGTGCCCTGTTTAACAATTGTTAATGCTAATCGTTAAGAACGGATTGAATTTTCTTTTAATAGTGTTTTGATTGATATGTCTATTGTCTTAATGGTATTTTTGGATCATAATAACGATAATCGTCATGTGCAGCAACCATTGGTGTTGGTAGCGAGAGATCAGCGGGGGAAACGAAGGCTCTGATCCATCCGGTACCTGTGTCATGGCGATCCCAGGCCAACAAATTCCCAGCGTCCTGTTTCTACAACGAAGATGCAGGCGCGATCAATTTGTCGCCGTCCAACAGCAGCACCGTGGATTCCGGCGCGACCAACACCGGGAACGGGTCTGCCCAGATCAAGCGGAAACGTCGCGATGTCGACGAGTTGGAGAATGACCGAGTTTGTTCGAGGGTACTCAGCGATGTAGAAGAAGAGGGTTGTTCCAGGAAGAAGCTTAGGCTGTCCAGAGAGCAGTGTGCTCTTCTGGAAGAGTGCTTCAGAAAGAACAGGGCACCCGAACCTGTAAGTCTCTATTCACAGTATTTATTTATCGTTTGTGTTTCGTTATGATTTCGGCTGCGGTAACTTATTTCTTTTTCCGCAGAAGCAAAAGGAAGAGTTGGCCTTACAGTTAAATCTCCGTCCTCGGGAAGTTGAAGTGTGGTTCCAAAATAGACGAGCAAGGTTAGTACGTTGTCATTTATTTTTAATTCTATTTTGCATGTAGGCATTGTAAAATATCTCGACTTGGAAATTAAAATTCCAGCAAATCTATAATTCGGAAAATTTTTAATCCGATGGGAGATCATATTGTAATGATAGCTTTCTGTTTTGAAAACTACATTTTATTGATAAATTAAATGGATGAATTTGTTTTAGGACGAAACTGAAGCAAACCGAAGTGGACTGTGAGTTTCTGAAGAGATATAATGAGTCACTTGCAGACGAGAACCGAAAACTTCACATAGAGCTGCAAAAACTGAAAGCTCTCAAAATGGCGGCACCTCTCAGGTCTGCGTCAACCCTTACCATATGTCCCTCTTGTGAAAGAGTTTCAGCGGCTACAAATAGCAGCCACTTCACTTTGGCAAAATCTCCCTCTATGTTTCTAAGCAGCGCTTTCCAGCAATGAATGGTCGGGTATTGATCAGAGTTTCTTTCCAACGTAATGAATATCCATGGATGGCATTTGCAATGTCTTATAGATATCGTTCACTTTGTTAAACATTTTGCGATTCACTATGTCAGACATTTTAGGGTTTCATTAAAAGTTTTTGTTGATTTAATTAGATAGGTCATTTGAAGAAAATATAGATGTACGGATTGGAAGTCCATATAATAAACAATTTATTGTAAGATAGAAAATATCTATATTATTTTTGTGACCTTTCATGTGTTTATGAATTTTGTTTTGATTTATTATTATAATGAAAAATGTTTAATAATGGTTTTGATTCATTATTATTTTTAACAAAGATACCGAAAACAACTTGTCATATTCCTGAGAGAAGTAAAAAGCATCGTTAACTCTTACCGGAGTAGTTATGAACAGGTTAATCGATACATTAATGCCTATTTGATGACATTATTTGCCCAACTTTTTCTTTGAATGTTTCATCTTCAAGTTAGACGAGACATTGCAAAAATTGCAATTTTAATATCTTTTCAAAAATGTTAAAAAATATATTTTTATTAATTATGGTAAATTATTTCAAATATTGTTTAGTTTGATCAAATCTAGTGAACTGTCTGACTTAGTTACCTCTAGTCTGACTATTGATTTCTGATATTAAAAAAAATATTTATTATTATAAAATAAGATAAAAATATTTCTTCTCCACCATCTAATTATATCTATATATATTCTCATATTTTTACCTACAATCCAATTTCAAATAATTTATTAATTTTCAGTTTTTTTTCTACTACACAGGCTGGAAAAGAAACATAAGTATAATATACACTCACTGATTCACCCCTTTGAAAATAATAAATAAAATTGTATTTCTATAAATAATTTAGCCTTGTGGTTGAGTGCACTTTGATTACGAGAGGAAACAACTGAGCTTCTGATATCTACGGCCATTAAGCGATGCTAATTCATGTTCATCACATTTCAACATATGCAACCGGTTATGCATCCAGTGGTTTGTGACATAGGTCTTACCGGTTATGCATCCAGTGGTTTGTGACACAGGTCTTAAATTTCAAAAGGTTAGTTCTATTATCAGCGCTTATTAAATTTCAAAAGTGGTGATAGTTTAAATTTCAAAGGTTAGTTCTATTATGGGCGATTATTAAAGTGGCGATACTTTAGTTGTAGCTCTTTGATACAAATATATTTTAATTATGGATATGGTAAATTTTTAGAGAGATAGATGAAAGTGTAGGTATTTTTTTGAAGTGTAAAATATGCAGAAATATTTGTATTATATGAGGTTTGATAACTAAAACTTTTGATATATTAGTGGTTAAGATGCATATATTAATTTTATATATTGCATTTTTTAATACATAAATGGATTGAAAATCTTGAAAATATTTTAGTTAATTGGATTATATAGAATATATAGCTTAAATTTGTAATTTTAATTCCAACACATTTAAGTACAAATATAACTAAAAAATAGTTACTAAAATGTAAAATAAAAAAACTACACTAAATGTTTTAACAATATATTTTATTAATTTTTTTCCTTTCAATGGATTTCTATGTTTCTTATTTTGACCATATATAATATATGCATAATTGACATTCCCATATTATATTTAGTATAGTAATTGATATATTTTATTTATATGTAAGGTTTTTTATTTATATGTTATATGTCAATGATGAATGTTTTCTCTGGATACAATCAAGTCACTGTACACCCTCAACATCATAAGAAAACTGCTTTCACTACACCCTATAGAAAATTCATGTATGCTAGAATTCCCTTTAGTCTCATAAAGGTTGGAACCACTTTTGAGAGATCTATGGATATAGCATTCATTGGAGAACAATAAAAAATTGTATTGATTTACCTAGATGACATTATTATCTTCTAAATACAGATGAGGAATGCATTCAACATTTATAGCTCACTTTCAAAAAGTGCAGAAAATATGGAATGTTCTTAAATCCCAAAAAATATGAGTTTTCTCTTAGTGAATGGAAGCTACTCAGCCACATTGTGGAGAAGGAAGGAATAAAGATAGATCCCAAAAGGGTGGAAGCTATCAACAACATTCTAGTACCAAGAAATGGGAAAGAAATGCAAGTCTTCTTGGGCATAAGCAACTTTTTGAGAAGGTTTATACCCAATTACATTGAAATTGTGAAAGAGATCACATAAATTTTGAAGAAGGACAAGGGACTAAAGTGGACTCTAAAAGCTCTGGAATCATTCTCGAGAATCAAAAGGGATTTTGCAGAGGCCCCAATATTAGTGAGCCTAGATTATCAACAACCATTTCTACTTTTTTCTTTTGCTTCTCCTTACACAATGGATGTTCTCTTACTGTAGAAAAATAATGAAGGATACTAGAAACGAATTGCATTTTTCAACCAGGTGCTACAAGATGTTGAGATAAAATATAATATTTTAGAGAAACTTATTTATGCCTTGGTCAAAGCCCTGAAATATTTCATAATTATGTCCTACAATCAAATATAACAAGTTATGTTCCTACAACTGTTGTGAAATATATCCTTGTGCACAGTAATAGTTAAGGTATAATAGGCAATTGTATTGCTAAGATACAATTGACATGGATATCAAGCCCACCAAGCACGGGTTAGCTAAAATTGTGTCTAAAGAAAACTGCCAAGCCTTGGCTATAAACTTGTTGGTAGGGAAGGATGGAGAAAGTGGAAAAGTAGAGGAACAAAAAAAAGTAGAGGCCTCAACATAGAAAATCTAGATGGAGTACCTTGTGTCCCACTAGTATAAACATATAGCACATTATATATTTTTTGTGAGGTTTCTAGTGAATTTTTTTGTGAGGTTTCTAGTGAATGGCCAACTCTATTGGAAAGACCCAGTGGGAATTTTTCTTTTATTCCAGGTTGAAGAAGTGATTCATAAAGTGATTGATGAGTTCCATAATTGTGTTTGTGGAGGACATTACAACTAGAGAGCTAAAACCCATAAAATTCTAAAAGAAAACTTGTATTGGCCTAAGTTGTTTAGTTAGGTGCATACCTATGTTCGTGCTTGTGAGAAATGTCAAATGTTTGTAGAAAAACAGAGGTTGACACCCCTTCCTTTAATCCTTGTGTTTGTAGAAGAGCCCTTCAGGAAATGCAACTTCAACTTCATTGGATAGTCAAAACCACTAATTATTTCACTAAGTGGGTGGAGGATATCCCAGAAATAAATGCAACTCATGCAGTATCCATCAAATTTATGGAGGAAAGCATCCTTTCCAAGTTTGGTTTCCCAAAAAAATTGCTCAGTGACAATTCATATGTGTTCATGTGAGCTAAATTTATTGATTTTTTCGAGAGGTATAACATTATAGTATTCCATTCCACCACCTATTACCCACAAGGAAATGGATATGATGAATATTTTAACAAAACCTTAGTAAGGATTCTCAAGAATGCAATATAATAAAATCAAAATAACTAGGATTCACAGCTAAATTTCCCCCTGTGGGCTAACAGAGTTACCACAAAGAGGTCCACTGAGAATTATCCTTTTGAATTAGTGTATGGGAAATCTACAGTTGTCCCTATACAATTAGCAATGCCAGTAGCAAATATTGTACAAGATGTTGAGGAGGAGCCAAATGATTTGACCACAAGGATAAACCAAGTGGTAGAACTTCAATGAAATAGGGAACATGTGAATAATAATTAGATTAGTTATGACAAAAGAATGAAATCTTATTATGAAAAAAAAGAAAGGGATATATCCTTTCCACCAAGAGATTTAGTACTTAGGTGATATGTTAAAAGAGAATATAAAGGAAAACATGGGAAGTTTGATCCTTTGTGGTTTGGACCTTTGAATATTGTTGAAGAAAAAGGAAACAATACTTTATTGCTAGAAAATTTAGATGGTGAAGTGCTCGGGCTGCATGTGAATTCGCAAGTTCACAATATTTATTTCCAACATTAAGAGTTCCATTCTCAGCCACTGTAAATAATTTTGAGCCTTTGTACATTCTAGCAATTTTTTATGTTTTTATTACTTTTTTTTTTGTTTTATGAAAGTTTGAATAAAATGAATCCATGCCCAAGGAGTAAGACATTAATTTGCAGGTTCTCAGTGCATTTCATATGATACATTGTCCCCATTTAGAGCCAATTTTGCGGCCTATCATATTTTTTAGTGGTGTTAAGAGGTTTATTTCAATATATTTCACTTCAAAAAATAGTCAGGTTGATCAAATGGGGAAGTTTAAGCCCTTGTGACACAATAGGAGCTCTAATACTAGAGCTCTCATCTATGAAATACCCCATCAAGCAAGAACAACAGGGTAAAAATGGAAATAAAAGAAGGGACAACATTTTAATGGAAGGGCGAGAAGATCTCAAGGTGGAACATTATCCATCTCTGCCTAGCTGGTCCTTGGAGACACTTCGGCGGCAGAACTTACGCGGCTGATAGACAGGCACTACCCCCAGAGTTGAATAGTCAAACAGGCATACCATTTGATCCAATGGCCTAGATTAATTTTGGCGGGCCACAGAAGGATCCTGCCACCCATTCATTCACCCTTCTGAGGAAGGTGGGGACTACCCACCATGTCATGATCCCCCCAATGTCGTTTTTCAAGTGAGCGCTGGAAGTAATGGTAAAATGGTCATTTCTTCCCCCACCACTATCATCCACCTATCACATGCCACCACCCCATCATATTCTACCACATGTCCCCCCAATGAGGTCAGACAACCGTTTCCCTCCTCGGCCTATAAAAAAACTTCCTCGTTCATATTTTTTTAATTTAGTTTGTTTTTCCTATGCAAACTCCTCCCATCATTCGACTGCTCTTAAATGTCGTTCACTGACCAATTTGATCCAAAACTCCCCTCCAACGTCATTTTCAACTATCTCCTTGTGAATAAAGTAACCTACCAGTCTCCCCTACCTGCAATTTTTGTTAATATATGTTAAAAATGAAGAAAGCATCCCCCAGGACCCCCAAATCCCAGGAAGTCAAACCCTCCTCCTATTTTGAACTGCTAATGGACACAAAGGCACAAATTTAATATTCCAGCCACAAATGTTTTATGGTTTGACCTGTAGTCCCACTATGACAGAGGAGAAGACTCATTCTGAGTAGTTGACTCACGTTTATACTATCAAATTGCACCCTTTTTGTTTTATTTCCTTGAGTTTATTTCTTAGTTAAGTGTTTCATAGATTGAAGAAAATAACTATTTTGTACCTTCCATTGGAGCAATAATCTTAGGGGTGACCCCAGAATTGATCCAAAAGGCTCTAATTTACCAAAGTTACCATGAACTCCAACATTTGAAAGAAACCACTATGCTCTACAATTATAGTACCATCTTATTTGTTGAGTAATAATCCTTTCTACAAATGGTTATCATCCATGTCTTGCAATCCTTTCTCATTGCTAATAATTTCCCAATAACTGTCTTTACAATTTCTGTGTAGCCTATTCTTTCTATAATTTCTCATCGTTTTGGGGATGATAATGTCAATATGGCCAATAAAGCATCCCTAGGGTTTCTGAGGAAAATGATGCAGCCAGACGACCTATTTAAGATACCCTCTTACTTGACCGGGTCCATAAAATTCCAGTTATTCAATTTTCCTACCACATATTACTTTAGATAGTATTCCCTAAAGTCCTAGATGTGGAATCCTACTACAGCTAATTGAATTATCTTCACCTAATTGAAAAATACATTAACAAGTTGTTTTCAGATTTATTCTGTAAACATTGAAGTAATTACTACTATATCCTTCACTTAATTCATTTATATACAAAAAAATGAAACTAAGAAAAGTAAAAACATCAAACACGACAACATTATTTTCAGACAAATGTCCCCGAAAAAACTCAATGTGGGAAAACTGGTGCAAAAGATCTCAGGGTTTTATTATTAAGCATCAGCAAATCCTGAATACATCTCTCAATTTCACTCCAGAAAATTCAATTACAGATAATATCACTGATATAAATATTAGTGAGGTTATCCCACACTATCACTGGAAATCTTGGTTGATCCAACCATTGAATGAGATGTATCTGATAGGCTATGTGTTGTCTCTACACAATCCCAGCATCATCTCTTCTGTGAATTATGTCACTGAGATTGTGAATCGATCTTCTCGTCATAAATTTTGATCTATGCCTCCTAGTCTCACACCCCAACTCCCAACTTCTGAAATTGTTTCTTACGAAAACCCTTCGGATTTACTCTTTCCTTCCACACAGCCTCTAGGTAGCCCTGATTTTCTCTACGTGGCTGTGTAAGCCTCTATGCCTCTGCGTTAGAGCTATTGGATCTCTCTCTACCCTTATCTATTGATGATTATCTGGTTCAGAAATATTTCTCTCTGAATACTTTCTCTACCCCTATCTTCAAAATACATCTAGATCGAATTTTCGCCCTCACCACTTCTCACTAAAGAAATCAATTAGTTAATCTTCTTGGTGTATCTTTTCCAAATGACCCTCATGTCTTATTTATAGCCTTCTCATTTATACTTCAATAGTCAATATTAGATCTCCAATCAATGATTAAGATTACATTTTTACTTGATATTCTTTTTCTAGAATTTTCACCCACAATTTTCACCTAGCTACATATTTTTTCCATAATTTATCCCTCTTTAATTTTAATTGTGGCAAGGTTATTATATGGCTTGATATTCTAGTAACTCCAATTATAAGCCTTTTTCCAACTATTATTCAAATTATTTAATGGGAATTTAAAACCAATTAAAGTCAAATATATTATATTCATCAATACAAAAACAATTTGCAAATTTTTTCCATAGATTAAAATAATAATTCCCCTATGCAATGTATCTTACTCAAAATAAACTTCTTAAATTTTATTTATTTCCACATAAGGTAAAAATTCATTCCCAATAAATTTTAGTTAACCTTCCCAACCCAATTTTGAACTTTATTTAACGTAATTTTTATTTTTATTTTTATTTTTATTTTATTTTATTTTATTTATTTTATTTTTTTTTTTTTTAACTTTTTTTTTTTTTCTTTGAATTGGACTAATTCTATTAAGCGAAAATATGGTACATCATGGTGATACAATCAAGAGAAACAAGAAACTGGCCAACCGGAAATGATAAACTATCAACCTCAGTCCCGGAGAGAGAAGAAGAGACTAGCAAGGAACAGCAGCATAAGACTAGAAGAAAGGAAAAAACTGACATCTAACCAGCATGGGGAGAGGCATCCACACGAAGTTTTTTCCCTTTCTTTTTGTTGACTTTAACCCAACCATCCTGGTGGGTGTGTGCAAGGACGATTTGAAGACTGGAGTTCTTCAAAAGTGGGAGCTCCTTATCTGAATCCGAGGAGGTGGACTCATGAACGTGTTTTTGTGTGACTATAGAATCAGGAGGAAGCTCAGGCGCAGCTGTGGACATGTTCTGAATCTGAGGAGCATGTACCATTTCTGTGTCAATCCATTCATCTTCTAAACTCGAGGATTCAGAGTCTTCAGTTGGCGGCCAGTTACAAGGAGTCCATCTTTTGGATTTGGACTTTGAATTGTTTTCCTTTTTCTTTTTTGTAGGGAATGTAGGGCAAGAGTTCTGCCATGCCCCGTTTGAAGACAATGGCGGCAACAAAATTTCATGTTCTCATAATCTAGGATCTGAGTCCATACAAAGTCACCAACCTTGATAATGATTTGGTCGGGCAGGCCTTTGTTGATGTCTAGTTCCATACATATTCTGGTATACGTGTAGAGACCCTGAGATTCCCTCCCAAAATCTTCCTTTACAAAGCAGCCCAAGGCATTGCCTATGCTTCTATAGACTGCCAGATGCCATAGATGGATTGGAAGGTTGGGAAGCCTGACCTAGACAGGTGTCCTGGTGATGATAGTTGTAGCTGGGTCGAATTCTAGGAACCAAGGGGTTAAGAAAAGAATTAGCTTCAGTAATTAGCTTCAGGGTATTAAGAAAAGAATTAGCTTAAGGGTATCCCAGTCCGATGTTCCAGAATTAGCTTCAAATTCTGCACCAGATCTGAAGAACAGACCCATTGCAATAAGGTTTTACCTGAAAGTAGCAAAATTTGGATCTGAAAAGGAATAGGGAAAATTTTTAGCTCTGGATTTTCCCGACAGCTGAAGGGAAGTAGAAGAGGTGGAGCCTCCATCGAATTTTCTTCAGCGATGTCGCCTCGCAGACGCCCATCAATGGCATGTTTCCCAAGTTCCTTCACAAGGCAGCTCGAGACCAAAGGGACCCCAAGCCTGTCCTCCTGGGCAGAGGTAGAGGAAGCCTAGAGAGGAGAAACCTGCAGCCAACAAGGTGTTGAAAGAGAGAGACCTCGAGGAACTGCAGCGAAGCAGATCGCATAGTATTAAGGAAATGTCGTGTAGTCTGCAATGGCGGCTTGGATGAACAGGGCCGAAGCGAAATCCATGATGGCATTAGTGGTTGGGAGCCGCCATCATAGATTCTGAGGAGATTCTTCTGTATGCAAACACTTTGCATGGGGTAAAGCCCAGCCACAAGACCTTACTCTACCCCAAACAGAGGGCTTTAGGCAATGGCTTTTTCGCCTTTGAAATTAGAGAGAAAGGAGTGCGCCTTCATCCCACAAAGCCCTCCAAAATCAACCTCCATAGTCGTCCCCTGGGGAAGCGACCAAACTAGAAAGTGACAGCATAGAAGAGCAGATGGTGAGAGAAGAGATGTGCAGCGCCTCGGCCCCTACCCCCACATCGCAAGATGCCAGGGCTCTACTTTGCAATGGGTCATCGACCATCTTCAACATTTCTATGCATCCATCCCTTTCTGGTGAAGGCCGAGAACTCTCCCCCAATGCCTCCTCGAGCCAGTCGGCGGCAGAAAAACCCTAGAACCCTAGCCCAAAGAAAAAAACGCTGCTACGTAGAGCTATGTTTCTAATCTCAGGTTAATTAATTAATATACTTAGAATGTACAAATAAGATTAATTTTAAAAATACTAAAGCCTTAATATGGATATTGCATAAAAAAAATATTAATATTAATGCATTAGGCATAAATAATATTAAAAATCATATTAAAAACCATTTTCAAGTGTTCAAAATTAACATCCCAACATCCTAACATCACTAGGTGCTAGGCTCTAAATTCACTATTCTTATTGAGGAAAAGTCCTCCCCTTAACCATATCATTGAATCAACCAAGTATATTAACATCTAATAATATTAATTATATTTATATACATGTTACAAAAAAGGTCAAACTAAGATTATAATAATTGAGATGAAAAAACACAAATCACCATCACATTTTGTCCTTCGTTCGTTAATAATAATTTTTTTAACAATATATGAATTCTAATCACAATGGTACACCAAAACACCAATAAATATAATTACATGAGATGCATTTAAGTAACATGAATAACTAAAATTCTCGGATGCGGGTGCGGAGGGCAGTGTTTAAATCGATGGGACTTGGGTGCGGCACAACGTGGAGACACCTGCCCACCCATGTCACAGTTGATGGGCTGCATTTATCACTGGATGCCAACGGATCGATGGAATTAACTCCCAGCATTGGTTGTAATCTCAACTCCATTCCTCTGTGCGATTTTGCATGCGACATAATGCATCGGCCTTCGGCTCCCATCAATGTGGCTTTAATGCAAGTTTTTTTTCGATGAAGTCACATATGGATAGATAACATGGCGGATAGCTCTGGTTTTTCAGATGCTCCTCAGCCGTTGAATTGCTGGTGCTCCCCGGACGCTGGGCTCCCCACTGCGCACACGGCAACTGGAAAAAGATGCCCGCTAAGCTGTTGCCTGGAACTAGGTGACAATCTCCACTTCTCGCATTTTGTTCTTTGTCTGTTTGCTTCTGTTTTTGTGAATTTTCGAATCCCACAGGCCTCCTCCACTCCTGCTCTTCCGCCTATTCTAGAGCCTGCTGCTGTGTTTGTGCCAATTCCACGCCTTCGTCAAAGGATGAGGTGTTGCAGGGGTAGCACCAGAAGCCAACCCCGACGCACTCCCTCCACCTCCAGCTCCACCTCCGCTTCGTCTTCTCATTCGGGCCGCTATCCCAACACTAGAAGCCAGAGGGGATGTTTTCATGGCTCTGGCCACCGCTTGGGCTCCCCGGACCCTCCAATTCTCACCGCTCAGCCTTCTCCCACACCTCATATGGTGGTTTTTTCTTTCAATTTCTCTCTTAACCGCCCTAGGGTCATTGCTTCCATTAGTGTGGTTTTCCGTGAAGAACCCAGGCAGATGAAGAGAGCTCTGGACCGGCGGGTCTGTGTAAAGCAGCTACCCAGACCTCGGGCTTTCAGGTGGGGTCATTGCACACACAGGGTAAGGTGGCACAAGATGCTCCAGGGCAAACGAGTGGGACACAGGACGTGGATATGGCGCAGGGTGATCATGGGCAAGCAATAGAGACTCATGACGTGGATATGGCTATTGAAGATCCAGCACCTTCAAGGTAGGTGGTCACTTCCATCATGGACCTGTTCAAGAAATATGGAGAAATGGATGCTCTCTGGTGCAAAGCCATGGAAGAACCGCCTGATGGGTAGCTGCTCTTCCTTTGCTGGATTTTCATGCTTACTTTCGGCCCATACTATTAGGCTAGTTTTGGAATATGTTGTTGTGTTGGTTTATAGTCATGTTTTTTAATGTTGTAAATGATGTAACTTTCAGAAGCATTATTCAAAGGCACCCCTGCGAGGGCAATGCAACAGTTCGAACATTATTCAAGACTGGTTTCCCTCTATGAGGGCAGTCTATTTTTCTGCTTTTTTTTTCAAGACTGCCACAGGAATGGGCAAGGACTAGGCTATGGCGCTGATGTATACT
Organism: Pinus albicaulis; assembly: GCA_034641835.2. Classification (NCBI taxonomy): domain Eukaryota; kingdom Viridiplantae; phylum Streptophyta; class Pinopsida; order Pinales; family Pinaceae; genus Pinus; species Pinus albicaulis. Next base: position 461,983,470 of record CM076578.1, on the reverse strand, counting down.
ATTTCCTCTATTAATAGATTAACTTAACTTAGAAAAAAAAAACATGAATAACTAAAATGATCAGTTTCTTTATTTTCAAATATATTTTTAAATTATTAATTAGATATATGTGAGTGTTTATTTTGGAATAGAGATTGTAAAATTTTAATTTAGTTTCCAAGAATTATTAGATGGATGGTATAGATTTCATATCAAAAGAATATTTTAGAATATTTATTAAAATATACACTAATCAATAGTTGAGATTTGTTTCTAATACATTTAGGTTTTTTTTTCCCTTTTAATTAAATTGATTGATTTAAAAAATGTTATATGCACAAGTGTCATTTGAAGTGACTTATAATTTTTTGTGCATGCATTGTTAATAAGCCATGGTATTTGCCAATGGTAGTGTAAAGAAGTCTATTTATAGATTAAGAATTTCCATGCGAATTTCCATGCTAAAATGGAGCTAAATCTCCATGGTTAAGAATCTTGTTCCATATTTTTTAAATGTACATATGTTTAATAATAATAATAATAATAATAATAATTGTTTTTTTTTTAAACAACGTGAGATGTATCATGTGTTTAGTTTTTTCATACTTATTGTGGATTCATGCCTATCAAACTTGACTAACAATTTAATTTACAAGGATTTGATATTTTAATTATAAACAAGTATTTCTATGATGACAATTATTTAACCTCTATAAAATATTTCTATAATGTTCTTAGTAATAATCAAAGATCGAATGAAGTTTTTTGGGGAAACTCAAATGAAAGTACTATGTATGAAGAGGTTTAGTGTTCAAATTACTCCATTTAGCTATGCTTTTGGAAGGGGAATACTTACACACTTAGAGGTCATACTAATAAATGATGGAATTGGAATCGAACCCATGTGGTGATGACAGTATGAGACTCACCAATTTGTTCATTCTTCTAGATACAATAAATAAATAAATAAATGTGGTGATGAGAGTATGGGACTCACCCATTTTCTAATTCTTCTAGATACAAAAAATAAATAAACAAAAGAAAACATAGTTATATGGTTTTCTCATTTTTTATGAAATTGATTAATTAAAAGCAAATGTGTTATATGAACATCTGAAAATATGACAATGACCTAGCCATTGATTATTCTATATAAAGAAAAAAAATCAAATGAAAAGTTGAAATTTATATAAAATGAAGTTATGTTCTTTCATTCATTTTAATTTAATTGATTAGTTTAAAAAATGTCTTATAAATATGTGTTTTATGAATATGAGTTATATCATTTTGAGCATGTAGTAATTATAAAACATGTTATTGGTTTATGATATTGTAACAAAGTTTATTTACAAAGTAAATATTTATGTAAAAGTAAGATGAATCTAAATATCTAAAAATATTATTATATTTTTTGAATAAATATCTATACATTTATATAACACATAAGAAATTAAAAAAAAAAAAAAAAATTATGATTTTAAACCCATGAAATTGTAAAAAAATATTTTGGATTTTTTTTTAAATCAAACTTTTAATTTATATAAAGACTTTAATTAAAATAATTATAATAATAATAAATATTATATATAAAAATTCATAATAAAACTACCATCTAAATTATAAAGAAGCAAAATACACCCAAAAAAATTTGCAACTCGAATTAAAGTGACATACACTAATGAATATTAAAAATCAATTAGGTACGTAACGAAATATATTATTATTATTATGAATAAGGACTATTGAATGATTAATTGGTTATGGGTACTACATTTAATTATGTTAACATGGGAGAAAAAAAAGGGTTAACTCAATGGTGATTTATTATCCGAAATTAAGAAATCTATGAATGAGGAAATCCAATTAAGATATATAGCTATGTGGGGATGGATTTTATTGTTCTTATCATTGGTAAAAAATAAGAAGTCGATTCAATCACGATTTCTGATTTCCCATGCTTATTGGTGACTTCAACCAATCATGGAATGAGGATATTAAATTTAAATATTAAGTATTTTGAATATTTAAAAAATTATAGTTTTTAAATTAATATAATATTTATTATATATAAAAATATAATAAAAATTAATTGAATTTTAATTTATGGTATTTTATAATATTTAAATAAATATATTTTATTTTTTAAATGATAAATTATTAATATATCTTAAAATTAAATAAAATTTATAAGTTATTATTTTACTTAAAAGATATATATGTGTGTGATGTAATAATAAAGTTAAATTGCATTATTTTGTTGAATTTGTAAAAAAATTGATATATTATTTATAATTAGTTTTTGAAATAGAGTAGAAAAGGGTTAGTTTTTAGTGAATTGTAATAATAAAGTTGTATAAGAATGTTGCTGTCAAGTTTAAAAATAAGGAGTGATGGTTGGAAGACATTCACTTTAATATTGGAGTCAACCAAATTTGTCCTTTGTCTACCATTCTTTTAAGCCCTAGAAGAAGTTAAAGGGTAGTGTGGAAGGATAATTACTTTCTTGCATAAATTTAACTAAGTAGTCATCATCCTTCTTGTTTCTAAAAATAATATATTTTTACTATGGGGAAGTATGCCTGTGGTTGTGACAAAAAATAAAAAATTCTAAATATTGTCTTTATTAATAAAATAAATATTAAAATTAAAAAATCCATAAATTTAATATTCATTTTCTAAATGATAATCTAAATTTGGAAAAGGTACCTAAATTCAAATATCTCAAAGTCAATATACAACATTAGATTAATAGGAACTTGTAAATTATGGATAAGAAAATGGCAAGAATTTTATTTTAAGAATGAAAAAAAATGAAATTATGTAAACTGTGAGATAAAAATAAAATTCTTCGTAATTGATCATTGTAATTATTTTATATATTTATGAAATTTGATGATGTAGCATCTCTAAATAATTTTGGAGAAATATCAAGCAAATTGAAAAAAAATTCATAACTTATATAATTTTAAAATTAAAGAAATGGAGTAATCCTAGTTATAAAATGAATCCTTCCCCAGTAAGAACATGACTCTCACTAAGTATCTATTGTACAAAAACAACATAAATACCATGAATGAGAGAGGGTTTTCTTGCCTCAAACTCTGGTCAAAATCAGTTGTGGGTGAAATGGGTTAGAAATACTATATCTTAAATAAATTATTGACAAGTCAAAACAAAAAGCACTCCATAAAATATTAATAATATTAAAAATATTGTTAATACAAATTTAAAAGTAAAATAAGAAGCTACAAATAATTAAAAGATAATATAAAAATGAAATATTACAATAAAATTTTTAATCTTAATTAATATAAGTTTTAAATAAACTAATATAAAGATAAAAATCAACATTAAATCTTAATTTCAAATTAGGTTAAAATGGAGATTTATCACTACATTATAAAATTTTAACACGTCTTTGTATATATATATTTAACATAGTCATAAAATTTTTAAATAAAATAAATAATTTCTTATTTTCCTTAAAATTTAATAAATAAACTTTAATCTGGTTACAAAATTAATAACAACCATCATATTAATAATAATTTATTTATAATCATTATATTAATAATAATTTATTTTAAAATTATAAATTAATAAAATATTAAATTAATATGACTGTTGAGAGATATTTTTGTAAAAATCAATTAAAAAAGATATCAGTCGAAATGTTTTTTTACAGAAAAGTCTTATAACTTTTAGAGAAACTTGAATTCAGATATTAAATTAATATATAGTTAATATATATTTTGAAACTAAAATTTATTTTATTGAATAGATTTATCCGATCTTCCTCCATTTTAAATAAAAAATTCCTTTACTTCAAAAACGGATTATTTAAATATATATCATTATGTCACATCGTGGACTTGAGAATTTGTAATTTTTTTTCCAAAAAGGATGTCATATAAACTTTTCCGTTAGACGAATTGCCAAAGCCATGTGTTTTTTTTTTCCATAATAATGAGAACATGTCTTCGTCGGCCAGCGAGACGGGTCAAACAGATACGATGTGACAGAGTAACACCCTAAAGTGTGAATGACGGACGACATTGCGTTTCACGGTCAACCTTTTATCATTTTAATACAGTAATTATTATTATAATTATTGTTAAAGATTGAGTGGTGACTTTGGATCCATCGCCCATTATCTCCTCCTATATATTCCCCTTCTATTTTATACCTTCGTCAATCATTTCCATTCTATGGACATCAAACCCGAAACAAATGGGTATGGATCACGATTGCAGTGCAGGCCTTTAGGTTTAGGTTTAGGTATCGGTGATGGGACAATCACATGAGAAAATTATGAGTGGTGTTGGAAATTAATTTCAATCACCTCGTTAAATGAATGTTTTGCGTTTGAAGAGAATGACAAGTTATGAGCACCATACACATCTCATTCAGCGATAAAGTTAAATAATCAAAGTCAAACAAGTTACAGCAAAATACATATGGGTAAATATATAATCACCAAAGGTTATTTATTTCATGCAACTTTTGAAATGTTGTAATGTTCAGTAAATGATATTAATTTTTTTTTTCACAAATTAAATGTTTTAATATATATGTTTAGATTGTTCATGTAAGTTTTTGGAAAGAGAGGTGTGTAATGTGGAGGATGTAAGTCTCAAGGGACAAGGGGAGAAAATGGTGGAGAAAATTCTAGAGGGCAGGTGAAAACACAAGTTACAGATTTTACTGTGTGTTACTCCCCAACCCCCAACCTTAGTGAATGTAAATCTCAGTAAGAACAGTAGTTTTACTGGTGAAGGAGCGACTATTCTCCAGCAGTGAGAATTTTTTCACACAGTGAGAAAATTCTTACACAGTAAATAAGTTTTCTAACACAGTAAAGATGGCAACAACAAGGAGAAGCTTGACTAATCCACAAATACCACAGTTTAATGGCAAAAAATACAACTATTGGGCTATTAGAATGAAGGCTCTGTTTTCTTCTCAAGGTATTTGGGAATTGGTGGAGAATGGTTTCCAATAACCATCACATGTAGTAGCATACAAAAATGATTTGTTGAGGGACAACAAGAAGAAGGACTCAAAAGCCCTCTTCTATATTGTTCAAGTAGTTCATGAAAGTATTTTTCCAAGGATTGCAGCAACAACAAAGTTCAAACAATCAAGGGATACCCTCCAAACAATGTACCAAAACATGGAAAAGGTGAAGACAACAAAATTACAAATGCTGAAAAGAGATTTTGAGGAAATATTTATGAAAGAGTCTGAGAATATTGACTCATTTTTTGCACATGTAATTGGGTTGTTTAACCAAATTAGGTCTCATGGTGAGACACTTGAGGAAAGAAGAATTTTTGAGAAAATTCTCTGAAGTCTGCCATCAATATTTGATGCCATAGTTGTGGCAATAGAAGAGACAAAAGATCTCTCGCAATTTTTAGTGGATGAGCTTCATTCATCACTAATTTCTCAGAACACATATTCAACATAGGAACAAAATCCTCATTGGAGCATGCATTCAAGGCACAAGTTTCCTTTGGTCAAGGTAGAGGTCGAGGAAGATCAAATTACATAGGAAGAGGAAGAAGCCCACATAGATGTGGAAGAAACAACCCTTCAAGTTCAAGTGGGAAGTGGAAACCGAATCAATCAAAATCCAAGCTAAGGCCCAAGCCAAAATCAAGCACAAGGTCATAGGTATGATAAATCTCAAGTTCAATGTCATTATTATAAGAAGTATGATCATTATGCAAATTAATGTAGAAAGAAGCAATATGACCTAACTATCAAACCAAGTGCAAATTTTGTAAAGGAAAATCAGAACCAGGATAGCATGTTTTTAGCTTGTAATGTAGCACAAGAAAAACAAGGGGATGTATGGTTCTTAGATTCACGGTGTAGCAACCACATGAATGGAAACATAGAAATGTTTTCCAATCTAGATGAAAGTGTAAAGTCCAAAGTGACATTGGAGACTCATAGCAAAGTCTCTGTCATGGGAAAAGGTATAGTCGACATTCTAACAAAGAAGGGAGAGAGGAAGTTCATGTCATATGTTTACTTTGTCCCTGGTTTGAAACATAACCTCATAAGCGTTGGGCAGCTCATGCAAAAGGGCTACAATGTCTTTTTCAAGAATGATGTATGCACGATTTTGGATAAGCCTCCAACTAGACATATGAGACATATGATTGCAAAAGTTCATATGAAAAACAATAGAATGTTTCCTCTCAAGCTAAGATCAGATTTGAGGGAAGAAGGTGTCATAGCGGTTGTCACAAAAGAAAGCTTTCAAGAAGAAATCAAAGATGAAAATTGGTTATGGCATTTTAGATTTGGTCATCTCAACTTTGGAGGTATGAGTTTGTTACATAGAAAATGCATGGTGAAGGGATTGCCACTAATAGAAAAACTGGACAGCCTATGTGAAGGATGCATCTTGGGCAAACAATACGGAGAATCATTTCCAGCAGGAAAGTCAATAAGGGCAAAGGCACCTTTGGAGATTGTCCACTTAGATTTATGTGGACCAATGCAAACACCATCATTTGGTGGCAGCCACTATATTTTGACCTTCATATATGACTACATAAGGAAGACATGGGTTTATTTCCTAAAATAGAAAAGTGAAGTGTTTGACCGCTTCCACCACTATAAAGTTCTTATTGAGAAGAAAAGTGGACACTACATCAAAGTGTTGAGGACTGATAGAGGTGGTGAATATATCTCAAGTGACTTCCAAAATTTTTGTAGGGAGCATGGAATTCACAAGCACTTTACAACAAGGTATACGCCTAAGAAAAATGGTGTCGCAGAAAGAAAGAATAGAACCATCATGGAAATGTCAAGGAATATTTTGAAGAAAAACAATTTGCCAAATGATTATTGGGTTGAAGATTTCGCTTGTGTGGTATATATTATTAATAGGTCTCCAACCAAAAGTTTCATGAACATAGTTCTTGAAGGGGCATGGAGTGGAAGAAAGCAATTTTTCACTCACATGAGAGTGTTTGAGTGTGTGGCATATGCACATGTCTTGGATGAGTTGAGGAAGAAGTTGAACAACAAGGGGGAGAAATGTATATTTGTTGGATACAATGACGAATTCAAGGCATAAAAGCTCTACAATCCATCAACCAAGAAATTCATAATCAACAGAGATGTTGAGTTCATAGAATGAGATGGAAGTTTAGAGAAGACAGTGAATGTGAAGACATGTATTTCACATGAGGACAAAGAGGAATTGACCACAACAAGTAATTCCTCAACGGTGACTCCTCCTCTACTTATACAAGCTCAAAAAAACAGTTAACATGTGACACCACAAACAAATAATAGGGCAGTGTTACGCAACCAGGAAAGTGCTTCTCCAAGCACACCACAAAGATCTGAAACTCCATCTACTTCAAGCACAACACCAAGACCATATTCAGCAAGCATAAGAAGACCAAAATTCAGAAATTTAAATGAAATTTATGAGCAAGATGAATTTGATAGCAGCGCTCGTCTGAATTCTTTATTTGCATTGTTTTGTCATGTAGATGATCCAATACACTTTTAATATACATTCAAAAAAGAGAAATGGGTTGCAGCAATGAATAAAGAAATAGGAGCAATAGAAAAAAATGACACATGGGAGTTAGTGGACCTTCTGCAAAGAAAAGAAGTCATTGGAGTGAAGTGGATCTATAAGGCCAAGAGCAACATCGAAGGCAAGATTGAAAGGCATAAAGAAATGCTAGTTGTCAAAGGATAGAAGCAGCATCATGGAAGAGACTATGCAGAAAAATTTGTGCCAGTCGCGAGGATGGAGATAGTGCGTATAATGTTGTCCATTTCCACAAAACATAAATGGAAAGTGTATCAAATAGACATAAAGTCAGCGTTCTTGAATGGAGCATTGAAAGAGGAGGTGTATGTTGCGCAACCTTCTAGTTATGAGGTAGAAGGCAAAGAAGACAAGGTGTGTAAGTTGCGGAAAGCTCTTTATGGGCTGAAGCAAGCACCACATGCATGGTATAGTATGATAGATGCTTACTTGATGGAAAATGGGTTTGACAAATGTGACAGTGAACCTACTCTCTACATAAAATAAAATGAAGATAACCTTCTTATTGTCATTTTGTATGTAGATAATTTCATTGTTACATCAAGTGATGATTTTCTCATCGTTGATTTCAAAGCAGTCATGAAAAGTGAATTTGAAATGATTGACTTGAGGTTGTTAAGATATTCTTTGGTTATAGAAGTGAAGCAAACATAAAATTTCATTTTTATCTCTTAAGAAAAATATGTAGCAGAAATTTTAGAAACGTTTAATATGCAAAACAACATGCCAACACCAACTCTAACAGTCATGGGGTTGAAGTTGAGCAAGGAAGATTGCAGCAGCAATCTCAATCCGACATTATAAAAAAGTATGGTGGGAAGCCTAATGTATTTGACCACAACTAGGCCTGACATAATGTATGCAGTGAGTTTGGTGTCGAGGTTCATGGAGACACCCATGGAGACACATTCGAAAGTAGTGAAAATAATTTTAAAGTATGTCAATGGGACAAAGGAGTATGGCATTGTGTACTCCACAACATATGATTTTAGGTTGGTTGGTTACACTGACAGAAAGAGCACGTCATGATATGTTTTTCATTTGTGTTTAGGAGCCATCTCATGGGCTTTCGAGAAGCAACCAATAGTATTATTATCACTAGCAGAAACTAAATATGTCGCCGCAATAGCAACAACATGTCAAACAGTTTGGATGAGAAGGATGTTGCAGGATTTATGTCATGAACAAGATGGAGAAACCACAATTTTCTATGATAACAGTTCAACTATTGCACTATCAAAGAATTCTATTTTTCACAAGAGGCCAAAGCATATTGATGCTAAATATTATTTCATAAGAGAATAGGTTAACAAGAGTGAAATTGTGTTGTAGCATTGCAGGCCACAAGAAAAATTTACAGACATCTTTACAAAGTCATTGGCACATGAAAATTTTGTTTACCTCGGAGATTGATTGGGAATGGTCAATGGCGACAGTTGCGATTAAGGTGGATTTTGGAAATGAGTCTCAACCACTGCGTTAAATGAACTCGAAGTAGCCATACCTTAGTTAATGTTTTGCAGGTTGTGGATTGCGTTTGTAGAGAAGGACAAGTTCTGAGAAAAGTACATAACCCATTCCGCAATAGAGTTAAATAATCAAATTCAAATAGAATTTAATGCATGGTTAGTAAATGTGTATGGGGAAATATTTAATCTGCAAGTTTTTTTTTACTTCACGCAACTTCTGTAATGTTCAGTAAATGATGTCCACCCATATTGTGTATTAAATTTTGTTTGTCACGAATTAAATGTCTTAATATATATGCTTACATTGATCATGTAACTTTTTGGAAAGAGAGTTGTGTAATGTGGTGGATGTAAGTCTGGAAATACAACGGGAGAAAATCGTGGAGACAATTTTGGAAGGCCTGTGAAAACACAAGTTATAGGTTTTACTTTGTGTTACTGCGCAACCCTAGTGAATGTAAATCTCAGCAAGAACAATAGTTTTACTGGTGAAGGAGCTGCAACCTCCATATGAATGTGTATGTTGTGTTTATGAATTATAATATAAAGTTTGGTTAGTTACAATTTGGTTCTAGAACTTTTCAGGTATGTGTTTTACCGCAACACTCTATTTTACTCTATTTCACAGAGAGTAAAATTATTTGATTATATTTTCTTGTCTCTATGGTTGCCATTTTAATCTCCACCACTCTGTATTGAAACAAAGACTCACATTATTTAGTTTCCACAACTGTATGTTATGGATTAAGTGAATTCCACAACTCTATGTAAACTTCCATAAATGCGTTGTCTGGGTTAAAGTCATTTCTGCAACTGTGTGTGAAATCCTTATGTTGAGGAAAATACATTTCCCCTGCCTTTAAAAATTCTAGCAAGTGGGCCTCGCCTTGTGTAGTTAGACCTATTTCTGTCAGCCCCTCGTTCTGCCCGTGGCACTTTGTCATGGGAGAATACCTCACCATCGATTGGTATATTCCTGCCTTGTTAACACTTGTGAAAAAAATCATTAAGAATAGATTCAATTTTATAATAATGATACTTTTATTGATATCTCTATTTTCTTCATGGTATTTTTGGATCATAATAAGGATAATTTTAATGTTCAGGAAGCATTGCTGTTGGTAGCCAGAGATCAGTGGGAGAAGCCAAGGTTCATCCATTCGGTAGCTTTGTTATGTCGATCTGATGCCAACAAAATTCCTAGCGTCCTGTTTCTACAACGAAGATGCAGCTGGCGCCATCAGTGTGTCATCGTCCAATAGCAACATCGTGGATTCCAACGCAACCAACATCGGGAACGGATATGCCTAGATCAAGCGAAAACGAGGTGATGGTGAGGAGTTGGAGAATGACCGACATTGTTCGAGGGTACTCATTGATGTGGGAGAAGAGGATTGTTCTAGGAAGAAGCTTAGAATCTCTAGAGAATAATGTGCTCTTCTACAAGAAAGCTTCAGAAAGAAAAGGGTACCCAAACCTGTAAGTATCTATTCACAATATTCATTTTTTGTTTGCCTTTCAACATGATTTAGGTTGTTGTAACATTTTCTTCTTTCATAGAGGCAAAAGGAAGAGTTGGCCTTACAGTTAAATCTTTTTCCTAGACAAGTTGAAGTGTGGTTCTATAATAGACGAGAAAGGTTATATCTTTTCTTTTATTCATTCATTGTAGTTTGCATGTCGACATTATAATATTGGAAATTATCACTTTGGATTCCACGGGCACATAATTTGGCCTGTAAATTTGAAGAGTGACTTGGAATTTAAAATTGTAGCAAATTTATAATTGGGAAAAGTTTTGATACGATGGAGAACCTACCCTGTTGATAGGTTTATTGATCGATTTTTGTTGTACCTTAACTAAATGTCATGAATTTGTTTTTAGGTCCAAGCTGAAGAAAATTGAAGTGGAATGTGAGCTTCTGAAGAGATACAATGAGGCACTTGCAAAGAAGAATATAAAACTTCACATGGAGTTGGAAAAGCTGAAAGCTCTCAAAATGTCATCGCCACCTCTGAGGCCTACATCAACCCTTAGGATGTCCGCCTCCTGTGAAATATTTCCAACAGCTAATAGTAGCAGCGAATTTACTTTGGTGAAATCTGTAATGGCATGTGTAATGTATTATGATTCAATTCACGGCTAGAGTTCGTTCACATTGTTAAAATTTTTATGCTTTGGTTATAAGGATAATCCATATGATTAACATTGTTATTTCAAAAAACTTCAATCCCAGAATTCTATCAATTTTGATCTACATAACATTGAAACAAAATAGCACAATAATAATGATATTAATGAGTAATTGAACACAATACCTTTCAATCTGAGGATAGTTTTATTCACGGATTGGGCACACCCATCACAATGCTAATCAACCTTGAGCAGAATTGTTACCATGACTTGCAGCAAAAACACAGTGGGTTTTTTTCAAAATTATTTTTTCAAGCATTAGTATCCAATGAACCTGAAAATTAAAGAGAGAGGTGTTGAAGTATGCTTTTCATGGCTTTTTAGCTGATAGAGACTTCCATAGCTTGGCATAATGTTTTTGTCTCACTGTTAAATCTAAATCAAAGAAGTGGCTGGGTTTCCATGTTGACAAGAAGCTTCAACAAAAGCTTCACAATATGAAGGATTTTCATGTCTATATTGGTTAGGAGAGTAGAATGGATAAGCAATAGTGAGATCATAAAATTTGTACTCATCTCTTCTATATTACCCTCTATTTTTCTACTACCTTACCAACTTTCATTTGCTACAAGTAATGCAATTACTAATTAATTATATGTTATAAAATGTTCTCTTCATAAATAACTTAAAAACACATACTAAAATTGTCTTTTTATTATATTTTTATTTCTATTCATAATACGTTATCTTCACCCCACATATTTTATATGGTTTACAATATTAACTTCATATATTATACTTTAAGTAATTTTCAATTATATATATATATATATATATATATATATATATATATATATATATATATATATATATATATATATATATTATTCTATGGAGTTATAAGATAGACTCCTATATTCATGTTTCTACATTTGAGACCTCACATAGCCATTACTAAATAGACAGAGATTGAATGCAAGCATAGGTTAGCACAAAATTCCATTACTAAATAGACAAGTATTGCATGTAAGCAAAGGTTAGCACAAAAGTCTTTTCTCTTGCTTCCAACCTATCTGCATGCTAATCTTACCTCTCTATTTTTTACATATTTTTTTTACTTAACATATCCTATAGACAGGGATTGCATGTAAGCACAGGTTAGCACAAAAGTCCTTTCTCTTACTTCCAACCTATCTACATGCTAATCTTACCTCTGTTTTTTTTACATATTTTGTTTACTTAACATATCATATAGTTATTTTCTAGAAGTGACGGACACTAATAGGATTTTGTATTAATTTTTCTCTTTACATATTCAAATATATTATGTTACATGTTTATATACTCCTATACCGAGTTCCTTTTTATTCATACCTAAGTCAGTTAGCTCACTCTCAATTCGAAAAAAGGTTGATGTCAGCATGTTGTATAGTTACATGGCATCACAAAGCATGTCTACTAAGTCATCTATGTTTTCTTCATCACCAAAAACATTTTTGTATGGCGGTCCATCTGTTCCTGTTGGGTACCAGTTTCTCTCTGGCACTTTCTTCGGAGCATCTCCATCAGTATTTCATGTTTCTTTATTAAAAAAATATGTACATGATTCTACTCATGTTATTTATTGGAATGTGATTCAGGTGGAACGATAAGGGGAATTTCTTCAAGAGCCGCTTCAAATCTTGGAGTGGGAAGAAATAGAACTTTGGAACCAGACAATGGCTAGGGTGAAAGTGTAGTGGAGGCACTTTACACCTGAAGAGGATACTTGGGAGCGGGAAGCTGATATGATGAAAAAATATCCATCACTCTTTACATAGTGATTTTACTATTTATATTGTCAACACTGAGGACAATGTTTATTTTTAGAGGGGAATATGTAATGCCCCAAGTTTCTATGTTTTTAATTTGACAATTGAACAAGTCCAAAGGGGAGAGTGGACCCTAATGGAGAACTATTATGTGGATTTATTTGATTTTTAAGTTAATAAAATAAAATGAAAAATTAGGTGTGCAATGACTAGATTGAGAATTGAGATCTGAAAACCTAAATCCACGAGGATGGATAAGGTGATAAGACTTTCCCACACCTTCCAGAAATCCTTGAAAGGAATAAAACATGTTACTAAAAAAATTAGATTTGGAGATAAATGTCTAATTTCCCCAATAAAGTGAAAAGTATTGGGAAGAGGTGGAAAAAGATGGAAAAGCAGAAAAGACAGCTTTTAAAGTACCTCTGTGGAAGAAACAGAGGGAAAGCCTAGGCAAAATAGGAAGAAAGCATCCCGAATTTACTGGACGCAGTAAATGGAAATAGGCTAGGGAAAGAAAAGCTTGAATAATCTGTTCCAGGATAGACAAAGAGTTGTCTATCACTAGAGCTAAGGTCTCTACTCGAGGGTGGGTTACAGAGAGAGAACTCTACAGTTGGGTGGAAACTAGTCAAAATTAATTAGTATGCACACTAAAATAGAAACAAACTATTTGATTTTAAAATTTCATGTTTGATGCTTGACACCTGATTAAGGAATTGTTCAGATTACTGTGAATTTTCTTAAATGAAATTTGTTGAATTCACAGATGTTTAATTAACATTGGGTATAATGTTTTAGATAAGGCCCATAAATTTAATAGATTTTGTGACAGTATTAATATTGAAATCTGTATGGTTATATGGACAAAGTCTATTAGATCCAACTCCCAGAGTTTCTAAACCCATGACAAGTTTAAATATGGGGTTAGGAATGTAACAGAGAATTTCTCTATTCTAGTTAAACAAATAAACTGTTATTATTACCTAACTAGAATCTCAAAGAAAGGATATTGTTAAATATATTTTAATTTTCAGATCTGATGTATATCACTCTACACAGTTGGAAGAAAGGACGAGTTGCATGGGTGGAAGAAGGGGGGCAGGGTCAAGGCGATTTTGATCCGGGTCGTTGGATCAGGGAATGGACGGTCATGATTTATTGATGGGGAGGTAGGTCGCAAAGGAGTTGGGCCTGCCGAGTTGAATATAGACCATTAGATCTTCAAGATTAATGGCTCAGATCAAATCTTGGGGAATCGAAAGCAATACGAGACAAGGGTTCGGGCGGAGATTGGGTAAATGTGGACCGTTGATTTGCAGAGATCAACGGTGGATCTTCGCAAAATATTTTAAACTGCAGGACTTTATAATATAATGGAGCAAGTTAGGGTTTGATCTGGAATGTTAGATCGGTGAAATGAATGGCTCAGATGCAATTGCAGGATCGCCAATCGGCGGAGGAGAGAGGAAGGCGCGCATAAAAATTTGTGATGCGATTACATATTGACCGTCGGATCTGGGAGTCAGATCGACGGTTGAAAGTTAATCTAAGGGAAAAACGTGGAGAAGTATGGGTGGAGTTTTGATTAATCTGGGCCGTCGGTTCTTGTGGGTTCGATGGTTCAGATTGAATCCCAAGGTTTGCAATCGATGGAGGAGAGAGGAATGACACAAAGGATTTTTGCGATGTGATTGAATCAGAGCCGTCGATATTAAAACCAGATCGATGATCAAGAATTAACTGTGAAGGTGAAAGGTGGAAATGTGGGCTTTGGAAGGTAGCGATGGGGTCCGTCGGATCTGGGCATTGTATAGCAGATCAACGTTTGGGAATTGATCGCTGGATCGCTAATCGGAGAGGGTTAATAAACCATTTAAAATATACCCGATGAAAAAACTGCGATGCGATGTGCCAATGATCGATCGGTCTAGATCAACAGCTGACATTCACTAAACAATGAACTATCGGGTTTATAAAAAATCAAATGGAAAGTTGGGTTTTAATAAGAAAAATACTTAATCGCAATAGGAGTGTAACATCTCCCACTCTATACACCAGAACAACATTTTTTTTTCTAACCCCAATAATTAAATTTTCCCAAAGGATATATAATAGATCTACTTCCTTTATGAATATATCTATGTTATTCTATATTCATATCAATTGTGGCGATTGTATACATCGATACCCATTCGTTTCTGTCACTAACTTTATCGCTAGTCTTATCTTCTTGTCATGGTCACAAGTATAATTCCATTTTTGACTTATTTTGGATTAATGAATTTCGTTGCATAAATATCATCTTCATTTTCGCTGAGTTATATCTTCTTCATCAATTTATTCTACAACAAAGTCTATATTAAGTACTTACATCGACAAATTATTAAATAATGGATAATACTTTTAACATCGGGTCTACCATAATATACATTATGGTCGCTATTATACCTTTCCACAGTTAATAGTCGACGCAATTACTTATTAAACCTTTATCGTTTTATCCACTACTTATGAGTGAATGTTGCGTTAATTCTATTCTTATTCACAACTATGGTTGAATGTTGTGTTAATATCATGTATCTCGAGATCTGTGCACACGTACCACATTTATCATAGCATAGGAAGTTGATATTAACATTTTGATTTGGTTCATAGTGTATATTTTATGTCTTTTGGCATACGTTACCTATTTCTGGCTCGTTGATCTAGTGTTGTACGCCTTCATTTATGGTAAGCTACCGAAACATTCCTTGAGCCCATCACGAAATCATTGTTTATTTTATTTTTTTCCACATGACTGTCAATCGTTGTAATTGTTGTCCTCTGCAAGGGTACTATGGTGTTAAATGAAAATAGGGTTTCCCTCCATTAATGTAACCAAGTTTTAAATCCACAAGAGGGCCAATAGAGGTAAGAAGAAATAAATAGAGAGAGAAAGGTGAAGAGAGAGAGAGTGAGTGAGTGATAAGGAATATGGAGAGAGAGGGAGAGAGGGGGAAGATAGAGATATAGATGGAAGGTGAATAAAGGGAAGTAGAGAGAGATGGGGAGAGGAGGGGATTGACAAAGAGATTGATATATATGGATTGCGAGAGTGTGTGTGTTTAGGGGGATGAGATAGAGAGAGATGGAGAGAGAGTGTGTATCTTTAGGGGTGAGATAAAGAGACAAAGTAAGATGTATGGAAAGAAGGGGGGAGAGAAGAAGTGAGAAGGAGAGGGGGAGGGATATAGTAATGTAGTTGGAGAGAGAGAGGGGTGGAAAGAGAGAGAGAAAGAAAGGGATGGGTGAAGAGAGAGGATTAGAGAGAGAGAGAGATATGGGAGAAGAGAGAGGATTGGAGGGAAAAGAGAGAGAGAGAGGTGGGAGAGAAAGGGAGAGAGAGGAAGGATAAGAGAGAGGAGGAGAGTGATAGGGGAAGAGAGAGTATTGGAGAGAGAGAGAGAGAGAGAGAGAGAGAGAGAGAAAGATCAGGGAAGAGAGAGGGATTTAGGGGAGAGAGAGAGAGGGGAAGGATGAGAGAGAGGACTTGAGAGAGAGGAGGAGAGAGGGATCGATAAGAGAGATGGAGTTGGAGGGGGAGAGATGTAGGAAATAAGAAATATAAAGAGTGAGAAGTGGAGAGAGAGAGAAGGAGTGACAAGGGAGAGACAGAGAGAGAGCGTGTATGTTTGGGGCTGAGATAAAGAGACAAATAAGGAGAGATGGAGATAAGGGGGGAGAAGGAGATATAAGGAGAGAGGGAGGGATATAGTGACATAGTTGGTGGGTGAAGAGAGAGAGAGAGGGAGAGAGAGATGGGAGAGAAAGGGAAAGAGAGGAAGGAAGAGAGAGGACATGAGAGAGTGGAGAGAGGGAGGGAAAGGGAGATGGACTTGGAGGGGGAGGGGGAGAGAGGTAAGAAGAAAGAAATAGAGAGAGAAAGGTGAAGAGAGAGAGAGTGAGTGAGTGATAAGGAAGATGGAGAGAGAGGGAGAGAGGAGGAAGATAGAGATATAGATGGAAGGTGAAGAAAGGGAAGAAGAGAGAGATGGGGAGAGGAGGGGATTAACAAAGAGATTGATATATATGGATTGCGAGAGTGTGTGTGTTTAGTGGGGTGAGATAGAGAGACAGAAAAGAAGAGATGGAGGGGGATATAGATATGGATGGAGGGTGGAGAGAGGGAAGAATATTTATCACACTAGATGGATTGATATAAGTGGAGATGGTGTTTTATAATCCTATTTGATTATTTGCACTATATGCATCGATTTTAGTGTAGAAAATTATTTCTAATGATATTTGATTACTTGCACTAGATGCATTGATTTCAGTGTAGGTGGTGATTTCTAATACAATTTGATTGCTTGCACTAAATCTGTTGATTTCAATTTAGATGTCGATTTATAATTATATTTGATTACTTGCACTAGATGAATTGGTTTCAATGTAGATGATTTCTAATCCTATTTGATTGTTTGCACTAAATGCATTGATTTCGGTGTAGATGGCGATTTCTAATCCTATTTGATTTATTTGAGTAAACGCATTGATTTCAGTGTAGATGTTGGTTTCTAGAGAGAGAGAGAAAGAGAGTGATAAGGAAGATGGAGAGAGAGGGAGAGAGGACAAAAGGAGGAAAGAGAGATATTAATGGGGGAGAGGGAGAGAAGGGGAAGATAAAGATATAGATGGAAGGTGAAGAGAGGGAAGAAGAGAGAGATGGGGAGAGGGGGTGATTGAAAAAGAGATTGAAATATATGGAGTACGAGAGCGCATGTGTTTAGGGGGGGTGAGATAGAGAGACAAAAAAGAATAGATGGAGGGGGATATAGATATGGATGGAGGGTGGAGAGAGGGAGGAATATTTCTCACACTAGATGGATTGATATAAGTGGAGATGGTGATTTCTAATCCTATTTGATTATTTGCACTAGATGCATCGATTTTAGTGTAGATATTTATTTCTAATGATATTTTATTACTTGCACTAGAGGCATTGATTTCAGTGTAGGTGGTGATTTCTAATACAATTTGATTGCTTTCACTGAATGTGTTGATTTCAATTTAGATGTTGATTTATAATTATATTTGATTACTTGGACTGGATGACTTAATTTCAATGTAGATGATTTCTAATCCTATTTGATTGTTTGCACTAAATGCATTGATTTTAGTGTAGCTGGAGATTTCTAATCCTATTTGATTTCTTTCAGTAAATGCATTGATTTCAGTGCAGATGTTGGTTCCTAGAGAGAGAGACAGAGAGTGATAAGGAAGATGGAGAAAGAGAGAGAGAGAGAACAAAAGGAGGAAAAAGAGATATTAGCGGGGGAGAGGGAGAGAAGGGAAAGAGAGAGAAGAAGAGAGAGATGGGGAGAGAGGGTGATCGACAAAGAGAATGATATATATGGAGTGCGAGAGCGTGTGTGTTTAGGGGGGTGAGATAGAGGAAAAAAAAAAGAGATGGATGGGGATATAGATATGGATGGAGGGTGGAGAGAGGGAAGAAATTTTTTTGCACCAGATGGATTGATTTAAGTGGAGATGGTGATTTATAATCCTATTTGATTATTTGCACTAGATGCATCGATTTTAGTGTAGATATTTATTTCTAATGATATATGATTACTTGCACTAGATGCATTGATTTCAGTGTAGGTGTTGATTCCTAATACTATTTGATTGCTTGCACTGGATGTGTTGATTTAGGATGGATCAGTGTAAGGCGTTAGTAGTACCATTACAAAAGAACATTAAACTTCAAAGTGAGGATGTATTTAAAGAGGCAGATGTGACACTATATCGACAGTTGGTTGGGAGTTTAATCTACCTAACCACTACTAGACTAGATTTGTCTTATGCAGTTAGTGTGCTAAGTCAATTTATGTCTAAGCCACTTGAGAGTCACTGGATTGTAGTAAAAGGCATCCTAAGGTATCTACAAGGAAGGGCTGGAAATGTAGAGGACCAAAGAACCATAACAAGCTATGAATCTAGCATTGGATTTGGGGCGATTACATGGAGAAGTAAGAATCAGAACACATTTTCCTTGTCCTCAGCAGAATCAGAGTATCAAGCAATGTGCGCAGAAACATGTGACGTGGTTTGGTTATGGAGAATTCTCCAGGATGTTGGGGAAGAATAGAAAGATGCAACAAGTATCAGCTATGATAACTAGAGCTCAATCAAATTGGAAAATAATCTAGTGTTCCACAAGAACACTAAGCACTTTGATATGAAATTCCACTTTGTCAGGGAGAAATTTAAATCTAAGGAAATCCATGTTGTATATTTTAAAAATTGTGATAATGTTGCTAACATTTTCACCAAGCCTCTTGGAAACATTAAATTTGAAATGTTTAGGGATATGTTAGGTATATTTGTGCTACCCTTCTCCATTAAGGGGGGAGTGTTAAAAGATAATGGAGAATCCTTAATTTGTGAGAGTTGGTTCACAGAACCTTAGGATAGGAATTAGTTTCTATTTCTTCGGGTTTGGTTCTAACTTCCATACATCTATGTGTGCTATATAATGATTAATTTGTTTTGAGAATGTAGAGCGTTTTGCAGAGTCACACTCTTGTGGTTTAGTCTCAATTCTAGAGCTCACTAGTTTTTATTAATGAATTCAATCTATCATATTTTATCATGACGGATTAAGGTGGTTTAATTTCTCCCTTTAAATAAGGTACATTCCACAAAAATACCATGGATCGGTAACATGGGTTATGAATACCATAAACCATTTATAAGTTATTTTTATTTCATTATTTTTTCTTTTTATTTTATTCTAACCAAGTAAAAATCTTTACATTACATTCATTTGTTTATGTAATTTGACTTAGTCAAAAGTTTAAGCATTACATTACAACATCTTTATCATACTCCGTTAGATAACTAACAAGCCTAGATCCATCTTAACTATGGAGCTACCATTTGTGGGGTCTTGTTTAAATAGTGATGAGACGTGCTATTATAGCACTCATCACACAGGTTCAATTTCCTTCCCCTATCGGGATGATGTATCTCGACATGTTGATGAAACATACAAATCTACCAAGCACACAGAGGGATCAAATCTTGTTTCACTCTAAAATAGGTTTTTACGTCAACATATTTGATCCCTTTAGGTGTGGATTAGGATGGTTTATTGTCTCCCTTTAAATAGGCTACATTCCACATGAATACCTCAGGTCAACACCATGGTTTCTCAATACCATGGGTTCTCAACACCATGGGTTCTCAATACTATGGGTTCTCAACACCATGGGTTCTCAATACCATAAGGCATTTTTTTTTTAATTTGTATTTCTTTATCTATTTCTTATTTATTTCTATTTTACATTACATTCATCTTTTTAGTTAATTTTATTTTTAAATTTTTATTTTATTTTATTTTTATATACTTTGACTTAATCAAAAGTTTAAAGATTATATCACAATATCTCTACCGTATTAAACTCCAAAAAAGTCTAGGTCCAATAATTAAATTAGCTCATATCTATCTTAACTCTAAACCTAATTAAACCTCAAAAAAAAATCTAATTATACTCTTAAATAAAGAATAAAGAGTAATGTGTAGTGCATCTAATTAATAACCTAGGTGAAAAAGAGAAAACTAACCCACATTAGTAAGGAAATTAACAATTCTTCCAATGAGGAAATTATTTTAATATTTGTATCTAGTGTAAAAAGTAAAAAGTTGTAATGATGATTACGTATCCCTATGGATAACCACTTCCACCAATCATGAAAGGAGAAGGGGAAATTCTATTTAAATATTATGTGTTTTGCATAAATTTATATATATATATATATATATATATATATATATATATATATATAATTTTTTTAAGTTTAGATTTTATTAATTTTGAAAAAAAAAGTACATATAAGTTGCTCTAAAATAGGTGGTCTCACTCTGATTTCGTTTGTTGACAAAAAAATTCACCTTATGACATAAATACAAAGTGTTTCTAGGGGTAAAGTCGAGAAACAATTACGCCATAAAAACTATAACATAGCTAAAAAAAAAAAAGACTCCATAAATCATACTAATCACCAGATGTTCTAGAAGGCGGTGAAGGGTGGAAGTCACACTGGACGTGCCCTTCGTAATGCGCCTTCCACGTTTCTAGTTTTTTGACTTTCTCTGAAAGTTAATTTTGTCCTCTCCATACCACAACCAGTCGCTCCCTGCTTTGGCTCTAAAAGTAATGAATCTGATCTAGAGTGGCCATCTACACCACATGCTCCTCTCTCCGAATGTGTTCAATTGCATCCACCCTATTCATCAAACTGACAATGAGATCCTCACAATTCTCCAAGTAGCCATGTCGGAAACTTTTCCCTTCCTGGGCTTTACGAGAAACCTGCCCACACTTCTCTATACCACGGCTATCGCTACCTCAAAAGTTATGACCCCGATCGTGACTCTCTTCTCCATGGCTTGCCTCACGCTTATCTCCCCTACTCAGTGTTTCCCCACGGCATACCCCCAAACTGCCACCAGTTCGACCTCCTTTCCAACCAGCAGCAACATGACATTCACTCCCCCCGTTTGTCCACCCCGTCAAGGCAAAACAACAACCAAGTCCTGAGAAGACAACACCTCATAGGAACGAGGGGTGGAAGAAGTAACCATACACATGGTGGACTTCATAGTTTCTAGCAACGATGAAGCCCAAACAAAGATGTATCCCCTCTCGACAACACTACCTCCAAATTGAGATTTCAGAAAACATGGCACAACTTAATACGTGACCTTACAAGCAACTGCCAAGAATCTGTTGCCACCCAGAGATAAAGTAGTTGTTTAGACCTTGAGGCAGGGACTTTGAAGGTGAACACACACCAAACTCGAAGAACAAGAGTAGTAAACGAACCCACCGAGCTTTATTCATCCATTGCACTGGAATGCCGCAGGGACAAACAGGTTTCAACCTCCATGAGCATGGAAGCCAACCCAACAAACACCACCACTGGACGTCGCAATAACAAGATCAGTTACCACTAGGTGACGAGGTTTTAACCTGCCGCACCTAGACTCGCTGAGTGCTCCAAATAACCCAAGTTCTCAGGAAATTGAACCATCCATGCTCCCTACACCTGACTAAGTTTCCTGCAAAGATCCATAATTCTCTACCTACGGACACCAATTTCACCACCTCCCCTTTCCGCCCCACCAACCAACGAGTCTCCCGTCTTCGGAATTGAGGGTAGATGCAGATGCAAATGCCCTGAACCAACATATCTTGAATTCTTATCATCTATCCACCCTCAAATGCTTTTTTTTTCAGAGAAAAAAAAACACTGTTTTTTATATTAATATCAAACAGTACATTGTCTTAGTTCATGTTGCCCTTCAGGTATGCATTTTTTCCATACATATAATATTAAGCCTGAAAAAAAAAATCAGTGAATTGTCGTGGTTCATGCTAACTTTCAGTAATTGAGAATTTGAGGCCTAAATTTTGATCCATGGGCGTTGCAGCAAAATTATAGAGACATCACATCAAAAAAATTGAATCCCAAAATTGCAAAAGTTTAACTTCAAGCTTCTAACTTTTTCGTTTACCTGCTAACAAATGCAGAGAGCTTCTGGCTGTCCAGTAAAAACAGTAAAACCCATTTTCCAGAAAAAACGATCCTGGAAGCTTTTTATGTCACACTCGCTTGTTGTAATCATGGGATCGGAATGGTAAAAGAGTTGGAGTAGCCGTCCCAAATTTTCAGGATGTGTAGTGAACCTAGCAGGGAAGTCAAGCCTTTCTTTGAAAGTTTATCTACCCTTGAATTATTTTCCCTAGAAATGTCGATCCAAGAAACACTGGCGAACTTTGAGATTAGGTACTTCACCTTGTCGATCCATCCTTGAGCTTCATGAAGAAACAACTCACTTTTGCCAGACATGCCGTCAATTATTACCTTTGAATCACCATAGACGCTTATATCTTTTATTTCCAAGAGGCGAGAAATCCATAAGCCACTCCATAACGACGTTAATTCAACTCTGTTGTTTGACCCAAGACCACCGGACCACCAAACATTTTATCCACCCTCAAATGCTACCTCGATGGTAGATTTCACACGCTTCATGACCTCTCTGGTAGTAGCTCTCCCGGTGAGCTTTAGTGAGTGAAGGGACCAAGAGGCCCATTCCCCACCTAAAATAGTTGTGCTCAATCATGTGGCTCCTCCACCTCTTGTTTCCAGCTACACACCCCATCGATGAATTTATAAAAAATATTATTAAAATAAAGTTGAAGAGAGTTTTAGTTAATGATAATTTATAATAGTTAAATGTATATATTTTAATTCTAAATTTGAAATTAGTGAATAGTTCTTAAAACTAAATTGAATTTATAAGTTAAATTTTCACTCTCAATTACGTAATATCATTATGAGAAAGTGAAGTAATAATAAAACTATTTCCTATAATATTAGGTTGATTTTATAAAAGAATTTGATATTTTATTTATCATTTATCTTTTGAATTTTTGAATGGAATATAAGAAAGTTATTTTTGAGTTGGTTCTAATAATTTATAAGTTATAGGTTTGTGCTTGGAAATATTTAATTAGAATATTCATATTTATGCTCCTTTTTCTTATAATATATTATTATCATGTGGGTATGTCCCATGATCCTCCCAAGCAAGTGAGAATTTTAAATTAATGTACAACATAGGATTAATTGGAACTATATCAATAAACAAAAGGAGAAATTTTATTTTAGCACAAAAAAAAATTGAAGCTATGTAAAATATTCACTGTGAGGTGGAAAGAAACCCTTCTTAGAGAGTCATAAACCCTCAAATTGAATTGGCATAAAAATGGCATACCTTTACCAAAGTAATGGAAAGTCAAGAAAAAAGACATTCATAAAATATTGATAATATTAAAAATAATATTAATTTAAATTTAAAAATAAAATGTGGTGTTATAAAAAATTAAAAGATAAAATGTGTTATGTTTATGGGTGATTTTTCCTCCTTGTGTCGAGGTTCGTTTTGATTTTGAAAAGAAGGTTGTTGTTCTTGAATTTATATTTTCTTTTAATCTGTTTCTTTAATTTTCTATTTTCTTATTCTTCTTCCTTCTTTATTTTTCCCTAGTTATAATATATTTTATATTATTTTATGATTTTTTCACATTGTAAATTTATGTGATCCATAATTTTTTAATCAATTGGTCCGGAAAAATCACAATATCATTTGGAGAGCTGACGTATTTGGAGCTTCCTAGTGTAATTCATCATTAAGACTTTGCTATTTGTTAATCAAAATAATTGAATATAAATATTACTGAGATGCAAAGGTCACTTATCAAAACCTAGTCAATATTTAATACAATATAACATTATAAAATATTAATAAACAAATTTATAATCTTGATACATAAGTAAAGGTTTTTAAATTTTTATTATTAAAATAAATTAAAAAACTCTTTTTTAATTAAATATTTATTATTAAATTAGGTTTAACTTTATTACTCTATTATAATTTATATTAATATATTATAATATTAATAATTTATAAAATAAAATTAAAAAAACTCTCGGCAGTTCAGACCTCGCTTTAGGTTTAAGGTTGGGTATTGGCCGTGAGATGGAGTTGTCTATTGAGGAATTGCTTTGACGGTCGGGAGGGTTAAAAGTGGGTGGAATTTGGGAAAAAAATTAAAAAAAAAATTGATTAGCAGTGTTTAAATCATGTTTTTGATGATGGAAATAGATTCAGCGTTATCCAAAATTCTAGAAAATTCAAAATATTGAATTTTGATAACTATAACCTAAATTTACAAAATTCCTTGCAAAATTTTCTTAAAATTTTACTGAAATTTCCATGGTTTTAAAACCAAAAAAAACAGTACTACGGCATGGTGACACAGCCACGAGAGAAAATAATGAAATGTACATTTCGGAGAGAAATGTGAATGGGTCTCATCTGCTGTAGGTTTCGCAAGGAAATGTTAATGGACCTCCTCTTCAGTTAGATCTCTTTCCGTTAGCCCCTGACTTGGGCGGCGGCACTTTGACCTGGGAGAAGACCTCACCATCGATTGGTATATTCCTGCACTGTTTAACAATTGTTAAACCTAATCGTTAAGAACTGATAGAATTTTCTTTCTAACAATTGTTAATCCTAATCATTAAGAACGGATTTAATTTTCTTTTTACGGTGTTTTGATTGATTTGTCTGTCGTTTTAACGGTATTTTTGGATCATAATCGTCATGTGCAGGAAGCATTGATGTTGGTAGCGAGAGATCAGCGGGGGAAACGAAGGCTCTGATGCATGATGCCAACAAATTCGCAGCCTCCTGTTTCTACAACGAAGATGCAGGAGCCATCAATGTGTCGCCGTCCAACAGCAGCACCGCGGATTCCAACACGATCAACACAGGGAACGGGTATGCCCAAATCAAGCCGAAACGGAGCGATGGCGAGAAGTTGGAGAATGACCGAGTTTGTTAGAGGGTACTCAGCGATGTAGAAGAAGAGAGCTGTTCCAGGAAGAAGCTTAGGCTGTCCAGAGAGCAGTGTGCTCTTCTGCAAGAGTGCTTCAGAAAGAACAGGGCACCCGAACGTGTAAGTCTCTATCACAGCATTCATTTATCGTTTGTGTTCCGTTATGATTTCGTTATTAAATAAACTTAATAATATTATGTATGGAGGATCCAAGTAATATAAAATATGTTAAAATTGAGAGATCTTATTTTCAGATTTCTTAATTTACAGAGAGCAGATCCTAGAAATTTACTAATAGTTATTTCTAATCTAATTATTGAATTTTGACATTAAAAAATAATAATATTATGAAATAAAATAGAAATATTTCTTCTCCTTCATCTAATTATAAAATAAAAAATTATATATATATATATATATATATATTCTCATTTTGTACTTACAATCCAATTTCTAAATTTACTAGTAGTTACCTCTAATCTGACTATTCAATTCTAACATTAAAAAAAATAATAATATTATGATATAAAATAGAAATATTTCTTTCCATGTCTTATTATAAAATTAAAAATTTATATATACAATCCAATTTCAAATAATAATTTATTAATTTTTAGTTTATTTCCTATTACACAAAATGGAAAAAAAAAAAAAACATAAGTAGAATATACACTCACTAATTCACCCCTCTCAAAATAATAAATAAAACTTTATCCCCTGCCATGGGGTTAAATTCACTTTGCTTACCAGAGGAAACAACTTGAGTTTCTGATATATTGAGTTTCTGGTATCTACGGCCATTAAGCATTGCTAATTCATGTTCATCACATTTCAACATATGCATCCAGTGGTTTGTCACATAGGTCTTACCGGTTACGTACCGCGAACGTTTCTTGCAGTGTGCAGTGAAATGATCGGTGCTAAATATCATCAGGACAAGAAAATAAAGAGTTGGAAATTATTTTGATGTTAATATTTCAGCTTAATTTCATTTTAATATTTCAGTTTAAATTCATGTGAATATTTCAAATTCAGTTCATTGAAGATTTAAGAATATTTTCGAAATCCACGCAAATCCAATTAATATGAAAGAAATAAATATGATAAAGATTAAGTAGAGAATGATTTTAAAATATTTTGAAAATCTAATATATATAAGATATGTCCACCATAATTTTTAAAAAATTTACAGTCATGCCCAAACTAAATGAATTCCATCGAAGAATCTGCACAAAAAGTGTAATACGTGTGCTTGTAAAGCAACATGTGAGAGAAAAGAAATGGTAAGCATAAGAAGGTTGGGAGGTGCATGTTGAAAAGCTTGTCGAGAACGATTTGCATGTAAAAGTTATGGATATATTTTGTTGTTAGGATAATATGAAGAAAACTGTATATTCTATGTATTGCAAAAGAAGTATTTATGGGGATGTATTAAAAGGAAGTATTTCTATTATTATCAGTGATTATTAAATTTCAGAAGGTTAGTTCTGAAATAAGCGATTATTAAATTTCAAAAGTGGTGATAGTATTAGTGATTATTAAATTTCAAAAGTGGGGATAGTTAAATTTCAAAAGGTTAGTTCTATTATCTGTGATTATTAAATTAAATCTCAAAAGTGGTGATAGTTTTATTATAAGTGATTATTAAATTTCAAAAGATTAGTTCTGAAATAAGTGATTATTAAATTTCAAAAGTGGTGATAGTTTAGCTATTGCAGTGTGATATAAATCTATTTTAATGATGAATATGGTAAATTTTTAGAGAGATATATTAAGGTGCAGGTATTTTTTTAAATGTAAAACATGCAGAAATATTTGTATTATAAGAGGTTTGATATCTAAAATCTTTGATATATTAGTGTTTAAGGTACATATATTAGTAAGATGTATATATATACTTAAAGTATTTTACATAGTTTAAATTTATAATTTTAATTTCAACAAATTTAACTATTAATATAATTAAAAATCTACAAAAATGTAAAATAATAAAATTACACTAAATGTTTTAAAAATATATTTTATTATTTATTTCTTTCAATGGCTTTCTATGTTTTTTTATTTTGACCATATATAATATATGCATAATTGATATAAGGTATCACAAAAAGATAATTACCTTATGCCTAAAATGGACTACATTATGCAAAAGCTAGTAGGGCCTCCACGGATATCCATGATGGATGGTTTCTCTAGATACAACTAAGTCACTACAGACCCTCAAGATTAGAAGAAAACTTATTTCACTACACCATCTAGAACATTTATGTATGCAAGAATTCCCTTTAGTCTCATTAACGTTGGAGCCACTTTTGAGAGATCTATGGATATAGCATTAGTTGGAGAACGTGAAAAATTCTATTGATTTACCTAGATGACATCATTGTCTTCTAAAAAAAAATGAGGAACACATTCAACATTTATAGCTCACTTTTAAGAAGTGAAAAAACTATCGTGTGTTCTTAAATCCAAAAAAATATCACTTTTCTATAAGTGAATGGAAGCTACTTGGCCACCTTGTGGAGAAGGAAGGAGTAAATATAGATCCCAAAAGGGTAAAAAATATCAACGACATTCCATTACCAATAAATAGGAAAGAAATACATGTCTTCTTGGACATGTTACATGTCATTTTTTCACCATGACATTTGACTGTCATTATGGGTCTACGACCATCCATATCATGTTCCCTTAGAGGTCAAAAATACTCATGTTCATTAAACAAGCCTTGAAAAATAGAGAAAAGCTCTTTAAAACCTTTAAAAGGTTACATGTGCATGCGTTGATACTTCTTCTATTAGCCGCAAGGATCGCCGCACTATTCGCTGCTAAAACCTGTGCACCCCTATAAAAAGGAAGTAAATGTAAAAATCTAACTTCTAGAAGCCTATTTGGTCGAATATTATCCCAAATGAAAGCCTCTAGAGTCGTGTCAGTTCGAGCTTTATCCCTCTACTCATGGAGCTTCTCCCTTGTGCAAAGGAACACAAATCCTTTCATGGGAGGAAATAATCCCTCTCTTAATGGAATTGAAACTACCTCAATCTCTTTATAAATTGAGCTCAAGTTTAATGTTGAAGGGTAGATAGTAAATACTGATTTGTATAGATTCTAAGGTTGAGAGATTTCATGGATTCTGAACTAATAAGTTGTTTTTTTCACATTGAAGATCACAAATTTGTGCACATGACTTCATGTTGGTCATTCTAGAGAGGAAGGCTTATCAAACCGAAGGGAACGTTTGCACAGACACAAGGGAGAAATATGTACAACATCAAGGCTCGGGTTATAAGGTTGCTCTTTTTGATTTCTGATAATACATATGGATCTCTTTTTCTCATTGTCTTGTTTCTGAATTCATGGAAATGATGTCAATACTTAGACTCCTTGATCACTATTGGACTAGTATTTATGATTATTATATATTGTAGGTTCTTTGATACTTTTCATTGTTTGTGATTGCAGGTTCTTCTGAGGATTCAAGAATTTCTTTGAGAGAAAGGAAAAAGGCTACATTGAATGCCTCGATTGAAAGGTAGGAGCATAACCTCCTTATTTCAAAGTTGTAATCATCTAAAATAAAAAAAGTTTATAGAAAGATACATTCAATGGATATTTGTTTCTAGTTACTTGTTGGAGTACTAGGGAGATCGCTCTTGTCCACAAGAGGGATTAATCCAAAAAAAATCTGAATTATATGTACTAGCAAGATTGATTCGAAGGAATAGTAGAAAGATACAGAAACAAACTGTATTTCTTGGAAATATTCCTTTAATGAATTCCCATGGAACATTTGTAGTAAATGGGAAATTGGTGTCTCCGTTGGGGAAGACAAGTTTAGTTCTATTTGGTTCTATTTGGTTTGGCATTCTATATTTCTTGGTTTGACTTATCTGAGTGTGTTTGGGTATATAATATTTTCGATTCTCTAAGATAGAAAGCCTTAAATTTATTTTTTCCAACTTCTCTTTGCCCTGCACAGTTTTATGTGGAAAACAGAGTGGAAACCTGCGCAACTTGTTAGTTTAGTCCAGTGCGCATGTGCACTGGTTTGCATTGAGAATTTGTGCACCTATGGGAAATTTTGAAAAAATCAAAATATTCTCTTCCAGAGTCAGATAACCAAATTCTTAAGGTTTAACTTGATTGATACCAGTTGTCTTGACACCTTAGAGTCTTATTTGATAAATCATCCTTTTGCATAATATAGTTAGGGTTTTCCCCCGTTTGTTGTTTCTCCTTTAGGAAGATAGATTCATTTTCCAAAGATCATTGGTTTTATGTTATTGTCTCCTTGAGCCACTAGGATTATTGCGAGCCTTACCTATTGAGTATTTTATTCTTACTTGGTTGTAAAACAAAAAATCTTCTAGATCACCAAAGTTTGATTTATCTAAAGCTAGTCTTTCATGATTTCATTTCTTCTAAGTCAAGTGGAAACATTTTTAGTTTTCTTAAGACTAAGATAAATCATTAAAAAGACACTCATAGGTATCTTAGTTAGGATTAATAATTTGAACTTTGATTTTCTTTGAAGCTTTTTATACTTTTTAGGTATTTTAGAAGTTTCTTTGTTTTGAAGATTTGTTTGTTCATCAAAATTGTAGTTTTTGGCTTTACAGTCAACAAAATTTTCTTCAAAAAAGAGACAATTTTCATGCTTGGAAATTGTGTTCTTCATGAAATTGTTTTCTTGACGAAAAAGGAATTTTATTTGAACTTTTAGGAAGCTTGTAATTTTTGAGTTAAAAATTCCTTAAACTTTCTCTTAAATAGAATTCATCGAAATAAAGAGTTTCATTTTCATATTGATGCATTTAGAGTATTTTGAGTGAAGTCACAATATCATCAATTTTCATATCCATACCCTTTTGTGTAAATAATAACCAAATCAATACAACGCTTAATAAAATAAATCTAGATATTTTTAAAAATTTATAGGGCTCATTCCACCAATTTAGATTAGGCTAGTGCTTTGGAATAGGTTGTAATTAAAGTTCCAAAGAAGTTAAAACAAACAAGTAGCATCTTGCGGTAGGGAAATCCAATTTTTGCATTTGTACTCTCAGAACCCCTTCTTAAAAGATTCAAGCACGAGGTCATGTTGGGAAAACTGAGGTAATCGTACCTAATTCATTGGTGAAGATATAAGACATGCATGTAATACAAATGATAAACCTCAGATTAACCATTGTCGAGGAGCTTGGGGCACTTGATAGCAAACCTCAGGAAGACGTGCATGTAATATAAACGATAAACCTCAAATTAACCATTGTCGAGGAGCTTGGGTCACTTGATAGCAAACCTCAAATTTACCATGTCGACGATATTTCAATTGTATTGAGATTGATACTCTGCCCTTGCATGTATATTAGATCATAGATTGTTCCCCTAGGTGAAATTGTCTCATTTGGTGACCTTAGTGGCCAAAATATTTAGGAATTTTCCCAAGGTGACGGTGGAGGGAAGGTCCCAATGTACCTGGAACAGATGTTGACTAGACTCACATGGAATTTCTAGAGGGTACTCTTCACTTCAAGATGGTGTAGTGAATTTACTTGCACTAGACTATTTCATTAAGTAGGTTGTAATGGTAACTATTCCAATATCTAGTTTTCCACATTAATTTCCGTGACATTGGATTTCATCACCAACTAGTGCTTTTATTGTGGAAACATATTGCTTGTGTGTGGTTTGTCTCTTCAATTTTGTAGGCGCGTGTTCATTTTCCCGTTTTTTAGCAACCTTAGGTGTATTCTTTTGAAATTTTTTGATTTCTTGTTTTAAAAAGTATTAATCATGGATGAAATACCAAGACATTTATGTAGAATGTAGGGGAAACCCACTAAGTATACACTTAGTCAATTGGAAAAAATCATAACTGAAAGAGTTCAACAATCAGGAACTAGGACTACTGAACAAGGAGAAAAATCCATTGTAATACATCATGATTTAGAAGTTAACCAACCTCGGATAATTGAAAAAGATCAAGAACAACCATAAATTTTGGAAGTAATTACAGCTAAATATGTTACTGGTGAGTTGTCAAATACACAATTCACTAAACCTGAAATATATGAGCCTGAATCTGTATCTAATTCATTAGAGTCACCTTCAGATCTCATGGCCTTAACTCCTGTTCATCCTCATTCACCTTGACTGAAAATTCTTATTACTGAGAATATTCGTCTTGGCCGAATTAGAATTGAAGAGATATCTGATGTGGAATAAGAGATCATAACTCCTTCACGTCAAGAATATTTAGATCTAAGGTATAGTGAACAAATATACCCTTTCATTACTTTTAGACCAGATCCTTGGTATCATCAATTTACTAAATTTCTACACAGCTCTGGTTACAATCACTCACCACGTCGCATACCCTTTTACTCTATACCCAGAGGTAGTTACATGGCATCACAAAGCATGTCTACTGAGTCATCTATGTTTTCTTCATCACCAGAAACATTTTTGTATGACAGTCCATCTGTTCCTGTTGGGTACCAGTTTCTCTCTGGCACTTTCTTCGGAGCATCTCCATCTGTATTTCATGTTTCGTTATT
Source organism: Pinus albicaulis (assembly GCA_034641835.2). Lineage (NCBI taxonomy): Eukaryota > Viridiplantae > Streptophyta > Pinopsida > Pinales > Pinaceae > Pinus > Pinus albicaulis. The sequence continues at coordinate 461,951,468 of CM076578.1, read as the reverse complement.
AAAAAAATATGTACATGATTATGCTCATGTGATTGATTGGAATGTGATTCAGGTGGAATGAGAAGGGGAATTCTTTCAAGAGCTGCTTCAAATCTTGGAGTGGGAGGAAATTGAACTTTGGAACCGGACAATGGCTAGGGTGAAAGTGCAGTGGAGGCACATTACACCTGAAGAGGATACTTGGGAGCGGGAAGCTGATATGATGAAAAAATATCCATCACTGTTTACACAGTGATTTTACTATTTATATTGTCAACACCGAGGAAAGTGTTTATTTTTAGAAGGGAATATGTAATACCCCAAGTTCCTATGTTTTTAATTTGAAAATTGAACAAGTTCAAAGGGGAGAGTGGACCCTAATGGAGAACTATTATGTGGATTTATTTGATTTTTAAGTTAATAAAATAAAATGAAAAATTATGTGTGCAATGACTAGATTGAGAATTGAGATCTGAAAACCTAAATCCATGAGGATGGATAAGGTGATAAGACTTTCCCACACCTTCCAGAAATCCTTGGAAGGAATAAAATAGATTTGGAGATAAATATTTAATTTCCCCAATAAAGTGAAAAGTATTGGGAAGAGGTGGAAAAAGATGGAAAAGCAGAAAAGACAGCTTTTAAAGTACCTTTGTGGAAGAAACAGAGGGAAAGCCTAGGCAAAATAGGAAGAACGCATCCTAAATTTACTGGACGCAGTAAATGGAAATAGGCTAGGGAAATAAAATCTTGAATAAGTTGTTCCAAGATAAAAAAAGAGTTGTTTATCACTGGAGCTAAGGTCTCTGCTCGAGGGTGGGTTACAGAGAGAGAACTCTACAGTTGGGTGGAAACTAGTTAGAATTAATTAGTATGCACACTAAAATAGAAACGAACTGTTTGATTTTAAAATTTCATGTTTGATGCTTGACACCTGATTAGGGAATTATTAAGATTACTGTGAATTTGCTTAAATGAGATTTGTTGAATTCACAGATGTTTAATTAGCATTGGGTATAATGTTTTAGATAAGGCCCATACATTTAATATATTTTGTGACAGTATTAATATTGAAATCTGTATGGTTGTATGGACAAATTCTGTTAGATCCAACTCCCAGAGTGTCTAAACCCCTGACAAGTTTAAATATGGGGTTAGGAATGTAACAGAGAATTTCTCTATTCTAGTTAGACAAATAAATTGTTATTATTACCTGACTAGAATCTCAAAGAAAGGATATTGCTAAATATATTTTAATTTTCAGATCTGATGTATATCACTCTACACATATATAGGTAGAGGTTCTGGTACAAATACATAGATACATGTATATAAATTAATGTGCTGAAAGAAAAATTTAAAGTGCTAACAATAAATAAAGTAATTATTTAAAGTATGATTCTAGCTTAATTTACTACTATATATATTTCTATTCGAAGAAATTTAGAACTTATTTAGAATGGCAGATTAAAGAAATGTATATATGCTATAAGACTAATCTAGAGTAATACATCAAAAATCTGAACTCTTTATATTTCAATACCATATGCCTATTGCAACAGCATAATAAACTAACAATACGTAAATTTGAGCATATCAAACATATATATGTGGAAATGGAACAACATTCTATGTTCTGTGCTACAACAAGTAATGGTAACAGAATCACATATTATGATCTTTGGAATACAAACAGAAAGATACCTTCACCAAGAAAACTATTATAAGAAATTAAACCATATTCAATGATCATAACTACTTGCAATTTTGAACCAAGCCTACTCTAATGATAACAATAGAGTAAACATAAAGGTAGCATCGCATTTAATAATATGAAAGATATATACATAGGTACTCAAGATATATAATAATAATAATAATAATAATATGAAAGTTATATACATAGGTACTGGAGCTATATATATATATTGTCTGAAATTTCACCAAAATGCTCATGCCTTAAACCATAAGTGTGGATGCAAATAAATAAAGACAGCAGGATGTCACAATATAAATGAACAAGAAACATTTAGATAAAAGTTCTACACAGTCCAATCTATGGTTTTAAACCCAAAATTATTTTGGTGTATATTACATTAAGATATAAAATAAGTACAGTGACGTGGTAGAGGCTATGATCACTATAAAACAACATGACATATCATTGGAAAATCTGGAGTGATGACGGGTGCAGTAGAGGCGCTCAAGAATAATGATGCCAACCTGTGTAAACAAGGTATCATGGTTAACAAATTAAACCACTTGTTTGGGTAACGTAATCCACCATAAGACAAGAAGATAGTAACTGGACGTACCTACATAACACCAATAAATCAATTAGAAATATTGAAATAAAAAAAAAAACTGACAATAAATGATGATCATGAGAAGCCGAATTCTAGAAGTTAAAATGATATACCTTAAAGAGGTTCTGCCTTCACGACACCCACACCTATATCCACAAAAATCAAAGTAAGAGACGAGATAGCGTATTGAGGTTAGAAAATAAAATAAAACGTAGTGATAAATGGTATAACAAAACCCTCGTAAACCTAAATCTAACACCACAACGTACCTGTGGAAACCACATGGGTGAAACGAAACCCTTGAACCATTAGCAAGTAGTTGGAGTGGCATACTTGAAACCTCAGATGATAGAAAGAAAAATCCGAGGCAATTACGAGATGGACTAGTCCATCTCTGTTGGGTTATCCCTCACCCAAGTAGAAATTTATGTTACACGATTTATCAACAGTGGGAGAATCTCAGTAGGAAATCAATGAGTCTAAAACATACAAGTGAATAAAACAATGCGTTCAACTAGACACCGAGACAAAAAATAAACCGTATTCTTGTAACTATGATTTGAGAAATTGTATTGAAGGAGACAGAGTGTATCCAGTATTGGGAAAAATCCAAATTCCCACAAGTTTGAGAATAACACAGAAGAGGCCGCACCCTTTTCACAAGGGAGGTGCCTCTAAAATTTGTGTGAACAAAGAAAAATGAAAATATACAGTGAGATTTCATTTTAAGTCACCATGAAAGCAACAAAAATACGCAACTCTATTAGAAATACAGACAAGCATAGAAGAAACCAAGTACGCCATATAAAATGCAACGATTTACCTCCATAGTCAATCACATTCAATTTAGAAATAATAGAGTGAAAAAAATCATTAACCAAAGAAATAAAGAGCTCCAGAACCAGAAATAGCTACAGAGATGAGGAAAATGATTTTCCTGAGCAATGCAAATGTGATTCAGGAGAGAGGGTGTAGTGTTCTTCTCGGCTTCCCTTCGGATGAGCGAGAGGGGAGACGTAGTAAGCCATCCTTACGAAAATCAAAACTGGAAGTTCAAATGGAGCTTGAAACCTGAAAGGTCAACTAATATACACCATGAATAAACCCTAAATTGCAGAAAATCCACACTGTCCACGCGTCAAAAGATGGGAGGAGGAACGATGGCATCGATGAGTTGGAGCTCATAAAGTCGAATCAGAATTCACATCAATAGCTGTAGAAACTCCCGGGAGGTCAATTCCAGTCTATGCATTAAAGAATTGGTACAATGTCACATGGAGTGCAATGGAAAAATTAATGAGTTCAGTGGTACCCGTCCCATAACATCTACCAATAAGGTGCCATGAATCACCTTGAACACTAAAGAATACATGAATGTAAACGTTGAAATTAAATTAGCATTGAAGTTCTCAAGCCCCGATGACAAGTTAACGGTGTGCCATTATGTTGATAGGAATAATGCGAAAGCCATACGTAAGGGTTAATTACTCATAGGGAATAGAATTGACCTAATGTGTATATTTTAAGGAGCCACTCATTCGTTAGGTTAATTTCAAGCAATCCCTAGAATGAACAATTTCGAAACTATGAGAACAAATCAATGTAACATAATAAGTGTGGAAAAAAATTTCAATAAAGTGGAAGAAATACTATATAGTTATATGGTATATAGGTATCATGAGTAATCTATTGGGTACTATATAGACCCTTTAATATATGAGTTCAATTGGAGTGATAAATTACTGAGTAAGGAGGTAGGAGTAATTAAGGATTGGTAATGAGGTGTATATATAATAAGTGATGGGGTCGCATATATATATACATTATAAAAGTTCTTGTAAAGAATAATAAAGAGATGATGTATATCAATTTATAATAAATGTGTCAAAAACCTTATAAAGGTGAAATCATCCCATTTTCTTCTGTTATAAATGGGCTTAAGATCGAAGTTAAGATTTAAATAAATTCACAAAATATGTCTTGAGAGGAACAGTTAAGTAAGAGACTATCCTATATAGAAATTATACAAGTGCCTTAACTGTTAGTTAATAATGCAATACTGGAGCATGTCAATGACATAATTTAGAATGTAATTCATATATCGTCAAGATGTGACGAAGAAAATAAAAATAAAAAATTGTGAAGTGGGAGACATTACATCCATGATCTTCACAAGCAAGTAAGAATTCTAAAAATTTCTATTTTAGTACAAGTATGATGTAAAGTAAATGTTAAAATTTAAAAATTCCATAAAGTTAATGTTAATTTTCAGAATGATAAACTTTGGAAAAAGTAACATAACACAAATATCTCAAAGTAAAAGTGTAACTTAAGATTAATTGGAACTATATCAATAAAAAAAGGGAAATTTTATTTTAGCTCGAAAAAAAATGGAAATTATGTAAACTATTTTTTATAAGATAAAATGAAACTCTTGAGTCATCACTTATTATTTTATTTAGTTATAAAGTTAGGTTTGGTGATACATATCTGAAGAATTGAAAAAAGAAAAATAAAAAGTTATGTAAACTATTTACTATGAGATAAAAGGAAACCTTTCTTGGAGAGTTATCACTTATTATTTTATTTAGTTACAATGTTAAGTTTGGTAGTACATTTTTAGAGAATTGATAAAAGAAAAACTATAATCCTATTGATAAAGGAGAGTCTTGTGTTGGGAATCACGACTTCCGTTAGACCAAAACCCACTAGTATTGCTCAACGACCCCATCGCGTCGCCACATAAAATGATTAACTAAAAACACTTAGTTAAGTGCCTTTGTTTATCCAGTGTCCAATTATGAAATTTTTAACATCTTGCTCTATTGACATGACCATGACTAGATACCTAATATATAAAAACAAAACAAACAATATGAAAGAAAAGATGTTTTCTAACATTACCTCAAACTCTAGTCAAAACCACTTATAACCCAATTTAAATTAGCATAAAAATACCATACCTTAACTAAGATATTAGAAAATCAAGAAAAAATAAATTTATAAAATATTGATAATATTAAAAATATTCTTAATATAAATTAAAAAATAAAATATGATGCTATTAATATTTAAAAGATAAAATAACATTAAATTACTACAATAAAAATAAGAGACCGAAATTAAAGCACTAAAATATAATTTCAATTAAATTAATATAAGGCATAAAATTAACATTAAATTTTAATTTAAAATTGTGTTAAAATGACGACTAAATAATTATTTTTTTAAAATTCTAAATATATAATAATGTTTAACACTTTTTTTATGTTTTTAAATATAATCCAATGTCCAATTATGAAATTTTTAACATCTTGTTCTATTGAGGACATGACCATGACTAGATACCTAATATATAAAAACAACATAAACAATATGAAAGAAAAGATATTTTCTAACATTACCTCAAGCTCTAGTCAAAACCACTTATAACCCAATTTAAATTAGCATTAAAATACCATACCTTAACTAAAATATTAGAAAATCAAGAAAAAATAAATTTATAAAATATTGATAATATTAAAAATATTCTTAAAATAAATTAAAAAATAAAATAGGATGCTATTTAAATTTAAAAGATAAAATAACATTAAATTACTACAATAAAAATAAGAGACCGAAATTAAAGCACTAAAATATAATTTTAATTAAATTAATATAACGCATAAAATTAACATTAAATTTTAATTTAAAATTGTGTTAAAATGACGACTTTCATAACCGTTAAAAGTTCTAAATAAATTAAATAATTTTTTTTTTTAAATTCTAAATATATAATAATGTTTAACACTTTTTTTATGTTTTTAAATATAATCATAAAATTTACAAATAAATTAAATAATAATTATTAATAAATTATTTTTAATAATAAATTATTTTAAAAATAAAAAAATAAAAATATTAAATTAATATATAAAATTTTATAATAACAATATTATATTTTGAAACAAAAATTTAATAAAATATTAGATGGATTTATTGATATTCTTCAATTCTGAACGAAAACATAATTTATTTCCAAAATGTATTATTTAAATCTTCACTATGTGAACAAAGTTGGTGTGGGAAATTGGAGAACTTTAAAATCATTTAAAAAACAACGTCATATAAACTTACAATGTCACATGATCAGTTTATATTTTGAACCAATTAATATGGTTCTTACCAAAAAAAAATAATAATAATAATAATAATCATATAAATATTTCCGTAAAACAAACTTAAAAAAAAAGATATATCTCAAAACTTGGTTTTCGCTAGAAGAATTGCCAAAACCGTGTAATTTTTTAATATTAATGTAAACCCTCAGATCAGAAGCTATCAGAAGCTTTGTTTTCATTAGATGATTTGCCAAAGCCATGTGTTTTTTTTTTCAATACCGTAAGCCCTGCCTTCGTTGGCCAATCTTACGGGTCAAAGAGATACAATGTTAGGCTGTCAGCACCCTAAGTGTCACGGACCAACTACATTGTGTTTGACTGTCAACCTTTTATGTTTTAAACAGTCAATAATTATTATTATAATCATTGTTCAAGATTGAGGAGTCAGGCCGGAGCCAGGAACCATCGCCCATTCTCTCCTATATATTCCCTCTCTATTTTATATCTTCTTCAATCATTTCCACTCTATTGAAACCTTAGCCGAAAGAAAGGGGTATGGATCTGGATTGCAGTGCAGGCCTTACTTTAGGTTTAGGGTTGGCTATTGGTGGTGGGACAGCCACCAGAGAAAATGATGAAATGTACGTTTCGCAGAGAAATGTGAATGGGCCTCCTCTGCACTACGTTTCGCAAGGAAATGTGAATGGACCTCCTGTGCAGTTAGATCTATTTCCGTTAGCCCCTGAATCGGGCAGCGGCACTTTGACCTGGGAAAAGGCCTCACCATCGATTGGTATATTGGTGCCCTGTTTAACAATTGTTAATGCTAATCGTTAAGAACGTATTGAATTGAAATTTCTTTTTATGGTGTTTTGATTGATACGTCTGTTGTTTTAACGGTATTTTTGGATCATAATAGCGATAATCGTCATGTGCAGGAACCATTGGTGTTGGTAGCGAGATATCAGCGAGGGAAACGAAGGCTCTGATCCATCCGGTACCTGTGTCATGTCGATCTGATGCCAACAAATTCCCAGCGTCCTGTTTCTACAACGAAGATGCAGGCACCATCAATGTGTCGCCGTCCAACAGCAGCACCGTGGATTCCAACGCGATCAACACCGGGAACGCGTATAACCAGATCAAGCGGAAACGGGGCGATGGCGAGGAATTGGAGAATGACCGAGTTTGGTCGAAGGTACTCAGCGATGCAGAAGAAGAGGGCTGTTCCAGGAAGAAGCTTAGGCTGTCCAGAGAGCAGTGTGCTCTTCTGGAAGAGTGCTTCAGAAAGAACAGGGCACCCGAACCTGTAAGTCTCTATTCACACTATTCATTTATCGTTTGTGTTTCGTCATGATTTCGGCTGCTGTAACTTCTTCTTCTTCTGCAGAAGCAAAAGGAAGAGTTGGCCTTACAGTTAAATCTCCGTCCTCGGCAAGTTGAAGTGTGGTTCCAAAATAGACGAGCAAGGTTAGCTCGTGTCCTTTATTTATTCATTCTATTTTACTGGTCAGCATTACTATTGTAAAATATCTCGACTTGGAAATCAAAATTCCAGAAAATTTATAATTCGTAAAAGTTTTAATGCGATGGGAGATCATATTGTATTGACAGCTTTATGTTCTGAAAACTATATTTTATTAATAAATTTCTGTTATACGTTAATTAAATGGATGAATTTGTTTCAGGACGAAGCTGAAGCAAATCGAAGTGGACTGTGAGCTTCTGAAGAGATATAATGAGTCACTTGCTGACGAGAACCGAAAACTTCACAGAGAGCTGGAAAAACTGAAAGCTCTCAAAATGGCGCCACCTCTGATGTCTGCGTCAACCCTTACCATGTGTCCCTCTTGTGAAAGAGTTTCAGCGGCTACAAATAGCAGCCACTTCACCTTGGCAAAATCTCGGTCTATGTTTTTAAGCAGCGCTTTCCAGAAATGAATGGTCGGGTATTGATCAGAGTTTCTATTCAACGTAATGAATATCCATCGATGGAATTTACAATCTCTGATAGATATCGTTCACTTTGTTTAACATTTTAGTATTCCCTTTGTGAAACATTTTAGGGTTTCACGAAAAGTTTATGTTTATTTAATTAGATAGGTCATTGAAGGAATATATAGCTGTACGGATTGGGAGTCCATAAAAGAAACAATTTATTATAAAATACGTAATGTGTACATTATCATCTCTTTTTGTTACCTTTCATGTATGTGTTTATGAATTTTGTTTTGGTTTATTATTATAATTAAAAATGTTTAATAATTGTTTTGATTCAATATTATTTGTAACAGAAATACAGAATACAACTCGTCATATTCTTGAGAGAAGTAAAAAGCATCGTTACCTCTGACAGTAGTAGTTATGAACAAGTTAATCCATACATTAATGCTTATATTATGACCTAATTGGCCCAACTTTTTCTTTGAATGTTTCATCTTCAAGTTAGACGAGACCGTGGATATATTTTGTTGTTAGAATAATATGAAGAAAACTGTATATTCTATGTATTGCAAAAGAAGTATTTATGGGGATGTATCTAAAAAAAATATTTCTATTATTATTGGTGATTATTAAATTTCAAAAGGTTGGTTCTGACGATTATTAAATTTAAAAAGTGGTGATAGCATTAGTGATTATTAAATTTCAAAAGTGGTAATAGTATTAGTGATTATTAAATTTCAAAAGTGGTGATAGTTTTATTATAAGTGAGGTTAGTTTTGAAATAAGTGATTATTAAATTTCAAAAGTGGTGATAGTTTAGCTATAGTAGTGTGATATAAATCTATTTTAATTCTCGATATGGTAAATTTTTAGAGAGACATATTAAGGTGTAGGTATTTTTTTTTAAAGTGTAAAACATGCAGAAATATTTGCATTATAAGAAGTTTGATATCTTAAATATTTGATATATTAGTGGTTACGATGAATATATTAGTAAGATGCATTTATATATATAAAATATTTGAGAGCTTAAATTTATTATTTTAATTTCAACAAATTTAATTACAAATATAATTAAAAAAATTACTAGAATGTAAAATAATAAAGTTATAATAAATGTTTTAAAAATATATTTTATTATTTGTTTCTTTTAATGGCTTTTTATGTTTCTTATTTTGACCATATATAATATATGTATAATTGACATAAGGTATTATAAAAAGATAATTACCCTTTGCTTAAAATGGATTATATTTTGCAAAACATGGTAGGCCTCCACGTATATCCATGATTGATGGTTTCTCTAGATACAACCAAGTCACTGTACGCCCTCAAGGTCAGAAGAAAAATGTTTTCACTACACCATCTAGAAAATTTATGTATGCAAGAATTCCCTTTAGACTCATAAATGTTGGAGCCACTTTTGACAGATCTATGGATGAAAGTGAAAAATTTGTATTTATTTACCTAGATTACATCATTGTCTTCTAAAAAACAAATGAAGAACACATTCAACATTTACAACTTATTTATAAGAAGTGAAAAAGTATCGCGTGTTCTTAAATCCAAAAAAAATATCACTTTTCTCTAAGTGAATGGAAGCTACTGAGCCACATTGTGGAGAAGGAAGGAGTAAAGATAGATCCCAAAAGGGTGGAAGCTATCAACAACATTCCATTACCAAGAAATAGGAAAGAAATGCAGGTCTTGTCCATGTTACATGTCATTTTGTCACCATGAAATTTGACTGTCAATATGGGTCTATCACCATCCATATCATGTTCCCTTAGAGGTAAAAAATACTCATGTTCTTCAACCAAGTCAAGGAAACTCGAGAAAATCTCTTTAAAACCTTTAAAATCTTACCTATGGATGCACTGATACTTCTTCTATTAGCCGCCGCAATCACTGCTATGTTCGCGACTAAAACCTGCGCACCCACGTACAAAGAAAGTAAATATAAAAAGATAACTTCTAGAAACCTATTTGGTTTAATATTCTCCCAACTAGAAGCCTCTAGAGTCATGCCAGTTTGATATTTATCCTTCTACTCATGGAGCTTCTCCCTTGGGAAAAGGAACCCAAATCCCTTCATGGGACGAAATAATCTCTCTCTTAATGTAATTGAAACTGCCTCAATCCCTTTATAAATTGAGCTCAAGTTTCAAGTTAAAGGGTAGATAGTAGATACTGATTTGTTTAGACTCTAAGCTGAAGAGAGTTCATAGATTCTAAACTAGAAATTTTTTGTTTTCACATTGAAGATCACACCTTTGTGCACATGACTTCGTGCTGGTCATTTTAGAGAGGATGGCTTATGAAACCGAATAAAATGTTTGTGCAGACACACATGAGAAATATGTGCAACATCAAGGCTCGGGGTATAATATTTCTCTTTTGAATTTTTGATAATACATATGGATCTCTTTTTCTCATAGTCTTGTTTCTGAATTCATGGAAAATATGTCAATACTTAGACTCCTTGATCACTAAGTTGGACTAGTATTTATGATTATTGTATATTGTAGGTGCTCTGATAGTTTGCATTCTATGTGATCTCATTTTCTTCTGAGCATTGAAGAATTTCTTTGGAGCGAAAGGCAAAAGGCTACATCAAATGTCTTGATTGAAAGGTAGGAGCATAACCACCTTATTTCAAAGTTGTAATAATATAAAATACAAATAGTTTAGAGAAAGACACATTCACTATATCTTTGTTTCTAGTTAGTTGTTTGAGTACTAGGGAGATAGCTCTTGTCCACAAGAGGGATTAATTCACAAAACAAATTGGTGTCTCCGCTGGGGAAGACAAGTTTAGTTTTCTTTGGTTCTATTTGGTTTGAAATTCTAGCTTTATTGGTTTGACTTATCTGAGTGTGGTTGGGTATATAATATTTTCGATTCTCTGAGATAGAAAGTCTTAAATTTATTTTGTCCAACTTTTCTTTTCCCTGTGCGGTTTTATGTGGAAAACAGAGCAGAAACCTGCGCAACTTGTCAGTTTAGTCTAGTGCGCATGCGCATTGGTTTGCACTGAGAAGCTGCGCACTGACTGGGAAATTTTGAAAAAATTGAAATATTCTATTCCAGAGTCAGATAACCAAATTATTAAGGTTTAACTTGATCTATACAAGTTGTGAGAGTATGTGTATGAACTCCTCCTTGACACCTTAGAGTCTTATTTGATAAATCATCCTCTTTGCATAATTCAGTTAGGGTTTTCCCTCATCTGTTGTTGCATGTTTTGCAAGATAGATTCATTTTCCAAAGATCATTTCTTTTATTTTATTGTCTCCTTGAGCCACCAGGATTATTTCCAACCTTACCTTTTTTAATATTTGAATCTTACTTGATTGTAAAATGGAAAAGCTTCTAGATAACCGAAGTGTGATTTATCTAAAGCTAGTCTTTCATGATTTCATTTCAGTTTTCTTACGACTAAGAGAAATCATTAAAAAGACACTCATATGTATCCTAGTTAGATTTAATAATTTGAACTTTGATTTGCTTTGAAGTTTTTTATGCTTTTTAGGGTTTTTAGAAGTTTCTTTATTTTGAAGATTTGTTTTTCAATCAAAATTGTAGTTTTTGGCTTTGTAGTCAACGAAAGTTTCTTCACAAAAGAGACATTTTTCATGCTTGGAAATTGTGTTCTTAATGAAATTTTTTTCTTGACAAAAAAGGAATTTTATTTTAAGTGTTAGGAAGCTTATACTTTTTTAGTTCAAAATTCCTTCAACTTTCACTAAAATAGAATTCATCTATTGTAATACATCCTGATCACCATTGTAACTTGAATTTAGAGTATTTAGGCCGGAACGAGAGAAACATACATTGTAATACATCTTGATTTCGATGTTAATCAACCTCAGATAATTGAAAAATATTAAGAACAACCAGAATTTTTTTACGTAATTACAGTTGAATATGTTACTGGTGAATTGTCAGATAGACAATTCACTGAACCTGAAATATCTGAGCCTAAACATGAATCTAATTCATCTGAGTCACCTTCAGATCTCATAGCCCCAACTCCTGGTCATCCTCGTTCACCTCGACTGAAAATTATTATTACTCAAAATCTTCCTCCTAGCCTAATTAAAATTGAAGAGATATCTGATGTGGAATAAGACATCACAATTCCTCCATGTCAAGAATCTTTAGATCTAAGGTATACTGAACAAATCTACCATTTCATTACTTTTAGACCAGATCCTTGGTATAATCAATTTACTGACTTTAGACACAACTCTGGTTACAATCACACACCACGTCGCATACCATTTTACTCTATACCTAGAGGTAGTTACATGGATTCAGAAAGCATGTCTACTAATTTGTCTATGTTTTCTTCATCACCAGAAACATTTTTGTATGGCAGTCCATCTGTTCCTACTAAGTACCAGGTTCTCTTCGGCACTTTCCCCGGAGCATCTCCATCCTCTGAAATTTCTACCAACTCAACTGGTCTGTATCAATATACCATCGAACCTTTGACAATGGAACATGTCTGTATGTTTTCTCAGAATATCCCTCAAGCTAGCTCTCAAGGTGGCTATATAGCTCATGGGGGGCAACAAGCCTTCCAAAAAAAACAACCTCCTCAAGGGTAGCAACCTTTCTAAGGGCAAAAATCTTATTAAGAGCATCTATCCTTTCAAGGAGGATAACCTTTTTTTGGAACCTATCCCCTGGTTGTAAGGAAAAATATTCCTAGTAATTATAAAACTTATGTTCCAACGCCTCAAACTCGCTATGGTCAACCTTATGCATCAAAAACTTTAATGGGAGCTCCTTACCCTGGGATAAATATTGTGTGGAATTGTTTTTTTAATCAACAATATTTTCAACCTACATTGCAAGTACTTTATAATCAACCTGCTCATCCAATTGGATAATTTGGTTTTACCCAAGTTCAACAACCTGTTCAAGGTGCGCTTCAAATTATGCCACAGGTATATGTGTGTTGTGAAACCAACTCCAAAAATATAAGAGAAGAGATATCAACACCTTAGAAATGAGCCACTTCGAAGGGTAAACCTCCAATACATTACATGAATGAATAATTCTTGGATGCTAAAAATTACAAAACCTCCTTTCTATATATAGGAGTCCATGGGGCCATAATGTAATCTTAGTGGGGACATAATGTAATCCTAGCCGACGTAACAATAATAATTTAAGGGCACAATAATAACAATATGGGGGTTACAAGGGTACAATAATAACAATAAGGGGGTCACACTAACAACAATAAGGGACTATACTAGTAATATAGGGACCTCACATGCCCCTCTCCTTAAAAAAAGTGTTGTCCTCAATGCTTGAGTAGCTCTGGGTGCTTCTGTATAAAATTCTCATCCTCCCATGTAGAATCTTCAGTGGGCAAGTTCTTCCACTTGATGAGATACTCTGAAATTGATCGATTTCGTAGCTATCGAACTCTTGTTTCTGTGACCGCTTCAGGTTCCAATATGATTTTTCCTTCCTCATCAAGTTCTGGAAATATTGTTTGAATTGGAATATTTTCACCTATAACCTTCTTTAAGCATGAAACATGGAAAACTGGATGCACTCGTGAAGAAGAAGGAAGCTCCAATTTGTATGCCATAGTACTAATCTTTTACAACACCTTGTAATTACCATAGTAATTTCGCTATAATTTATTATCCTTCTTAGCTTGCTTGAGGGACATTTGTTTGTATGGTTGTAGCTGTAAAAATACCTAATCTCCTGGATCAAAACTTCTCTCGCTGTGATGTTGATATGCCTGTTTTTTCATTCGATTTTGTGCCAAATTTAGGTTATCCTTTAAGAGCTGGAGAAATTCTTGTTGATGCTCAATGTGATCTTCCACTACTTGAACCTTAAAATTTTCTCTTAAAGGTGATGTGATGGACGGTGGATGATATCCATAAAGTGCCATAAATGGGGTCATTTTTGCTGCAGTATGGAAGGTAGTGTTATACCACCATTCAGCGAGAGGTAACCACTTGACCCATTGTGTTTGTTTATCAGATACAAAACAACGAAGATATCCTTCCAAACATTTATTTACTATCTCAATTTGACCATCAGATTGAGGATGATAATATGAGCTATGATCTAATTGAGTACCCAAACAAGAAAATAACTCCGTCCAAAAATTTCTAGTAAAAATGGGATCTTTGTTGCTCACAATAACCCTTGGGTTTCCATGTAGCTTTTGAATTGTGTCCATAAATGTAGTAGCAATTGTACTTGCTTTAAATGTATGAGATAATGCACAAAAGTGTGCATACTTGGTAAGTCTATCAACTACCACCATGACGAAACTCTTTCCTTCGGACTTAGGTAAACCTATGATAAAATCCATTGAAATCTCCTTCCAACGTTGACTTGGAATGGATAAAGGTTGTAGAAGACCCAGGGTCTTAATTGTCTCAACTTTATTCTGCTAGAAAATCAAACATTCCGCCACAAACTTTTGAATATCAGATTTAAGGCCATCCCAAAAAAATTCTTTCTTCACCCTGTGGTAAGTTTTTAAAAATCCTGAGTGTCCTCCTAAAGGAGAAGTGTGCAATTCCAAAAGAATATATTTTTTTAGTTGGGAATTCTTACAAAGATATAAGCGATCTTTGTATCATAAGGAATCATTTTTCCAACTAAATGTATCGGATGTACTAGAATCTTGCTGCAAGTTTTGAATGAGTGTCCAGAATTCTTTGTCCTTCCTCCATTCATCCCTTGCTTTAGTTATCCAATCTGGTTGGACAATAGAAATGGCACAAAGAAATGCTTCCACCTCTTCATTATTTCTTGAGAGTGCATCTACAATAACATTTAGCTTCCCTTTTTTGTAAATTAATTCAAAGTCATAACCCAACATCTTTGTGACCCATTTTTGCTGCTCTTCTGAATATATTCTTTGTTCCAAAAAGTGTTTAAGACTATCATGATCATTTTTTACCTTGAACTGTCTTCCCATTAGGTAATTTCACCATTTCTTTAGTGCATGCAATATTGCTAACATTTATTTCTCATAAATAGCTTTCTGTAAATACTTTCCTTTGATTGGACAACTTTCAAAAGCAATGGGTCTTCCTTCTTGCATTAAAACAATACCAATTCCATTTCCTGAGGCATCACATTCCACAATAAACGTTTTTGTCAAGTCTGGCCTAGCTAAGACCGGTGCTAGGCACATTGACTCTTTAAGGTGTTCAAAGGCCTTAGTTGCATCCATGAAAATCCATATTTCTTCAATAATGTTGTTAGAGGTGCTACTATTCTGCCATAATTATTAACAAAATTGTGATAATACCCTGTTCACTTGAGAAATCCTCGCAACTGCTTTATGGTTGTGGGGACTTTCCATTCTTTAATGGATTTAATTTTGTTAGGGTCTATCTTAACATCTTCGTGAGATACAATATGTCCCAGATATTCCACCTCTTGTACTCCAAAGAAACATTTGAATGTTTTTGCATATAATTGTTTCTCTTGCAATAGTTTGAGCACCCTCTCAACATGTTTAACATGATCCTTCCAAGACCTGCTATAGATTAGTATATCATCAAAAAATACTAGCACAAATTTTCTAGGGAAGGGTTTGAAAATGGAATCATCAAGCCTTGAAATATAGAAGGTGCATTATTAAGGAAAAAGGGCATGACCAAAAATTCATAATGACCCTCATGAGTTCGAAATACTATTTTCGGAATATCTTCAATATTTATTCTAATTTGATGATGTCCTGAACAAAGATCCAAATTGGTAAAATAAATTGCTCCATGTAATTCATCCCATAATTCATCAATCACAGGAATGGGAAATTTATCTTTAATCATGAGCTTATTGAGATCCCTATAATCTGGACACATGCGCCATGATCCATCCTTCTTGTGTACCAATACTACAAGAGCAGAGAAAGAAATTTGACTAGGTTGAATTATACCAGCCTCTAACATTTCTGCAACCATAAGTTCAATTTCGCTCTTTTGGACATAAGGATATCTATAAGGCCTGATGTTTGGAGGAACACTTCCTGCAATCAAATGAATAGCATGATCATGATCACGAATAGGTGGGAGTCCTTTTGGAGTTTCAAAAACCTTGGAATGATTGTCCAAGACCTTTTGGAGATCTGCAGAAATAGATGATTTTGATGTTGGAACTTCTAATGAGCATAATTGTCCAATTACGCCTCGTTGTTCTTTCTTTAAAATCTTTGTCATGAAATTAGAGCTTATTATCTTTCTCCGCTTCCCTGCAATACCCCATAATTTGAATTCCTTTCCTTCTAAAAAAAATTCAAGAAAAGTTCTTGAAAATTAAAAGCTACCGTCCCCAAAGATTATAACCATTGTACTCCTAGTACAACATCAGCACCTCCCATAGGAATGGAAAGCATTGGACTATTAAATACATATTCCCCCATGGTTATCTTGATATTATGGCATTTTCTAGTGAAATTTATAGTTCTTCCATTTGCAACCATCACTTGACATTCTGGTGTTGGGTATAGGAAATAATTCAATTCCTTTGCTACCTTACAATGAATAAAATTATGGGTACTACCTGAATCAATCAACACTTTTAACTTGTTCTTATTGATATGTCCTTCTATATTGAGAGTTTGAGGAGTGGTAATTCCTATCAATGCATTAAACGATATGGTCAAACTCATTTCTTCCTCTTCTAGGGTTGGTTCCTGGTGTATATCCTCTTCTTGTTCATTTTCTTCTTCCTCTTCACAATCTATGTAAAATAATTTCTTCTCAGCACACTTATGACCTTTAGTGTATTTGCTATCACAATTGTAGCAAAGCCTATTTGTTATTTTTTCTTCCAATTGTTGTGGTGTCAACCTTGTAGGTTGTGGAAATATAGGAGTAGCAACACTTCCCTCTTTACAGAAGTGAGTGGTAGGCTTCCTTGTCGCCATAATTTTACATTCACTTTTTCTTGCCATCCTAAATGGATTCTCCAATGAATCAGGTTCCAAAACACGAACTTCATGTTGGATGTTATCCTTTAAAGTACCTATGAAGAGATCAATCTTGTGATCCTCTGGAATATCAGTTACCCTTATATTCAATTTTTGGAAGTCCTCAATGTGCTCCCCCACTAAACCCTTTTGTTTTAGATTTATCAATTGGATAAAGAAGGTGTTGCTCTTTGTATCCTCATAATGTGCTATCATTTCCTCCATAAAAATTGACCAAGTGACAATTTTTTTACGAGAGAAAAGTCATCGATACCACACAAATTTATTTTGTTCTAAATGTAAAGTTGCAATGCATACGTTTTCTGTGTTTTGCACATTATTGAGATCAAAATATTGTTCCATCTGTAGTATCCATGTTGCAAGATACTTTCCATCAAACTTCCTCATATCCATTTTTGGAATATGGTGGTTCTTCCCGCCAACATTAGAGTTTATGAAATCACGATTAAAATTTATTTTGTTCTCATCATGAGTTTTGTCTACTATCTTTTCACCATTAGGAAACATTTTTTGTATCACCTTTGTGAAACATTCCATGTCTGTTTTCAGATCATTCTTCATGTTTTCCATTTTTCATCTATCTTAGCTTCAATGCCATCCATCTTAGATTCCATTCCAGCTTCCATGCAATCTATCTTAACTTCCATTCCATTCCTTAAACCATCCATCTTAGATTCCACGCCTTTATTCAAACCATCCATCTTAGTTTCCATGCCTTTCCTCAAAAATTCCATGTCATTTTTTGTTGCTCTTTGCGAGAGCGAAATTTGTTGCACTTGCTCTTGTAAATTTGATATGTCATGTTGCCATTCTTCATCTTCATGAGTCATAGTAGAGCCTTATAAAGGGTTAATGGGTGTTGAATTATTTTTAGGAGGCATTTCAAAACCCAATACTGAAATATATTCTAAAATATGCCCTTGGAATCAATTCATATTGATTCTTCAAACAAGACTTATGCAATTCGGAAAAAAAACATACACACCTTTTACTTGCTTTTGAGGAGCTTGATATTGAAATTGACTTATCTCTATACTTTCAGACCCTCAATATCTGAAATTCAGCCCTGTAGTAGTCCTCTGAAGCTTCTTTCAAATGCCACAGGTCTGACTTGATTTTGATTCTTCAAGGCAACGTTATGTCCAATCTCCCATAATGACCTAATTATGGACTGGTTCAGTAGAGCGAACTTGTACAACTTGCCACGTGTCATTGTTGGCTCCTTTGGCTCTGAAATTTATAGACAGGAAATTACAATCTGTGTACTTCGAGCCACTTTTTATAGGATTCCAATCTAATGCTCAAAGGGATAGTTATGAATATTTTTCCCCAATCACCTCTTTCAGATGAAATTCGGGAGCCTAAAAAAGACCTAACTTCCAGAGATCATATCTACGAAAATAGTGCGAACCAAGCTCTAAAATTTTGTGAAGAATTTCCTCAGGATTTCGGCTTCGATCTCTAAAAATTTCAGCTTCTAAACCTTCTTATAAAAAAGGTTATAGCTAAAATTACGCGATGAAATTTTTAATTGAAACTTAGGAGCCTACAAAAATCCCTAACTTCAACAGATCATATCTCCTAAAATATTGTGAACCAAGCTCTGAAAGTTTGTAACGATGTTCCTCAGGATTTTGGCTTAGCACTCTAAAAATTTTAGCTTCTGAACCTTTGTAGAAAAAAAATTATAGTGAAAATGCCACGATGACCTGTTTGGAGCAGCAAAACCCTAAAATCCAAAGCTCTGATACCAAATGCTGTGAAACTAGCTCCAATAATAGAAGAAAAGAGATATCAATTCCTTAGAAATGATCCACTTCAAGGGGGCAACCTCCAATACATTACATGAATGAAAAATTCTTGGATGATACAAATTACAAAACCTCCTTTCTATATGTAGGAGTCCATGGGGCCACAATGTAATCTTAGTGGGGCCATAATGTAATCCTAGCCAACGTAACAATAATAATTTAAGGGCACAATAATAACAATATGGGGGTTACAGTGGTATAATAATAACAATAAGGGGGTTACACTAACAACAATAAGGGACTATACTAGTAATATAACAACCTAACAATGTGCCAAGTAGTCAGCAAGCTGGTCTAAGTACTCCGTGTACTATTATCCAATTTGTTGTGCAAATCTCTGTTCAAAAACCAAGTACACCTATCCTGGAGTTTCTCTAACCCCTATTGTTACAACCCTTCAAATGAAAACATGAACTTTTAAACAGGAAAATCCTCATATTACTGCTCATAAAATTGGACCTACAGTTTAGTCTATTCCTCAAACCTCTGTAGGACAACCTAGTGCAGCTACGGTTCAAAAAATTCTACCTTTATGGGTCAAACCTTTCATGTTAAACTTGTTTAAAGTCAACAATTTCAAGGGAAATTTCAATATGGACAAATGGGACAAAATCGAGTTTACCAAAGCGAACCCTACCTTTGTAATACATATCAAATATCAACTCAACCTCAGTTCAGTATGTCTAACCCTGGACACCTTGGAGTCATACCAATTCTAACTTCTTAGTCTATCCCATCTTTTCATGGATATCCTCCCCCGAGTATTTTTATTGCGACTCAAGGTTATCAGTTTGCACAGCAAGACCCTAACCAGTAGTTACCATTCATTCCAAATTTAGATTTACCAGACCTGTCTCGACTAACGAATGATCCAATTTACTATCTTCCATTTTGGTTGGCAATTCCTACTAATTTTCCCAGTGATATCCCCAATTTTGAAGGAAAATCAGGAGAAGACCCCACGAATCATGTGATGAATTATCATCAGTGGTGTGCATCCAATTAATTAATCGATGATTCGATTCGTCTGAGACTTTTTCAAAGAACTTTGATCAGCTTAGCTGCAAAGTGGTACATTGAGTTACCACGAGGCTCTTTCAACAATTTCAATTCTTTAGCAACAACCTTCCTAAATCATTTTCAGTTTCCAGTCAATTATTATAATGGCGCAAAACTTTTGACTTCGTTAAAACATAGTACATCTACGTACATTTCATATCACATACATGAATGGCAACGTAGATGACGTTTAGTCAAAGTTTTTATTCCAGATCAAATTACGGCCGAATGGTTCATGAAATCATTACTTCCTACGAATACTGAAGATGTAGCTAAAGGAGGCATTGTAACATAACAGAAAGTCATAGCTCAAGCATAGTACCTGGACCTTGTTTACACGCAGTCTGGTACTTTGTATGAAAAGATTCCTGATTTACCATGCCCAGGTCTACTCATTGTAACTCCTTTTGGTTCTCATGCCGCAGACGGTGTAATTGGTAGAGTTAATATGACAAAGAGTAAAAAAAAATCATCTAAATCTACTTCTCTAATCATAACTCTACTAGATTCACTTAAAGGAGATCCTTCCCCAGAAATTTCTACTAAGATTCATGTCGTAGAATCATGTACAACCAAAGCTAAATCATCTGGTAATAAGAAAAAGGGGAAGGCTAAAAATAAATGAAACACTTCTCCTAAAGATAAATATGAAAAAAATGAATCATTAGACAATAAACAGAAACCTCGATATTTTTGTCTTATCTATGATAAGGATCACTACAGTAAAGGGTGGCCACATCGGGCCGAGGTATCCAAAATTTTCAAAGGTTCACCCATGCCTACTATCATGAAAGATCCTTTTCCATCATAAGACAATAATATGATGAAATATTTTTCCAATTCATCAGCAAATATCCTGATGATGTCCCAATTCATGGTTGCGATACGATCTCAAGTCTATGGATCTAAGAGTCTTGTATCTGGAAAAGAAACTGAGTCATCTAGTCAACCACCAGTATCAACTCCTTTTTTTTTTGAGCCATTGGAAATTGAGAAACATAATCCTAATTTAGTGATTAAATCGCCTACCAAAAGTGTACTTCGAAAATTATTTTTCAACCCACGTGCGGGAGCCAATCATAATTACAATATTGTCGAAGATTTGGCCATACCCCCTTTGGCAATGTCGACCCTCGAAGTGATGCAATATTGTCCATATTATAGGAAATTACTATTATCAGCTATAGGATTAATTGATCCTCAAGACTCGAATATCATTATCTTTGATCTCGAGAACTTTGTACCTAGACTCCCACATCAAATGGCTTTTTAGATTCCTATACTAGTCAAATCAAGGTGATTTTTTCGCACAATAATTGATGAGGGCACATCTATGTGGATTATGTCCTTAGCTTGTTGGAAAACTCTTGGTTCATTGACAATCAACCACTGACCGAAAATTATTAAATCCTTTGATGGAAGATTTTTTCACCTGTTCTGAATACTCCAGGATCTGCCTATAGAGGTAGAAGGAAAAACCGTAACACTCGAGGTGGAAAATGTTGATGCTCCTCTTGATTACAACCTTATTCTAGGTAAACGTTGGTCTTATGCTATGATTGTTGTTGTTTCATCAGTATTTTGGATCATCATGTTTCCTTATAAAGGAAATATTGTTAAAATTGATCAGTTTCCTTACTTTTCTTCAGACCCTACTTCTAGAAATAGTATCCAGCATGTCGGAAAAATGGTTATTCCTTATGAATATGTTGGGGTAGGACTAGTTAAAATTATACTCTCATGGTAAATTTCTCTATACCTTCTCCCAACATACCATGAACTATAGCCAATATCAATATGATTACATAAAGCACAATGCCATTTGATAACACATGGAATGTGCCTTTAGAATCAGAATTGGACTCCTATGGTTGTGAGATGCCTTTAATTCATTTTGAATCGGCATATGTAGTGGTGCAATCATGTTTGATATTCCATAAACATATACTAATCAAATGAATGTGGTCAGTGAAGAGTCTTCTTCTTTGTGAAGCTCAACTATGACATCATTTTCGAATCCTTTTCAACAAGTATTTTCAATTCATCAAAATATCCAATAACTCTTGTCATTAGGTGAATTAAGATGGGAAGATATTCATCATCAATCCTGTTTTTTACCTCACCTTTATAGACTCGAGAATGAATTTATTTTCCATTGACTATGTCAAGGAATCTCAAAATCCTATGTCCATTATTCATTCGGATTATGAGAAATATTTGGGAAATATTTCCACCACAATTCTTATTAACATATCAATTAAACCCGGATAAATGAGAACATTAATATAGGTGCTTCTTTCTCAATTGAAGAGATCAAACATTACAAAGCCCTATTTAAAGAATTCCAAGACATTTTTTCTTGGTCTTATGAAGAAATTCCACGTATTGATCCTAATATTTCTATTCACGAAATTAAGGCATACCTATATGCTAAGCCTATTAGACTGAGATTCACTCAAATACATCCATGGAAATCTGCTACAATTAAAGTTGAAGTTCAGAAAGTACT
This sequence comes from Pinus albicaulis, assembly GCA_034641835.2. NCBI lineage: Eukaryota > Viridiplantae > Streptophyta > Pinopsida > Pinales > Pinaceae > Pinus > Pinus albicaulis. The sequence continues at coordinate 461,928,768 of CM076578.1, read as the reverse complement.
GTGTGTAGGATTTATTTATCCTATTCCTTTGACAGATTGGGTATCTAACATAGTTCCCGTAACCAAGAAACAAGGGACTATAAGAGTATGTGTCGATTATCGGGATATTAACAAGGTTTGTTCTAAAGATAATTATACTACCCCTTACATCGATCAAATTATTGATGATTGTGCTGGAAAATAAATATTCCCTTTTATGGATGGATTTTCTGGGTACAATCAAATAAACATACTCCCTGATGATGAGCCTAAAACAACTTTTATATCTGCACAAGGAACGTTTGGATACTGTAAATTTCCATTTGGACTAAAAAATGCTGCTGCAAATTTTCAACGAGCTATATCTTACACATTTCACGATAGCAAACACATTGTACAACCCTACTTGGATGACTTACCTGCTCATTCTTTATGCAGACAAGATTACCCTGCACATTTATGTGACATATTTATGAGATGTAGGCCGCTTACAACATTTGTTTGAATCTGCACAAATGCATATTTTGTGTACAATCAGGAAGTTTACTTGGATTCATTATTTCAAAAGAAGGCATTTGTGTTGACCCATCAAAGGATGAGGGTATTGTTAATTTACCTCATCCTTCCAATGTTTTCCAACTCCAAAGATTGTAGGGGAAAGCAAATTTTTTGCGTCGTTTTATCCCGAACTATGAGAAGTTAACTAAATGTTTCACTCTTCTGTTAAAATAGGTTATTCCATTCATCTAAGACGAGCTTGTCGATAAATATTTTGATGCACTTAAACACATGTTGACCCATGCACTGTTGTTTTATCCACGTTGTCATCACCAAGATTACTTTTTGTATTTAGCTACGTCTGATTCCACGATTGGAATGGTTTTCGTTTAAGAGTATGACTCTAACAATGAACATGAGATTTATTACCTAAGTCATAATCTCAGTCCGATAGAAATAAAGTATTCACATTTGGAGAAATTGGCCTTGGCAGTTGTTCAAGTTGTTCAACGATTCTGTCATTATATTTTGTTACGTAAAACCACAATGATATCTAAGTGAAACCCGATGATGTATATTTAAAAAAAAAATTCTAGGTGGAAAATACTGTAAATGGATCGTTATCCTGCAAGAGTTTGATTTGGAATTCAAGAAATCCTAGTCTAAAAAACACTTGTTTTCGTTGAACTTATGTGTGATTTTCCCAATAGTGAATTTGAAATGGTGGTAGAAGACCATCTTGCTAATGAAAATATGTTTCTAATGAATACATTAGATCCTTGGCATGGGGATATCATTAAATATCTCCAGACACATACCTTTCAGCTAGAGCTCTTACGATTAGATCGAAGAAGAGTTCTATACCAATCTCAACAATGCAATATTGTTTGCAACATTGTTGATTGTTGTGGTGTTGATTTGTTTTTCGACGTTGCATAAATAATGAAGAAGTCAAAAGGGTTTTGAATGATTTCCACTCTATAGCATGTGGTGTTCATATGTATGGGTTTTCCACAACACAAAATACATCGCATGCTAGATATTTTTGTCCATCACTATTCAAAGACTGTATTCTCACAGTTATAAAATGAAACAATTGCTAGATTCTTTATTGAAATTTACATGCATGTCTAGCTCCTCTTCACCCAATCACTGTTGTCGGTACTTTCTCCAAATAGGGAATCGATTTCATCACATGTAAACCTCACTTAGACGGGGGCCATGGCTATATTATTCTCACCATAGATTACTTTACCAAATGGGCCAATGCGATGACTAAATTCATTGCTGATGGAAAAAATGCAGCAATTTTCATATTCAATCACATGATTTCTCGGTTCGGTTTCCCTCAAGCTATCTTTACAGACCATGGGAGCCATTTTCAAAACATTACGATGACCAGAATTTCCGCTCAACTTGGCCTACACCACGAAAATTCTACACCATATTACCCACAAGCTAATGGTCAAGTTGAGGCCATCAACAATGTTTTAGCCAACATGATTAAACTGATTATCGGAACTCATAAAACAAATTGGCATACCATTCTTGTTTCGTCATTATGGGCACACCGTACCTCTACAAAAACATCCACAGGGTTCACTCATTTTCATCTTGTTTATGGTTTAGAAACTATGTTACCCATTGAATGTGAAATCCCATCACTCAAATTAGCCATTAAATTGTTACCATCTACCTCTGAAGAGGAGAAACACTTCCTATACCTAGCACAGTTACATGAGACTCATCATACCACTGCATCGTCTCCCGAAGCTTATAAAAAATGTGTTAAGGCTCAGTATGATCAAATCGTTAACCTTCACATATATTCAGAAGGTGACCTAGTTCTAGTATATGATCAAGCTCATGAAAAACTAGGTGCTGGTAAATTCAAAGTCATGTGGCACGGTCCTTATATTGTTAAGCACGTGCTTGAAAAAGGAGCCTATGCATTAATCGATTATGACGGTGTTTCTTTACATAAACCCATAAATGGACTTTTTCTCAAGAGATATTATGCAAGATTCTTCATCTGCAGATCCTTTTTGTACATTAGTTACATTTTAGAATAATGTGACTTAGATTAGAAAAGTGTGCCTTAAGTTAGTTATTTTTTCTTGACATGTTTTTGCTACTTTTGCTACTTATGTTGATTACTCTTGACACTGCAGATGTCAATGTTCCTTCAGACTTACATTGGTTTTGTTGACGATGCCTATCTTAGTACATGAAACATTTATTCAGCTGCTTGGGTCATCTATTCGCCCACTTATGAGTTAGTATCTATTCATGGGATATGCCTTGGTCAAAAAATGAGCAATATTGTAGAATATAGTGTACTCATTGATCTACTATATGATGCCACCTAATTTTTTATTTGAGATTTGATTGTTAGGTTAGGTTCACAACTCATTGTACTACATTTAAACGGTGTTTATGCTATCAAAAATCCAACTTTGTTAAGAATGTTTTTGAGGGTTTGTCTCTTGGAAAGACAGTTTCATTACATTGAATATCGACACATTTCAAGAAATCTAAATGCATTGAATGATGCATTAGCTAATCAAGTTTTAAAAAGACATCCGCAGCATTAAAAGTAAAAAAAAAAACAATATTTGATCCATATTGAGCAAGATACTCAAAGACCAGATGTGGTAATATGATTAGGTTAAAATAGTTGTCTGTCAAAAAATATTACATCGTCTATGATCATAGGTTTCAAACACCTTGTCATCTAAAGATACTGATACAAAAAAAAAAAATCAATTTAGATCGACCATCGGGTACCCATGATGATGATCATGGTAGTAGACTATGGCACATGCCACCCTGCATAGATATCTCCTAAATGGTCCTAGAACCCCAGTCACATGTCTCTGGAGCCTGAGAAGTATATCATCTGTCCTTGTCTATAGAATTTCGATAGTCAATCTCTACAGGTTGTGCTTTAGCTCTCTAAGGGAAATTGTTGCATTGGTCTATGGTGGGTTTGATACGATAGGCTACGCATCTCGCTTTTCAAAGCGACGAAGCGATGCTCGTTGTGATGGGCCAACATCTGCATTTTAACATTTTCATCATTATTGGATGATAGAAAATAAAATAAAAATTAGATAACATATAAAGTTAAAAATGATTTGTTTTACCTGATGCATCCCACTGTGTTCTCGGTGGGAGTGATGTGTCAGGGTCACCCCTGAAATCTACCCCTGCGTAAGGAAAACCTTCTATCCTAAATATTTTTCTTTTCAACCATACAAAGAAATGAAGGGTATAGCAAAACACTGGACCACCATCGCCTCCTTGCTGAGCCATCAATGACACCCATCACATCATTTGTGGTTCCCTAGGTCTGGTAGGTCTACTGAAAAACGCTGAGGTGCGAGGAGAGGAATCCTCTCTGAAGCGAAAGACACAAGAATGGCTCCATAGCTAAAGTTTTTCAAATTCCCATTCTTCGCTCTCATAATTTGGGAATTTGAAAAACTTCGACTTCGTTTGTTGACAAAAAAATTCACCTTATGACATAAATACAAAGTGTTTCTAAGGGTAAAGTCGAGAAACAATTAGGCCATAAAAACCATAACATAGCTAAAAAAAAAAGACTTCATAAATCATACTAATCACCAGATGTAATAGATGCAAGGTTGTTTGGGGCAGTTCCAGAAGGCGGTGGAGGGTGGAAGTGACACTGGACGTGCCCTTTGTAATGCACCATCCACGTCTCTAGTTTTTTGACTTTCTCTGAGAGTTAATTTTGTCCTCTCCATACCACAACTAGTCGTTCCCTGCTTTGACTCTAAAAGTAATGGATCTGATCTAGAGTAACCATCTACACCACATGATCCTCTCTCCAGATGTGTTCAATTGCATCCACCCTATTCATCAAACTGATTGCTATCATAATTTGGGAATTTGAAAAACTTTGACTTTGTTTGTTGACAAAAAAATTCACCTTATGACATAAATACAAAGTGTTTCTAAGGGTAAAGTTGAGAAACAATTAGGCCATAAAAACCATAACATAGCTAAAACAAAAAAGACTTCATAAATCATACTAATCACCAGATGTAATAGATGCAAGGTTGTCTGGGGCAGTTCCAGAAGGTGGTGGAGGGTGGAAGTCACACTGGACGTGCCCTTTGTAATGCACCATCCACGTCTCTAGTTTTTTTACTTTCTCTGAGAGTTAATTTTGTCCTCTCCATACCAAAACCAGTCGCTCCCTACTTTGACTCTAAAAGTAATGGATCTGATCTAGAGTAACCATCTACACCACATGCTCCTCTCTCCAGATGTGTTCAATTGCATCCACCCTGTTCATCAAAATGACAATGAGATCCTCACAATTCTCCAAGTAGCCATGTTGGAAAATTTTCCCTTCCTGGGCTTTACGAGAAACCTGCCCACACTTCTCTATACCACGGCTATCGCTACCTCAAAATTTATGACCCCGACCGTGACCCTCTTCTCTATGGCTTGCCTCACGCTTATCTCCCCTACTTAGTCCTCCCCCATGGCATACCCCCAACCTGCCACCAGTTCGACCTCCTTTCCAACCAGCAGCAACATGACATACACTCCCCCCATTTTTCCACCCCGTCAAGGAAAAACAACAACCAAGTCCTGAGAAGACAACACCTCATAGGAACGAGGGGTGGAAGAAGTAACCATACACATGGTGGACTTCATAGTTTCTAGCAATGATGGAGCCCAAACAAAGATGTATCCCCTCTCGACAACACTACCTCCAAATTGAGATTTCAGAAAACATGGCACAACTTAATACGCGACCTTCCAAGCAACTGCCAAGAATCTGTTGCCACCCAGAGATAAAGAAGTTGTTTAGACCTTGAGGCGGGGACTTTGAAGGTGAACACACACCAAAATCGAAGAACAAGAGTAGTAAACGAACCCACCGAGCTTTATTCATCCATTGCACTGGAATGCCGCAGAGACAAACAGGTTTCAACCTCCATGAGCATGGAAGCCAATCCAACAAACACCACCACTGGACGTCGCAATAACAAGACCAGTTACCACTAGGTGACGAGGTTTTAACCTGCCGCACCTAGACTCGCTGAGTGCCCCAAATAACCCAAGTTCTCAGGAAATTGAACCATCCATGCTCCCTACACCTGACTAAGTTTCCTACAAAGATCCATAATTCTCTACCTACGAACACCAATTTCACCACCTCCCCTTTCCGCCCCACCTACCAACGAGTCTCCCGTCTTCGGAATTGAGGGTAGATGCAGATGCAAATGCCCTGAACCAACATATCTTGAATTCTTATCATCTATCCACCCTTAAATGCTTTTTTTTCAGAGAAAAAAAAACACTGTTTTTTATATTAATATCAAATAGTACATTGTCTTAGTTCATGTTGCCCTTCAGGTATGCATTTTTTCCATACATAAAATATTAAGCCTGAAAAAAAAAACCAGTGAATTGTCATGGTTCATGCTAACCTTCAGTAATTGAGAATTTGAAGCCCGAATTTTGATCCATGAGCGTTGCAGCAAAATTATAGAGGCAGCAGATCAAAAAAATTGAATCCCAAAATTACAAAAGTTTAACTTCAAGCTTCTGACTTTTTCGTTTACTTGCTAACAAATGCAGAGAGCTTCTCGCTGTCCAGGAAAAACAGTAAAACCAATTTTCCAGAAAAATGATCCTGGAAGCTTTCTAAGTCACGCTCGCTTGTTGTAATCATGGGATCAGAATGGTCAAAGAGTTGGAGCAGCCGTCCCAAATTTTCAGGATGTGTAGTGAACCTGGCGGGGAAGTCAAGCCTTTCTTTGACAGTTTATCTACCCTCGAATTATTTTCCCTGGAAATGTGGTTCCAAGAAACAATGGCGAACTTTGAGATTAGGTACTTCACCTTGTCGATCCATCCTTGAGCTTCATGAAGAAACAACTCACTTTTGCCAGACATGCCGTCAATTATTACCTTTCAATCACCATAGACGCTTATATATTTTATTTCCAAGAGGCAAGAAATCCATAAGCCACTCCATAACGACATTAATTCAGCTCTGTTGTTTGACCCAAGACCACCAGAACACCAAACAGTTTATCCACCCTCAAATGCTACCTCGATTGCTACCTCGATGTTAGATTTCACACGCTCCATGACCTCTGTGGTAGTAGCTCTCCCGGTGAGCTTTAATGAGTGAAGGGACCAAGAGGCCCATTCCCCACCTAAAATAGTTGTGCTCAATCATGTGGCTCTTGCACCTCTTGTTTCCAGCGACACACCCCATCGATGAATTTATAAAAAATATTATTAAAATAAATTTGAAGAGAGTTTTAGTTAATGATAATTTATAATAGTTAAATGTATATATTTTAATTCTAAATTTGAAATTAATGAATAGTTCTTAATACTAAATTAAATTTATAAGTTAAATTTTCACTCTCAATCACCTAATATCATTATGAGAAAGTGAAGTAATAATAAAACTATTTCCTATAATATTAGGTTGATTTTATAAAAGAATTTGATATTTTATTTATCATTTGTTTTTTGAATTTTTGAATGGAATAGAAGAAACTTATTTTTGAGTTGGTTCTAATAATTTATAAGTTATAGGTTTGTGCTTGGAAAGATTTAATTAGAATATTCATATTTATGCTCCTTTTTCTTATAATATATTATTATCATGTGGGTATGTCCCATGATCCTCCCAAGCAAGTGAGAATTTTACTTTACTACAAGTATGAATTTTGAGATTGGTAAATTAAATATTAAAATTGAAAAATTCTACAAAGTTATGGTTAATTTTTCGAATGATAAAGTTTGGAGAAAGTAACATAATAAAAATATCTCAAAATTAATGTATAACATAAAATTAATTGGAACTATATCAATAAACAAAAGGAGAAATTTTATTTTAGCACGAAAAAAAATTGAAGCTATCTAAAATATTCACTATGAGGTGGAAAGAAACCCTTCTTAGAGAGTCATAAACCCTCAAATTGAATTGGCATAAAATGGCATACCTTTACCAAAATAATGGAAAGTCAAGAAAAAAGATATTCATAAAATATTGATAATATTAAAAATATTATTAATATAAATTTAAAAATAAAATGTGGTGTTATAAAAAATTAAAAGATAAAATGTGTTATGTTTATGGGTGATTTTGAAAAGAAGGTTGTTGTCCTTGAATTTATATTTTCTTTTAATCTGTTTCTTTAATTTTCTATTTTCTTATTCTTCTTCCTTCTTTATTTTTACTTAGTTATAATATATTTTATATTATTTTATGATTTTTTCACATTGTAAATTTATGTGATCCATAATTTTTTAATTAATTGGTCCGGAAAAATCACAATATCATTTGGAGAGCTGACGTATTTGGAGCTTCCTAGTGTAATTCATCATTAAGACTTTGCTATTTGTTAATCAAAATAGTTGAATATAAATATTGCTGAGATGCAAAGGTCACTTATCAAAACCTAGTCAATATTTAATACAATATAACATTATAAAATATTAACAAACAAATTTGTAATCTTGATACATAAGTAAAGGTTTTTAAATTTTTTTATTATAATAAATTAAAAAATAAATTAAAAAACTCTTTTTTAATTAAATATTTATTATTAAATTATGTTTAACTTTATTACTCTATTATAATTTATATGAACATATTATAATATTAATAATTTATAAAATAAAATTATAAAAACTCTCTTTAGGATCTGGATTGCAGTTCAGACCTCGCTTTAGGTTTAAGGTTGGGTATTGTCCGTGAGATATATTATAAAATAAAATTATAAAAACTCTCTTTAGGATCTGGATTGCAGTTCAGACCTCGCTTTAGGTTTAAGGTTGGGTATTGTCCGTGAGATGGAGTTGTCTATTGAGGAATTGCTTTGACGGTAGGGAGGGTTAAAAGTGGGTGAAATTTGGGAATTTTTTTGTTTGTTTTTTATTAGCAGTGTTTAAATCATGTTTTTGATGATGGAAATGGATTCAGCATTATCTAAAATCTCTAGCTGTAACCTAAATTTACCAAAATGCCTTCTTAAAATTTTACTGAAATTTCCGTGGTTTTAAAACCAAAAAAACAGTACTACGGCATGGTGGGACAGCCACGAGAGAAAATAATGAAATGTACATTTCGGAGAGAAATGTGAATGGGCCTCATCTGCTGTACGTTTCGCAAGTAAATGTTAGTGCACCTCCTCTTCAGTTAGATCTCTTTCCGTTAGCCCCTGACTTGGGCGGCGGCACTTTGACCTGGGAGAAGACCTCACCATCGATTGGTATATTCCTGCACTGTTTAACAATTGTTAAACCAAATTGTTAAACCTAATCGTTAAGAACTGATAGAATTTTCTTTATAACAATTGTTAATCCTAATCGTTAATCGTTAAGAACGGATTTAATTTTCTTTTTATGGTGTTTTGATTGATTTGTCTGTGGTATTAACGGTATTTTTGGATCATAATCGTCATGTGCAGGAAGCATTGATGTTGGTAGCGAGAGATCAGCGGGGGAAACGAAGGCTCTGATGCATGATGCCAACAAATTCGCAGCCTCCTGTTTCTACAACGAAGATGCAGGAGCCATCAATGTGTCGCCGTCCAACAGCAGCACCGCGGATTCCAACACGATCAACACAGGGAACGGGTATGCCCAAATCAAGCGATGGCGAGAAGTTGGAGAATGACCGAGTTTGTTAGAGGGTACTCAGCCATGTAGAAGAAGAGAGCTGTTCCAGGAAGAAGCTTAGGCTGTCCAGAGAGCAGTGTGCTCTTCTGGAAGAATGCTCCAGAAAGAACAGGGCACCCGAACGTGTAAGTCTCTATCACAGCATTCATTTATCGTCTGTGTTTCGTTATGATTTCGTTATTAAATAAACTTAATAATATTATGTATGGAGGATCCAAGTAATATAAAATATGTTAAAATTGAGAGATCTTATTTTCAGATTTCTTAATTTACAGAGAGCAGATCCTAGAAATTTACTAAGTTATTTCTAATCTAATTATTGAATTTTGACATTAAAAAATAATAATATTATGAAATAAAATAGAAATATTTCTTCTCCCTCATCTAATTATAAAATTAAAAATTATATATATTCACATTTTGTACTTACAATCCAATTTCTAAATTTACTAGTAGTTACCTCTAATCTGACTATTGAATTCTAACATTAAAAAAAAATAGTAATATTATGATATAAGATAGAAATATTTCTTTCCATGTCTTATTATAAAATTAAAAATTTATATATACAATCCAATTTCAAATAATAATTTATTAATTTTTAGTTTATTTCCTATTAGACAAAATGGGAAAAAAAAGCATAAGTAGAATATACACTCACTAATTCACCCCTTTCAAAATAATAAATAAAACTTTATCCCCTGCCATGGGGTTAAATTCACTTTGCTTACCAGAGGAAACAACTTGAGTTTCTGGTATCTACGGCCATTAAGCATTGCTAATTCATGTTCATCACATTTCAACATATGCATCCAGTGGTTTGTGACATAGGTCTTACCGGTTACGTACCGCGAACGTTTCTTGCAGTGTGCAGTGAAATGATCGGTGCTAAATATCATCAGGACAAGAAAATAAACAGTTGGAAATTATTTTGATGTTAATATTTCAGCTTAATTTCATTTGAATATTTCAGTTTAAATTCATGTGAATATTTCAAATTAAGTTCATTGAAGATTTAAGAATATTTTCGAAATCCACGCAAATCCAATTAATATGAAAGAAATAAATATGATAAAGATTAAGTAGAGAATGATTTTAAAATATTTTGAAAATCTAATATATATAAGATATGTCCACCATAATTTTAAAAAAAATTACAGTCATGCCCAAACTAAATGAATTCCATCGAAGAATCTGCACAAAAAGTATAATACGTGTGCTTGTAAAGCAACATGTGAGAGAAAAGAAATGGTAAGCATAAGAAGGTTGGGAGGTGCATGTTGAAAAGCTTGTCGAGAGCGATTTGCATGTAAAAGTTATGGATATATTTTGTTGTTACGATAATATGAAGAAAACTGTATATTCTATGTATTGCAAAAGAAGTATTTATGGGGATGTATTAAAAAGAAGTATTTCTATTATTATCAGTGATTATTAAATTTCAGAAGGTTAGTTCTGAAATAAGCGATTATTAAATTTCAAAAGTGGTGATAGTATTAGTGATTATTAAATTTCAAAAGTGGGGATAGTTAAATTTCAAAAGATTAGTTCTATTATCTGTGATTATTAAATTAAATCTCAAAAGTGGTGATAGTTTTATTATAAGTGATTATTAAATTTCAAAAGATTAGTTCTCAAATAAGTGATTATTAAATTTCAAAAGTGGTGATAGTTTAGCTTTAGCACTGTGATATAAATCTATTTTAATGATGAATATGGTAAATTTTTGGAGAGATATATTAAGGTGTAGGTATTTTTTTTTAAATGTAAAACATGCATAAATATTTGTATTATAAGAGGTTTGATATCTAAAATCTTTGATATATTAGTGTTTAAGGTGTATTTATTAGTAAGATGTATATACATACTTAAAATATTTGACATAGTTTAAATTTATAATTTTAATTCCAACAAATTCAACTACTAATATAATTAAAAATCTACTAAAATGTAAAATAATAAAATTACATTAAATGTTTTAAAAATATATTTTATTATTTATTTCTTTTAATGGCTTTTTATGTTTTTTATTTTGACCATATATAATATATGCATAATTGACATAAGCTCTCACAAAAAGATAATTACCCTCTGCCTAAAATGGGCTACATTCTGCAAAAGCTAGTAGGGCCTCCATGGATATCCATGATGGATGGTTTCTCTAGATACAACCAAGTCACTACAGATTAGAAGAAAACTTCTTTCACTACACCATCTAGAACATTTATGTATGCAAGAATTCCCTTTAGTCTCATAAACATTGGAGCCACTTTTGACAGATCTATGGATATAGAATTAGTTGGAGAATGTGAAAAATTCTATTGATTTACCTAGATGACATAATTGTCTTCTCAAAAACAAATTAGGAACACATTCAACATTTACAGCTCACTTTTAAGAAGTGAAAAAACTATTGTGTGTTCTTAAATCCAAAAAAATATCACTTTTCTCTAAGTGAATGGAAGCTACTTGGCCACATTGTGGAGAAGGAAGGAGTAAATATAGATCCCAAAAGGGTGGAAGCTATCAACAACATTCCATTACCAAGAAATAGGAAAGAAATACATGTCTTCTTGGACATGTTACATGTCATTTTTTCACCATGACATTTGACTGTCATTATGGGTCTACGACCATTCATATAATGTTCCCTTAGAGGTCAAAAATACTCATGTTCCTGAAACAAGTCTTGAAAATTAGAGAAAAGCTCTTTAAAACCTTTAAAAGGTTACATGCGCATGCATTGATACTTCTTCTATTAGCTGCGGGGATCGCCACACTATTCGCCGCTAAAACCTGTGTACCCCTATAAAATGGAAGTAAATGTAAAAATCTAACTTCTAGAAGCCTATTTGGTTGAATATTATCCCAAATGAAAGCCTCTAGAGTCATGTTAGTTCGAGTTTTATCCCTCTACTCATGGAGCTTCTCCCTTGGACAAAGGAGGAAAAATCCTTTCATGGGAGAAAATAATCCCTCTCTTAACAGAATTGAAACTACCTCAATCTCTTTAAATGTAATATCCCCAACCATTTAACCGGTTGGACCAAATAACAATAGTAGAAGACTAATAAATAAAGTAGTGAATAAGCGGCAATGACCCATGGTATTTCTTGTTCGTATTGACCCATGGTATTTCTTGTATTTGCCCATGGTTTTCCCTTTTGGTTGTTTTGACCCTAGGTATTTTCTCATGGTTTTTCTAAGTAGCCCATCTATAAAAAGAGGAGGAGGAATGAGAGCAACACATGGAAAAACAAATTGGGATATTTCTTTGCGATATTTTTGAGGGCTCAGGCAAGTTTTCAAGAGAGGATTTCGGGTGAGATCCTCAAGCTTCCTTCGGTGAGATTTGAGAATCTCACCCTAGTAAGAAAACCAAACTTCGGTGATTTCTCTGATCACCCTAGCTGGTTTAGTTTATTTTATTTCTTCAGTAAAGGGAGAATTGTGCATCATTTTAATTTTTTTGTGTTAATATGGTGCCAAGCTCACAATTCCACTTTACCGTGTGATTTCCCACCCTTCACGCATGGTCAAACTATCTTGGGCTGAATAGTAATAAAGTGTTCTCTTGAAGTCCATTTATGTGTATTTAAATGGAGATTCATAATACATCGTATGCACCTTTATGCTTATGGAGTTTATGGATATTTTAATCATGCACCTTTATGGATTTTATGGATATGGGTATTATAATCAAGTTTATGCTCATATTATTTTATGGCATTCTTTCCATATATTAAGAAGTATGTTACTCTAGTTTGTCATTTTATCAAGCATCATTACAAAAGGGTGTCTTTTCTTTACTGAAGTATATTACAGTGGTATCAGAGCCTCATCTTGGCCAGTTGTGGGATGCCAAGGAAGGATAAACAAAAGGGTATTACTGTTAATTGGGAAGGAAAAAGGGCTAGGATTCAAGGGAAAAACAAAGGGGAAGAAAGACCAATGGGTGATCACTAAAATACCAAACTTGAATATGCTTTACAAAGGATCGTTGACACTCAAGATACCATCATAGAACTCCTTAAAGCGCAGATCGGGCAACCTAATGTGCAAAGCAATAATGGGGAAGGAGGTTCCCATTCAGGTGGGGATGGTCCACCGCAGGAGTATATCAATGTTCATAGCAACGACCCATTACATGAAGACGTAAACACTCGGAGCAGCCCTTTTAGTCAGCCAACCATGCCTCCATTTTTGGATGACTCCTCCAGGGAGCAATACTTCTCTTCACCTATTGCAGAGACAATTACCGTCTGGATGAAAGAATATGATATGTTGCCTCCCAACATGAAATCAACCCTAAGCCTTAATAACTTTTACTACATGAGGAGCAAACAACAAAGGAAGGCAACCACATATGGGGGCCATCAGTCAAACGTAGATTTGCAGAAGGTTGTGGGAAAGGTAACTCTTCCTTATTTTGATGGATCGTTGAAGTGTTTATCACAATCATGGGTACAGAAACTGGATACATATTTCCAGCTCAATCCCATGCGGGAGAAGGATGCCATCAAATACGCCACACTTCATCTTGATGGAGAAGCACATGAATGGTGGCAACATGGTATGACCACTCCGGAACATGCCAGCATCATCTCTTATACAGAATTCACACAGAGGTTAATAGAAATATTTAATAGGAAGGATCCTGAGATATACTTCCGTGAGCTAACCCAGCTCCGACAGACAGGGAACCTTGTATCTTATGTTGTAGAATTCTAGAGGCTTGCAGTAATGGTCAACGACCTCTCCATGACCCGGTTGGTCATGTTATTTATAGAAGGGTTTTCAGAACCCTTACGAGGTTGGGTTAGGGCCTACCAACCCACCACCTTGCAAGATGCAATTAACCGTGCAAGGGATATGCAAGATGCAGTACCCAAGAATAGATTCCTACCTAAATTCTCTATTCCTCAAAATGGGAAGGAAGTCAAGCAGCAACAATAGGAACCATTTGGTAAGGGGAAGGTAGATGATGAGACCAGAAAATATCTCAAAAGGAGAAGGCTATGCTTCTCTTGTCAAGAACCTTGGGCACCGAGACATCGGTGTACTAAAGGGAAGGCCCACTATATTGAAGTATTTTCTGAAAGAGAAGATGAGGAAGAGAATCCAGAGCTCGATTAAGGGGAATCACAAGGAATACAGGAAGAAATCCAGGAAGGAGTCATTGCCTCTCTCACAGGGGTCCCAAGATATCACACCCTCCAGGTTAGGGGTACCATACAAGGACAAAAGGTTACTGTGCTAATTGATGGTGGGGCCTCCCACAACTTCATTGATGTAGAATTCGTAGCTAGAAGGGGACTAGCCACTGAAGAATTTGAAGGCTTTATAGTTTTGATTCCTAGAAAGAAAGAACACAACCGCATGCCCTGCACTAAGATATTTCCTAACATGAGCCTAACAATGGGAAACTACAGAGTTACAGATAAATTCTTTGTTGTAGATTTCCCAGACACTCATGTAGTATTAGGGGTACAATGGCTATATTCTATCGGAACTCATACAGTAAACTACCAAGACTTGGAACTCGCATTCACAAGGCCAGATGGTAAAAAGGTGAAGTTGAGAGGAATGCATGCATATCCTCCCAAGGTTGTGATATCCAATCGGATGGAGGCAGACCTTCAACATGGGGATATTTTATGGGCAGTAGAGTGCCGAATCATGGAGAAGAAACCAATAGAAAAACACAAGAAGAACTCACCTGATATTATGGCACTATTGCAAAAATACCAGAAGGTCTTTGGAGATATCCCCCCAGGACATCCACCTGATAGGGGATTTGAGCACATCATCGAACTAGAAGAAGGGGTCCAAGCTATCATCACTACCCCTTATCGGCACCCCAGAGTGTACAAGGATGAGATAGAAAAGGCAATAAAAGAATTGTTGGCATTAGGACACATTTGGCCGAGCTCCAGCCCCTTTGCTTCATCAATAGTCTTGGTTAAGAAAACGGATGGGTCCCTGAGGATGTGTATAGATTATCGAGCACTGAATAAGAAGACCATCAAAAATTGATATCCTATCCCCAGATTCGACGAATTGATGGATGAGTTAAAGGGAGCTAAATACTTCTCAAAAATTGACCTTCGCTCAGGGTATCACTAGATCAGGGTTCGTGATCAAGACATTCCAAAAACAGCTTTTAGATGCTACTATGGACATTATGAGTTCCTAGTGATGCCTTTTGGGTTGACCAACACCCCTGAAACATTCCAGTCATGTGTGAACCATATATTCAATAAGAAATTGTGTAAATTTGTTTTGTTCTTCTTCGACGACATCCTGATTTTCAATAAAACATGGGAAGAGCATTAGCAGCACCTGGACAAGGTCTTGGGAATATTGGAGGCACAACAATTTTATGCCAAAATCTATAAATGTGAGTTTGGGATGACAAAAATGCTATATCTGGGTCACATCATCGGGGGGCAGGGTGTTGAGGTCCACCAAGAGAATATTGAGGCCATTCTCAATTGGCCAACTCCCAAAAATGTAACAGAGTTAAGGAGATTCTTGGGTATTTTCACTTATTACAGAAGATTTGTAAAGGGATATTCACAACTAGTAGCCCCTCTTACTAACTTGACAAAAAGAGGAGCCTTTGTATGGATAGAAACAACCCAGGAGACTTTTGAGCGGATGAAGGGAGTCATGAGTTCATGTCCAGTTCTAGCCTTGCCAGACTTCTCTCAACCCTTTTTATTGGAGTATGATGCTTCTGGGGAAGGAATCAGGGCTGTCCTAAGACAAAACCATCATCCCATTGCTTTTGAGAGTATAAATTTGCGTAATTATGAACGCTCTTACTCCATTTATGACAAAGAAATGTTGGCTATTATGCATGAATTGGCCAATTTTCGTCCATATCTAATGGGGAATCGGTTCAAAGTCAAAACTGATCACAATAGTCTTAGATACTTCCTCGATTAGAAGGGATTAAATGAAAGGCATCAAAAATGGGTCAGTAAGATCCAAGCCTATGATTTTGAGATTGAATATGTCAAAGGTAAAAACAATGCAGTTGTAGATGCCTTGTCAAGGAGACCAGCTACCTTCTCTCTCATAGATATTGTAGATGACTGGAAGTCCCATCTTTTGGTGGAATACTCAAAAAATCAATCAGCTTGTGAGATCCTTGACGGATAGTCGTCAGAAATCCGTTATAGAGTTGTGAATGATATTATCTATTATAAGGATTGAAGGTATCTAGTACCTAAGTCTCAAATTAAGATGAAGATTCTACAAGCAGCCCATGACTCCCCTTTAGCCAGACATCCAGGGTTTCTGAAGACTTATAGGACCATCAGGGAAAGGTTCACATGGAAAGGACTCAAGAAGGACATTATCAAATATGTTCAAGAATGTGGTACCTGTCAAAATAATAAGGTTGAACATACACACTCGACAGGTTTATTACAACCACTACTTATTCCGGAACAAAAATGGGAGAGTATATCCATGGATTTCATTACAGGGCTACCTTTTCACAATGCAAAGATTGTATTTTTGTGGTGGTGGATCATCTCACCAAGTACGCTCACTTCTTTTCAATCCCCTCCAAAAGTTCTGCATCTCAAATAGCAGAAATATTTTTCCAAGGGGTATTCCGTCTACATGGTTTGTCCAAAACCATTGTGAGTGACCGTGACAGTAGATTTATGGGAGCATTTTGGCAAGAATTATTCAGGTTGGATGGAAGAAAACTCACTCCTAGTACCAGTTATCACCCGCAGACAGATGGACAGACAGAAACAGTGAATAAATGGGTGGAAGGTTACTTACGAGATTATGTCACAGGACAACAACGAGCATGGACCAAGTGGTTGTACTTAGGAAAAGCCTGCTATAACACCACTTATCACATGTCCATAGGGATGTCACCTTTCTGAGCCTTATATGGATATAAGGCACTATCTTTTGCAGATACAATGTTTGGAGATAGTAGAGCACCTTTGGCAAAAGATTGGATCCAGGGGTGTTAGGATATTATGAGAGCCCTCAAAGACAATGTGCAGACAGAAAAAAATCAACAAAATTTATATGCAGATCGTCAAAGGAAAGAGAGGATTTTCGAAATAGGAGATATGGTTTATCTTATGCTTCAGCTGTACAGGCAGTCTACTTTGAAGCAGAAGGGAGTAGAAAAATTAAAGCCACAATTTCAAGGGCCTTATCGAGTTGTCTGGAAAATAGGAGAAGTGGCATATGAGCTAGAGCTTCACTCAGAGAGCAGAATTCATAGCATCTTTCATGTCTCCTGTTTGAAGAAAGCATTAGGATCAAACATAAAATCATCACCAGAATTAACGCCATTAGATGAAGAGGGCCATCTTCAACTGGTTCCTGAGGAGGTGTTGGAGGTTCAAGAAAGGAAGCTTCGAAGCAGAATCATCCATGAATATTTGGTACGATGGAAAGATCTTCCCGTCGAGGATGCCACTTGGGAAGGAGAACACATATTGCAACATCCAACATTGAAATTGTTTGAGGGAAAGCAATTTTGGGCAGGGGGAACTATAATATCCCCAACCGTTTAACCGATTGGACCAAATCACAATAGTAGAAGACTAATAAATAAAGTAGTGAATAAGCGGCAATGACCCATGGTATTTCTTGTTGGTATTGACCCATGGTATTTCTTGTATTTTCCCATGGTTTTTCCTTTTGGTTGTTTTGACCCCAGGTATTTTCCCATGGTTTTTCGAAGTAGCCTGTCTATAAAAAGAGGAGGAGGAGTGAGAGCAACACATGGAAAAACAAATTGGGATCTTTCTTTATGATATTTTTGAGGGCTCAGGCGAGTTTTCAAGAGAGGATTTCAGATGAGATCCTCAAGCTTCCTTCTGTGAGATTTGAGAATCTCACCCTAGTAAGCAAACCAAACTTCGGTGATTTCTCTGATCACCCTAGCTGGTTTAGTTTATTTTATTTCTTCAGTAAAGGGAGAATTGTGCATCATTTTAATTTTTTGTGTTAATATTGTGCCAAGCTCACGATTCCACTTTACAGTGTGATTGCCCACCCTTCACGCATGGTCAAACTACCTTGGGTTGAATAATAATAAAGTGTTCTCTTGAAGTCCATTTATGTGTATTTAAATGGAGATTCATAATACATCATATGCACCTTTATGCTTATGGATTTTATGGATATTTTAATCATGCACCTTTATGGATTTTATGGATATTGGTATTATAATCAAGTTTTTGCTCATATTATTTTATGGCATTCTTTCCATATATTAAGAAGTATGTTACTCTAGTTTCTCATTTTATCAAGCATCATTACAAAAGGGTGTCTTTTCTTTACTGAAGTATATTACATTATAAATTGAGCTCAAGTTTTATGTTGAAGGGTAGATACTAAATATTGATTTGTATAGATTCTAAGGTTGAGAGAGTTCATGTATTCTGAACTAGTAAGTTGTTTTTTTCACATTGAAGATCACAACTTTGTGCACATGACTTCATGCTGGTAATTCTAGAGAGGAAGGCTTATCAAAATGAAGGGAACATTTGCACAAACATAAGGGAGAAATATGTACAACATCAAGGCTCGGGTTATAAGGTTTCTCTTTTTTATTTCTGATAATAAATATGGATCTCTTTTTCTCATTGTCTTGTTTCTGAATTCATGGAAATGATGTCAATACTTAGACTCCTTGATCACTATTGGACTAGTATTTATGATTATTATATATTGTAGGTTCTTTGATACTTTTCATTGTTTGTGATTGCAGGTTCTTCTGAGGATTCAAGAATTTCTTTGAGAGAAAGGAAAAAGGCTACATTGAATGCCTCGATTGAAAGGTAGGAGCATAACCTCCTTATTTCAAAGTTGTAATCATCTAAAATAAAAAAAGTTTATAGAAAGATACATTCAATGGATATTTGTTTCTAGTTACTTGTTGGAGTACTAGGGAGATCGCTCTTGTCCACAAGAGGGATTAATCCAAAAAAAATCTGAATTATATGTACTAGCAAGATTGATTCGAAGGAATAGTAGAAAGATACAGAAACAAACTGTATTTCTTGGAAATATTCCTTTAATGAATTCCCATGGAACATTTGTAGTAAATGGGAAATTGGTGTCTCCGTTGGGGAAGACAAGTTTAGTTCTATTTGGTTCTATTTGGTTTGGCATTCTATATTTCTTGGTTTGACTTATCTGAGTGTGTTTGGGTATATAATATTTTCGATTCTCTAAGATAGAAAGCCTTAAATTTATTTTTTCCAACTTCTCTTTGCCCTGCACAGTTTTATGTGGAAAACAGAGTGGAAACCTGCGCAACTTGTTAGTTTAGTCCAGTGCGCATGTGCACTGGTTTGCATTGAGAATTTGTGCACCTATGGGAAATTTTGAAAAAATCAAAATATTCTCTTCCAGAGTCAGATAACCAAATTCTTAAGGTTTAACTTGATTGATACCAGTTGTCTTGACACCTTAGAGTCTTATTTGATAAATCATCCTTTTGCATAATATAGTTAGGGTTTTCCCCCGTTTGTTGTTTCTCCTTTAGGAAGATAGATTCATTTTCCAAAGATCATTGGTTTTATGTTATTGTCTCCTTGAGCCACTAGGATTATTGCGAGCCTTACCTATTGAGTATTTTATTCTTACTTGGTTGTAAAACAAAAAATCTTCTAGATCACCAAAGTTTGATTTATCTAAAGCTAGTCTTTCATGATTTCATTTCTTCTAAGTCAAGTGGAAACATTTTTAGTTTTCTTAAGACTAAGATAAATCATTAAAAAGACACTCATAGGTATCTTAGTTAGGATTAATAATTTGAACTTTGATTTTCTTTGAAGCTTTTTATACTTTTTAGGTATTTTAGAAGTTTCTTTGTTTTGAAGATTTGTTTGTTCATCAAAATTGTAGTTTTTGGCTTTACAGTCAACAAAATTTTCTTCAAAAAAGAGACAATTTTCATGCTTGGAAATTGTGTTCTTCATGAAATTGTTTTCTTGACGAAAAAGGAATTTTATTTGAACTTTTAGGAAGCTTGTAATTTTTGAGTTAAAAATTCCTTCAACTTTCTCTTAAATAGAATTCATCGAAATAAAGAGTTTCATTTTCATATTGATGCATTTAGAGTATTTTGAGCGAAGTCACGATATCATCAATTTTCATCTCCATACCCCTTTGTGTAAATAACAACCAAATCAATACAACGCTTAATAAAATAAATCTAGATATTTTTAAAAATTTCTAGGGCTCATTCCACAAATTTAGCTTAGGCTAGTGCTTTGGAATAGGTTGTAATTAAAGTTCCAAAGAAGTTAAAACAAACAAGTAGCATCTTGCGGTAGGGAAATCCAATTTTTGCATTTGTACTCTCAGAACCCCTTCTTAAAAGATTCAAGCACGAGGTCATGTTGGGAAAACTGAGGTAATCGTACCTAATTCATTGGTGAAGATATAAGACATGCATGTAATACAAATGATAAACCTCAGATTAACCATTGTCGAGGAGCTTGGGGCACTTGATAGCAAACCTCAAATTTACCATGTCGACGATATTTCAATTGTATTGAGATTGATACTCTGCCCTTGCATGTATATTAGATCATAGATTGTTCCCCTAGGTGAAATTGTCTCATTTGGTGACCTTAGTGGCCAAAATATTTAGGAATTTTCCCAAGGTGACGGTGGAGGGAAGGTCCCAATGTACCTGGAACAGATGTTGACTAGACTCACATGGAATTTCTAGAGGGTACTCTTCACTTCAAGATGGTGTAGTGAATTTACTTGCACTAGACTATTTCATTAAGTAGGTTGTAATGGTAACTATTCCAATATCTAGTTTTCCACATTAATTTCCGTGACATTGGATTTCATCACCAACTAGTGCTTTTATTGTGGAAACATATTGCTTGTGTGTGGTTTGTCTCTTCAATTTTGTAGGCGCGTGTTCATTTTCCCGTTTTTTAGCAACCTTAGGTGTATTCTTTTGAAATTTTTTGATTTCTTGTTTTAAAAAGTATTAATCATGGATGAAATACCAAGACATTTATGTAGAATGTAGGGGAAACCCACTAAGTATACACTTAGTCAATTGGAAAAAATCATAACTGAAAGAGTTCAACAATCAGGAACTAGGACTACTGAACAAGGAGAAAAATCCATTGTAATACATCATGATTTAGAAGTTAACCAACCTCGGATAATTGAAAAAGATCAAGAACAACCATAAATTTTGGAAGTAATTACAGCTAAATATGTTACTGGTGAGTTGTCAAATACACAATTCACTAAACCTGAAATATATGAGCCTGAATCTGTATCTAATTCATTAGAGTCACCTTCAGATCTCATGGCCTTAACTCCTGTTCATCCTCATTCACCTTGACTGAAAATTCTTATTACTGAGAATATTCGTCTTGGCCGAATTAGAATTGAAGAGATATCTGATGTGGAATAAGAGATCATAACTCCTTCACGTCAAGAATATTTAGATCTAAGGTATAGTGAACAAATATACCCTTTCATTACTTTTAGACCAGATCCTTGGTATCATCAATTTACTAAATTTCTACACAGCTCTGGTTACAATCACTCACCACGTCGCATACCCTTTTACTCTATACCCAGAGGTAGTTACATGGCATCACAAAGCATGTCTACTGAGTCATCTATGTTTTCTTCATCACCAGAAACATTTTTGTATGACAGTCCATCTGTTCCTGTTGGGTACCAGTTTCTCTCTGGCACTTTCTTCGGAGCATCTCCATCTGTATTTCATGTTTCGTTATTAAAAAAATATGTACATGATTATGCTCATGTGATTGATTGGAATGTGATTCAGGTGGAATGAGAAGGGGAATTCTTTCAAGAGCTGCTTCAAATCTTGGAGTGGGAGGAAATTGAACTTTGGAACCGGACAATGGCTAGGGTGAAAGTGCAGTGGAGGCACATTACACCTGAAGAGGATACTTGGGAGCGGGAAGCTGATATGATGAAAAAATATCCATCACTGTTTACACAGTGATTTTACTATTTATATTGTCAACACCGAGGAAAGTGTTTATTTTTAGAAGGGAATATGTAATACCCCAAGTTCCTATGTTTTTAATTTGAAAATTGAACAAGTTCAAAGGGGAGAGTGGACCCTAATGGAGAACTATTATGTGGATTTATTTGATTTTTAAGTTAATAAAATAAAATGAAAAATTATGTGTGCAATGACTAGATTGAGAATTGAGATCTGAAAACCTAAATCCATGAGGATGGATAAGGTGATAAGACTTTCCCACACCTTCCAGAAATCCTTGGAAGGAATAAAATAGATTTGGAGATAAATATTTAATTTCCCCAATAAAGTGAAAAGTATTGGGAAGAGGTGGAAAAAGATGGAAAAGCAGAAAAGACAGCTTTTAAAGTACCTTTGTGGAAGAAACAGAGGGAAAGCCTAGGCAAAATAGGAAGAACGCATCCTAAATTTACTGGACGCAGTAAATGGAAATAGGCTAGGGAAATAAAATCTTGAATAAGTTGTTCCAAGATAAAAAAAGAGTTGTTTATCACTGGAGCTAAGGTCTCTGCTCGAGGGTGGGTTACAGAGAGAGAACTCTACAGTTGGGTGGAAACTAGTTAGAATTAATTAGTATGCACACTAAAATAGAAACGAACTGTTTGATTTTAAAATTTCATGTTTGATGCTTGACACCTGATTAGGGAATTATTAAGATTACTGTGAATTTGCTTAAATGAGATTTGTTGAATTCACAGATGTTTAATTAGCATTGGGTATAATGTTTTAGATAAGGCCCATACATTTAATATATTTTGTGACAGTATTAATATTGAAATCTGTATGGTTGTATGGACAAATTCTGTTAGATCCAACTCCCAGAGTGTCTAAACCCCTGACAAGTTTAAATATGGGGTTAGGAATGTAACAGAGAATTTCTCTATTCTAGTTAGACAAATAAATTGTTATTATTACCTGACTAGAATCTCAAAGAAAGGATATTGCTAAATATATTTTAATTTTCAGATCTGATGTATATCACTCTACACATATATAGGTAGAGGTTCTGGTACAAATACATAGATACATGTATATAAATTAATGTGCTGAAAGAAAAATTTAAAGTGCTAACAATAAATAAAGTAATTATTTAAAGTATGATTCTAGCTTAATTTACTACTATATATATTTCTATTCGAAGAAATTTAGAACTTATTTAGAATGGCAGATTAAAGAAATGTATATATGCTATAAGACTAATCTAGAGTAATACATCAAAAATCTGAACTCTTTATATTTCAATACCATATGCCTATTGCAACAGCATAATAAACTAACAATACGTAAATTTGAGCATATCAAACATATATATGTGGAAATGGAACAACATTCTATGTTCTGTGCTACAACAAGTAATGGTAACAGAATCACATATTATGATCTTTGGAATACAAACAGAAAGATACCTTCACCAAGAAAACTATTATAAGAAATTAAACCATATTCAATGATCATAACTACTTGCAATTTTGAACCAAGCCTACTCTAATGATAACAATAGAGTAAACATAAAGGTAGCATCGCATTTAATAATATGAAAGATATATACATAGGTACTCAAGATATATAATAATAATAATAATAATAATATGAAAGTTATATACATAGGTACTGGAGCTATATATATATATTGTCTGAAATTTCACCAAAATGCTCATGCCTTAAACCATAAGTGTGGATGCAAATAAATAAAGACAGCAGGATGTCACAATATAAATGAACAAGAAACATTTAGATAAAAGTTCTACACAGTCCAATCTATGGTTTTAAACCCAAAATTATTTTGGTGTATATTACATTAAGATATAAAATAAGTACAGTGACGTGGTAGAGGCTATGATCACTATAAAACAACATGACATATCATTGGAAAATCTGGAGTGATGACGGGTGCAGTAGAGGCGCTCAAGAATAATGATGCCAACCTGTGTAAACAAGGTATCATGGTTAACAAATTAAACCACTTGTTTGGGTAACGTAATCCACCATAAGACAAGAAGATAGTAACTGGACGTACCTACATAACACCAATAAATCAATTAGAAATATTGAAATAAAAAAAAAAACTGACAATAAATGATGATCATGAGAAGCCGAATTCTAGAAGTTAAAATGATATACCTTAAAGAGGTTCTGCCTTCACGACACCCACACCTATATCCACAAAAATCAAAGTAAGAGACGAGATAGCGTATTGAGGTTAGAAAATAAAATAAAACGTAGTGATAAATGGTATAACAAAACCCTCGTAAACCTAAATCTAACACCACAACGTACCTGTGGAAACCACATGGGTGAAACGAAACCCTTGAACCATTAGCAAGTAGTTGGAGTGGCATACTTGAAACCTCAGATGATAGAAAGAAAAATCCGAGGCAATTACGAGATGGACTAGTCCATCTCTGTTGGGTTATCCCTCACCCAAGTAGAAATTTATGTTACACGATTTATCAACAGTGGGAGAATCTCAGTAGGAAATCAATGAGTCTAAAACATACAAGTGAATAAAACAATGCGTTCAACTAGACACCGAGACAAAAAATAAACCGTATTCTTGTAACTATGATTTGAGAAATTGTATTGAAGGAGACAGAGTGTATCCAGTATTGGGAAAAATCCAAATTCCCACAAGTTTGAGAATAACACAGAAGAGGCCGCACCCTTTTCACAAGGGAGGTGCCTCTAAAATTTGTGTGAACAAAGAAAAATGAAAATATACAGTGAGATTTCATTTTAAGTCACCATGAAAGCAACAAAAATACGCAACTCTATTAGAAATACAGACAAGCATAGAAGAAACCAAGTACGCCATATAAAATGCAACGATTTACCTCCATAGTCAATCACATTCAATTTAGAAATAATAGAGTGAAAAAAATCATTAACCAAAGAAATAAAGAGCTCCAGAACCAGAAATAGCTACAGAGATGAGGAAAATGATTTTCCTGAGCAATGCAAATGTGATTCAGGAGAGAGGGTGTAGTGTTCTTCTCGGCTTCCCTTCGGATGAGCGAGAGGGGAGACGTAGTAAGCCATCCTTACGAAAATCAAAACTGGAAGTTCAAATGGAGCTTGAAACCTGAAAGGTCAACTAATATACACCATGAATAAACCCTAAATTGCAGAAAATCCACACTGTCCACGCGTCAAAAGATGGGAGGAGGAACGATGGCATCGATGAGTTGGAGCTCATAAAGTCGAATCAGAATTCACATCAATAGCTGTAGAAACTCCCGGGAGGTCAATTCCAGTCTATGCATTAAAGAATTGGTACAATGTCACATGGAGTGCAATGGAAAAATTAATGAGTTCAGTGGTACCCGTCCCATAACATCTACCAATAAGGTGCCATGAATCACCTTGAACACTAAAGAATACATGAATGTAAACGTTGAAATTAAATTAGCATTGAAGTTCTCAAGCCCCGATGACAAGTTAACGGTGTGCCATTATGTTGATAGGAATAATGCGAAAGCCATACGTAAGGGTTAATTACTCATAGGGAATAGAATTGACCTAATGTGTATATTTTAAGGAGCCACTCATTCGTTAGGTTAATTTCAAGCAATCCCTAGAATGAACAATTTCGAAACTATGAGAACAAATCAATGTAACATAATAAGTGTGGAAAAAAATTTCAATAAAGTGGAAGAAATACTATATAGTTATATGGTATATAGGTATCATGAGTAATCTATTGGGTACTATATAGACCCTTTAATATATGAGTTCAATTGGAGTGATAAATTACTGAGTAAGGAGGTAGGAGTAATTAAGGATTGGTAATGAGGTGTATATATAATAAGTGATGGGGTCGCATATATATATACATTATAAAAGTTCTTGTAAAGAATAATAAAGAGATGATGTATATCAATTTATAATAAATGTGTCAAAAACCTTATAAAGGTGAAATCATCCCATTTTCTTCTGTTATAAATGGGCTTAAGATCGAAGTTAAGATTTAAATAAATTCACAAAATATGTCTTGAGAGGAACAGTTAAGTAAGAGACTATCCTATATAGAAATTATACAAGTGCCTTAACTGTTAGTTAATAATGCAATACTGGAGCATGTCAATGACATAATTTAGAATGTAATTCATATATCGTCAAGATGTGACGAAGAAAATAAAAATAAAAAATTGTGAAGTGGGAGACATTACATCCATGATCTTCACAAGCAAGTAAGAATTCTAAAAATTTCTATTTTAGTACAAGTATGATGTAAAGTAAATGTTAAAATTTAAAAATTCCATAAAGTTAATGTTAATTTTCAGAATGATAAACTTTGGAAAAAGTAACATAACACAAATATCTCAAAGTAAAAGTGTAACTTAAGATTAATTGGAACTATATCAATAAAAAAAGGGAAATTTTATTTTAGCTCGAAAAAAAATGGAAATTATGTAAACTATTTTTTATAAGATAAACTGAAACTCTTGAGTCATCACTTGTTATTTTATTTAGTTATAAAGTTAGGTTTGGTGATACATCTCTGAAGAATTGAAAAAAGAAAAATAAGAAGTTATGTAAACTATTTGCTATGAGATAAAAGGAAACCTTTCTTGGAGAGTTATCAATTATTATTTTATTTAGCTACAATGTTAAGTTTGGTAATACATTTTTAGAGAATTGATAAAAGAAAAACAATAATCCTATTGATAAAGGAGGGTCTTGTGGTGGGAATCATGACTTTCGTTAGACCAAAACCCACTAGTGTTACTCAACGATCCCATCCCGTCGCTAGAGAAAATGATTAACTAAAAACACTTAGTTAAGTGCCTTGGTTTATCTAGTGTCCAATTATGAAATTTTTAACATCTTGCTCTATTGACATGACCATGACTAGATACCTAATATATAAAAACAACACAAACCATATGAAAGAAAAGATGTTTTCTAACATTACGTCAAACTCTAGTCAAAACCACTTATAACCCAATTTAAATTAGCATAAAATTACCATACCTTAACTAAAATATTAGAAAATAAGAAAAAATAAATTTATAAAATATTGATAATATTAAAAATATTTTTAATATAAATTAAAAAATAAAATATGATGCTATTTAAATTTAAAAGATAAAATAACATTAAAATATTACAATAAAAATAAGAAACCCAAATTAAACCACTAAAATATAATTTTAATTAAATTAATAAAAATAAGAAACCCAAATTAAACCACTAAAATATAATTTTAATTAAATTAATATAAAGCATAAAATTAACATAAAATTTTAATTTAAAATTGTGTTAAAATGACGACTTTCATAATAGTTAAAAGTTCTAAATACATTACAATGTTTAGCAACACCTTTTTTTTATGATTTTTAAATATAATTAAAAATTTTAAAAATAAATTAAATAATTATTTTTTTAAAATTCTAAATATATAATAATGTTTAACACCTTTTTTTATGTTTTTAAACATAATCATAAAATTTACAAATAAATTAAATAATAATATTTAATAAATTAATTTAAAAATAAGAAAAAAAAAATTAAATTAATAAATAAAATTTAATAATAATAATAATATTATATTTTGAAACAAATTTTTTATAAAATATTAATAATAAAAATAATTTATTTCCGAATGTATTATTTAAATCTTCACTATGTGAACAAGTTGGTGTGGGAAATTGGAGAACTTTCAAATCAATTAAAAAACAACGTCATATGAACTTACAATGTCACATGATCAGTTTATATTTTGAACCAATTAGAACCAACAAAAAAAAATAAAAATAATAATCATATAAATATTTCCGTAAAACAAACTAAAAAAAATAAGATACATCTCAAAACTTGGTTTTCGTTAGAAGAATTGCCAAAACCGTGTATTTTTTTAATATTAATGTAAACCCTCCTCAGATCAGAAGCAATCAGAAGCTTTGTTTTCATTAGATGATTTGCCAAAGCCATGTGTTTTTTTTTTCAATAGCGTAAGCCCTGCCTTCGTTGGCCAATCTTACGGGTCAAAGAGATACAATGTTAGGCTGTCAGCACCCTAAGTGTCACTGACCAACTACATTGTGTTTGACTCTCAACCTTTTATGTTTTAAACAGTCAATAATTATTATTATAATCATTGTGCAAGATTGAGGAGTCAGGCCGGAGTCAGGAACCATCGCCCATTCTCTCCTATATATTCCCTCTCTATTTTATATCTTCTTCAATCATTTCCACTCTATTGAAACCTTAGCCGAAAGAAAGGGGTATGGATCTGGATTGCAGTGCAGGCCTTACTTTAGGTTTAGGGTTGGCTATTGGTGGTGGGACAGCCACCAGAGAAAATGATGAAATGTACGTTTCGCCGAGAAATGTGAATGGGCCTCCTCTGCACTACGTTTCGCAAGGAAATGTGAATGGACCTCCTGTGCAGTTAGATCTATTTCCGTTAGCCCCTGAATCGGGCAGCGGCACTTTGACCTGGGAAAAGGCCTCACCATCGATTGGTATATTGGTGCCCTGTTTAACAATTGTTAATGCTAATCGTTAAGAACGGATTGAATTGAATTTTCTTTTTATGGTGTTTTGATTGATACGTCTGTTGTTTTAACGGTATTTTTGGATCATAATAGCCATAATCGTCATGTGCAGGAACCATTGGTGTTGGTAGCGAGATATCAGCGGGGGAAACGAAGTCTCTGATCCATCCGGTACCTGTGTCATGTCGATCTGATGCCAACAAATTCCCAGCGTCCTGTTTCTACAACGAAGATGCAGGCGCCATCAATTTGTCGCCGTCCAACGCGATCAACATCGGGAACGGTTATAACCAGATCAAGCGGAAACGGGGCGATGGCCAGGAGTTGGAGAATGACCAAGTTTGGTCGAGGGTACTCAGCGAAGTAGAAGAAGAGGGCTGTTCCAGGAAGAAGCTTAGGCTGTCCAGAGAGCAGTGTGCTCTTCTGGAAGAGCGCTTCAGAAAGAACAGGGCACCCGAACCCGTAAGTCTCTATTCACACTATTCATTTATCGTTTGTGTTTCGTCATGATTTCGGCTGCTGTAACTTCTTCTTCTTCTGCAGAAGCAAAAGGAAGAGTTGGCCTTACAGTTAAATCTCCGTCCTCGACAAGTTGAAGTGTGGTTCCAAAATAGACGAGCAAGGTTAGCTCGTGTCCTTTATTTATTCATTCTATTTTACTGGCAGCATTAATATTGTAAAATATCTCGACTTGGAAATCAAAATTCCAGAAAATTTATAATTCGTAAAAGTTTTAATGCGATGGGAGATCATATTGTCTTGACAGCTTTATATTCTGAAAACTATATTTTATTAATAAATTTCTGTTATACGTTAATTAAATAGATGAATTTGTTTCAGGACGAAGCTGAAGCAAATCGAAGTGGACTGTGAGCTTCTGAAGAGATATAATGAGTCACTTGCTGACGAGAACAGAAAACTTCACAGAGAGCTGGAAAAACTGAAAGCTCTCAAAATGGCGCCACCTCTGAGGTCTGCGTCAACCCTTACCATGTGTCCCTCTTGTGAAAGAGTTTCAGCGGCTACAAATAGCAGCCACTTCACCTTGGCAAAATCTCGGTCTATGTTTTTAAGCAGCTCTTTCCAGAAATGAATGGTCGGGTGTTGATCAGAGTTTCTTTTCAACGTAATGAATATCCATCGATGGAATTTACAATGTCTGATAGATATCGTTCACTTTGTTTAACATTTTAGTATTCCCTTTGTGAAACATTTTAGGGTTTCACGAAATGTTTATGTTTATTTAATTAGATAGGTCATTTGAAGGAATATATAGCTGTACGGATTGGGAGTCCATAAAATAAACAATTTATTATAAAATAGATAATGTGTACATTATCATCTCTTTTTGTTACCTTTCATGTATGTGTTTATGAATTTTGTTTTGGTTTATTATTATAATTAAAAATGTTTAATAATTGTTTTGATTCAATATTATTTGTAACAGAAAATACAACTCGTCATATTCTTGAGAGAAGTAAAAGCATCGTTACCTCTGACAGGAGTAGTTATGAACAAGTTAATTCATACATTAATGCTTATATTATGACCTAATTGGCCCAACTTTTTCTTTGAATGTTTCATCTTCAAGTTAGACGAGACCGTGGATATATTTTATTGTTAGGATAATATGAAGAAAACTGTATATTCTATGTATTGCAAAAGAAGAATTTATGGGGATGTATCTAAGAAAATATTTCTATTATTATTGGTGATTATTAAATTTCAAAAGGTTGGTTCTGACAATTATTAAATTTAAAAAGTGGTGATAGCATTAGTGATTATTAAATTTCAAAAGTAGTAATAGTATTAGTGATTATTAAATTTCAAAAGTGGTGATAGTTTAGCTATAGCAGTGTGATATAATTCTATTTTAATTCTCGATATGGTAAATTTTTAGAGAGACATATTAAGGTGTAGGTATTTTTTTTAAAGTGTAAAACTTGCAGAAATATTTGCATTATAAGAAGTTTGATACCTTAAATATTTGATATATTAGTGGTTAAGATGAATATAATAGTAAGATGCATTTATATATATAAAATCTTTGAGAGCTTAAATTTATTATTTTAATTTCAACAAATTTAATTACAAATATAACTAAAAAAATTACTAGAATGTAAAATAATAAAGTTATAATAAATGTTTTAAAAATATATTTTATTATTTTTTTCTTTTAATGGCTTTTTATGTTTCTTATTTTGACCATATATAATATATGTATAATTGACATAAGGTATTATAAAAAGATAATTACCCTTTGCCTAAAATGGATTACATTTTGTAAAACATGGTAGGGCCTCCACGTATATCCATGATTGATGGTTTCTCTAGATACAACCAAGTCACTGTATGCCCTCAAGGTCACAAGAAAAATGTTTTCACTACACCATCTAGAAAATTTATGTATGCAAGAATTCCCTTTAGACTCATAAATGTTGGAGCCACTTTTGACAGATCTATGGATGAAAGTGAAAAATTTGTATTTATTTACCTAGATTACATCATTGTCTTCTAAAAAAAAAATGAAGAACACATTCAACATTTACAACTCATTTTTAAGAAGTGAAAAAGTATCGCGTGTTCTTAAATCCAAAAAAATATCACTTTTCTCTAAGTGAATGGAAGCTACTGAGCCACATTGTGGAGAAGGAAGGAGTAAAGATAGATCCCAAAAGGGTGGAAGCTATCAACAACATTCCATTACCAAGAAATAGGAAAGAAATGCATGTCTTGTCCATGTTACATGTCATTTTGTCACCATGACATTTGACTGTCAATATGGGTCTATCACCATCCATATCATGTTCCCTTAGAGGTAAAAAATACTCATGTTCTTCAACCAAGTCAAGGAAACTCGAGAAAATCTCTTTAAAACCTTTAAAATCTTACCTATCGATGCACTGATACTTCTTCTATTAGCTGCGGAAATCGTTGCTATCTTTGCGACTAAAACCTGCGCACCCACGTAAAAAGGAAGTAAATATAAAAATCTAACTTCTAGAAGCCTATTTGGTTTAATATTATCCCAACTGGAAGCCTCTAGAGTCATGCCAGTTTGATATTTATCCTTCTACTCATGGAGCTTCTCCCTTGGGAAAAGGAAACCAAATCCCTTCATGGAACGAAATAATCCCTTTCTTAATGGAATTGAAACTCCCTCAATCCCTTTATAAATTGAGCTCAAGTTTCAAGTTGAAGGGTAGATAGTAGATACTGATTTGTTTAGACTCTAAGCTGAAGAGAGTTCATAGATTCTAAACTAGGAATTTTTTGTTTTCACATTGAAGATCACACCTTTGTGCACATGACTTCATGCTGGTCATTTTAGAGAGGAAGGCTTATGAAACCGAATAAAATGTTTGTGCAGACACACATGAGAAATATGTGCAACATCAAGGCTCGGGGTATAATATTTCTCTTTTGAATTTTTGATAATACATATGGATCTCTTTTTCTCATTGTCTTGTTTCTGAATTCATGGAAAAGATGTCAATACTTAGATTCCTTGATCACTAAGTTGGACTAGTATTTATGATTATTGTATATTGTAGGTGCTTTGATAGTTTGCATTCTATGTGATTTCAGTTTCTTCTGAGCGTTGAAGAATTTCTTTGGAGCATAACCACCTTATTTCAAAGTTGTAATAATATAAAATACAAATAGTTTAGATAAAGACACATTCACTATATCTTTGTTTCTAGTTAGTTGTTTGAGTACTAGGGAGATAGCTCTTGTCCACAAGAGGGATTAATTCACAAAACAAATTGGTGTCTCCGCTAGGGAAGACAAGTTTAGTTTTATTTGGTTCTATTTGCTTTGAAATTCTAGCTTTATTGGTTTGACTTATCTGAGTGTGGTTGGGTATATAATATTTTCGATTCTCTGAGATAGAAAGTCTTAAATTTATTTTTTCCAACTTTTCTTTTCCCTGTGCGGTTTTATGTGGAAAACAGAGCAGAAACCTACGCAACTTGTCAGTTTAGTCTAGTGCACATGCGCATTGGTTTGCACTGAGAAGCTGCGCACTGACTGGGAAATTTTGAAAAAATTGAAATATTCTATTCCAGAGTCAGATAACCAAATTATTAAGGTTTAACTTGATCTATACAAGTTGTGAGAGTCTGTGTATGAACTCCTCCTTAACACCTTAGAGTCTTATTTGA
The DNA here is from genome assembly GCA_034641835.2 of Pinus albicaulis. Classification (NCBI taxonomy): domain Eukaryota; kingdom Viridiplantae; phylum Streptophyta; class Pinopsida; order Pinales; family Pinaceae; genus Pinus; species Pinus albicaulis. Next base: position 461,895,886 of record CM076578.1, on the reverse strand, counting down.
TAAATCATCCTCTTTGCATAATTCAGTTAGGGTTTTCCCTCATCTGTTGTTGCATGTTTTGGAAGATAGATTCATTTTCCAAAGATCATTGCTTTTATTTTATTGTCTCCTTGAGCCACCAGGATTATTTCCAGCCTTACCTATTTGAATATTTGAATCTTACTTGATTGTAAAATGGAAAAGCTTCTAGATAACCGAAGTGTGATTTATCTAAAGCTAGTCTTTCATGATTTCATTTCAGTTTGCTTACGACTAAGAGAAATCATTAAAAAGACACTCATAGGTATCCTAGTTAGATTTAATAATTTGAACTTTGATTTTCTTTGAAGTTTTTAATGCTTTTTAGGGTTTTTAGAAGTTGCTTTATTTTGAAGATTTGTTTGTCAATCAAAATTGTAGTTTTTGGCTTTGTAGTCAACAAAAGTTTCTTCACAAAAGAGACATTTTTCATGCTTGGAAATTGTGTTCTTAATGAAATTATTTTCTTGACGAAAAAGGAATTTTATTTTAAGTGTTAGGAAGCTTGTACTTTTTGAGTTCAAAAGTCCTTCAACTTTCACTTAAATAGAATTCATCCATTGTAATACATCCTGATCACCATTGTAACTTGAATTTAGAGTATTTAGGCCAGACCTGGAGAAACATCCATTGTAATACATCCTGATTTCGACGTTAATCAACCTCAGATAATTGAAAAATATTAAGAACAACCAAATTTTTTTTACGTAATTACAGTTGAATATGTTACTGGTGAATTGTCAGATAGACAATTCACTGAACCTGAAATATCTGAGCCTAAACATGAATCTACTTCATCTGAGTCACCTTCAGATCTCATAGCCCCAACTCCTGGTCATCCTCGTCCACCTCGACTGAAAATTTTTATTACTCAAAATCTTCCTCCTAGCCTAATTAAAATTGAAGAGATATCTGATGTGGAATAAGACATCACAATTCCTCCATGTCAAGAATCTTTAGATCTAAGGTATACTGAACAAATCTACCATTTCATTACTTTTAGACCAGATCCTTGGTATCATCAATTTACTGACTTTAGACACAACTCTGGTTACAATCACACACCACGTCGCATACCATTTTACTCTATACCTAGAGGTAGTTACATGGATTTAGAAAGCATGTCTACTGATTCATCTATATTTTCTTCATCACCAGAAAATTTTTTGTATGGCAGTCCATCTGTTCCTACTAGGTACCAGGTTCTCTTTGGCACTTTCCCCAGAGCATCTCCATCCTCTGAAATTTCTACCAACTCAACTGGTTTGTATCAATATACCATCAAACCTTTGACAATGGAACATGTCTATATGTTTTCTCAGAATATCCCTCAAGCTAGCTCTCAAGGTGGCTATATAGCTCCTGGGGGGCAACAAGCCTTCCAAAAAAAACAACCTCCTCAAGGGTAGCAACCTTTCTAAGGGAAAAAATCTTATTAAGAGCATCGATCCTTTCAAGGAGGATAACCTTTTTTTGGAACCTATCCCCTGGTTGTAAGGAAAAATATTCCTAGTAATTATAAAACTTATGTTCCAACGCCTCAAACTCGCTATAGTCAACCTTATGCATCAAAAATTTTAATGGGAGCTCCTTACCCTAGGATAAATATTGTGTGGAATTGTTTGTTCAATCAACAATATTTTCAACCTACGTTGCAAGTACTTTATAATCAACCTGCTCATCCAATTGGATAATTTGGTTTTACCCAAGTCCAACAACCTGTTCAAGGTGCACTTCAAATTATGCCACAGGTATATGTGTGTTGTGAAACCAGCTCCAAAAATATAAGAGAAGAGATATCAATGCCTTAGAAATGAGCCACTTCGAAGGGTAAACCTCCAATACATTACATGAATGAATAATTCTTGGATGATAAAAATTACAAAACCTCCTTTCTATATATAGGAGTCCATGGGGCCATAATGTAATCTTAGTTGGGACATAATGTAATCCTAGCTGACATAACAATAATAATTTAAGGGCACAATAATAACAATATGGGGGTTACAAGGGTACAATAATAACAATAAGGGGGTCACACTAACAACAATAAGGGACTATACTAGTAATATAGGGAACTCACATGCCCCTCTCCTTAAAAAAAGTGTTGTCCTCAATCCTTGAGTAGCTCTGGGTGCTTCTGTATAAAATTCTCATCCTCCCATGTAGAATATTCAGTGGGCAAGTTCTTCCACTTAATGAGATACTCTGAAATTGATCGATTTCGTAGCTATCGAATTCTTGTTTCTGTGACCGCTTCAGGTTCCAATATGATTTTTCCTTCCACATCAAGTTCTGGAAATATTGTTTGAATTGGAATATTTTCACCTATAACCTTCTTTAAGCATGAAACATGGAAAACTGGATGCACTCGTGAAGAAGAAGGAAGCTCCAATTTGTATGCCATAGTACTAATCTTTTGCAACACCTTGTAATTACCATAGTAATTTGGCTATAATTTATTATCCTTCTTAGCTTTCTTGAGGGACATTTGTTTGTATGGTTGTAGCCATAAAAATACCTAGTCTCCTACATCAAAACTTCTCTCGCTGTGATGTTGATATGCCTGTTTTTTCATTCGATTTTGTGCCAAATTTAGGTTATCCTTTAAGAGCTGGAGAAATTCTTGTTGATGCTCAATGTGATCTTCCACTACTTGAACCTTCAAATTTTCTCTTAAAGGTGATGTGATGGACGGTGGATGATATCCATAAAGTGCCATAAATGGGGTCATTTTTGCTGCAGTATGGAAGGAAGTGTTATACCACCATTCAGCGAGAGGTAACCACTTGACCCATTGTGTTTGTTTATCAGATACAAAACAACGAAGATATCGTTCCAAACATTTATTTACTATCTCAATTTGACCATCAGATTGAGGATGATAAGATGAGCTATGAGCTAATTGAGTACCCAAACAAGAAAATAACTCCGTCCAAAAATTTCCAGTAAAAATGGGATCTTTGTTGCTCACAATAACCCTTGGGTTTCCATGTAGCTTTTGAATTGTGTCCATAAATGTAGTAGCAATTGTACTTGCTTTAAATGTATGAGATAATGCACAAAAGTGTGCATACTTGGTAAGTCTATCAACTACCACCATGACGAAACTCTTTCCTTCGGACTTAGGTAAACCTATGATAAAATCCATTGAAATCTCCTTCCAACGTTGACTTGGAATGGATAAAGGTTGTAGAAGACCCAGGGTCTTAATTGTCTCAACTTTATTCTGCTAGAAAATCAAACATTCCGCCACAAACTTTTGAATATCAGATTTAAGGCCATCCCAAAAAAATTCTTTCTTCACCCTGTGGTAAGTTTTTAAAAATCCTGAGTGTCCTCCTAAAGGAGAAGTGTGCAATTCCAAAAGAATATATTTTTTTAGTTGGGAATTCTTACAAAGATATAAGCGATCTTTGTATCATAAGGAATCATTTTTCCAACTAAATGTATCGGATGTACTAGAATCTTGCTGCAAGTTTTGAATGAGTGTCCAGAATTCTTTGTCCTTCCTCCATTCATCCCTTGCTTTAGTTATCCAATCTGGTTGGACAATAGAAATGGCACAAAGAAATGCTTCCACCTCTTCATTATTTCTTGAGAGTGCATCTACAATAACATTTAGCTTCCCTTTTTTGTAAATTAATTCAAAGTCATAACCCAACATCTTTGTGACCCATTTTTGCTGCTCTTCTGAATATATTCTTTGTTCCAAAAAGTGTTTAAGACTATCATGATCATTTTTTACCTTGAACTGTCTTCCCATTAGGTAATTTCACCATTTCTTTAGTGCATGCAATATTGCTAACATTTATTTCTCATAAATAGCTTTCTGTAAATACTTTCCTTTGATTGGACAACTTTCAAAAGCAATGGGTCTTCCTTCTTGCATTAAAACAATACCAATTCCATTTCCTGAGGCATCACATTCCACAATAAACGTTTTTGTCAAGTCTGGCCTAGCTAAGACCGGTGCTAGGCACATTGACTCTTTAAGGTGTTCAAAGGCCTTAGTTGCATCCATGAAAATCCATATTTCTTCAATAATGTTGTTAGAGGTGCTACTATTCTGCCATAATTATTAACAAAATTGTGATAATACCCTGTTCACTTGAGAAATCCTCGCAACTGCTTTATGGTTGTGGGGACTTTCCATTCTTTAATGGATTTAATTTTGTTAGGGTCTATCTTAACATCTTCGTGAGATACAATATGTCCCAGATATTCCACCTCTTGTACTCCAAAGAAACATTTGAATGTTTTTGCATATAATTGTTTCTCTTGCAATAGTTTGAGCACCCTCTCAACATGTTTAACATGATCCTTCCAAGACCTGCTATAGATTAGTATATCATCAAAAAATACTAGCACAAATTTTCTAGGGAAGGGTTTGAAAATGGAATCATCAAGCCTTGAAATATAGAAGGTGCATTATTAAGGAAAAAGGGCATGACCAAAAATTCATAATGACCCTCATGAGTTCGAAATACTATTTTCGGAATATCTTCAATATTTATTCTAATTTGATGATGTCCTGAACAAAGATCCAAATTGGTAAAATAAATTGCTCCATGTAATTCATCCCATAATTCATCAATCACAGGAATGGGAAATTTATCTTTAATCATGAGCTTATTGAGATCCCTATAATCTGGACACATGCGCCATGATCCATCCTTCTTGTGTACCAATACTACAAGAGCAGAGAAAGAAATTTGACTAGGTTGAATTATACCAGCCTTAACATTTCTGCAACCATAAGTTCAATTTCGCTCTTTTGGACATAAGGATATCTATAAGGCCTGATGCAGAAATAGATGATTTTGATGTTGGAACTTCTAATGAGCATAATTGTCCAATTACACCTCGTTGTTCTTTCTTTAAAATATTTGTCATGAAATTAGAGCTTATTATCTTTCTCCGCTTCCCTGCAATACCCCATAATTTGAATTCCTTTCCTTCTAAAAAAAATTCAAGAAAAGTTCTTGAAAATTAAAAGCTACCATCCCCAAAGATTATAACCATTGTAATCCTAGTACAACATCAGCACCTCCCATAGGAATGGAAAGCATTGGACTATTAAATACATATTCCCCCATGGTTATCTTGATATTATGGCATTTTCTAGTGAAATTTATAGATCCTCCATTTGCAACCATCACTTGACATTCTGGTGTTGGGTATAGGAAACAATTCAATTCCTTTGCTACCTTACAATGAATAAAATTATGGGTACTACCTGAATCAATCAACACTTTTAACTTTTTCTTCTTGATATGTCCTTCTATATTGAGAGTTTGAGGAGTGGTAATTCCTATCAATGCATTAAACGATATGGTCAAACTCATTTCTTCCTCTTCTAGAGTTGGTTCTTGGTGTATATCCTCTTCTTGTTCATTTTCTTCTTCCTCTTCACAATCTATGTAAAATAATTTCTTCTCAGCACACTTATGACCTTTAGTGTATTTGCTATCACAATTGTAGCAAAGCCTGTTTGCTCTTTTTTCTTCCAATTCTTGTGGTGTCAACCTTGTAGGTTGTGGAAATATAGGAGTAGCAACACTTCCCTCTTTACATAAATGAGTGGTAGGCTTCCTTGTCGCCATAATTTTACATTCAATTTTTCTTGCCATCCTAAATGGCTTCTCCAATGAATCAGGTTCCAAAACATGAACTTCATGTTGGATGTTATCCTTTAAAGTACCAATGAAGAGATCAATCTTGTGATCCTCCGGAATATCAGTTACCCTTATATTCAATTTTTGGAAGTCCTCAATGTGCTCCCCCACTAAACCCTTTTTTTTTAGATTTATCAATTGGATAAAGAAGGTGTTTCTCTTTGTATCCTCATAATGTGCTATCATTTCCTCCATAAAAATTGACCAAGTGAAATTTTTTTTACGAGAGAAAAGTCATCGATACCACACAAATTTATTTTGTTCTAAATGTAAAGTTGCAATGCATACCTTTTCTGTGTTTTGCACATTATTGAGATCAAAATATTGTTCCATCTGTAGTATCCATGTTGCAGGATACTTTCCATCAAACTTCCTCATATCCATTTTTGGAATATGGTGGTTCTTCCCTCCAACATTAGAGTTTATGAAATCACGATTAAAATTTATTTTGTTCTCATCATGAGTTTCGTCTACTATCTTTTCACCATTAGGAAACATTTTTTGTATCACCTTTGTGAAACCTTCCATGTCTGTTTTCAGATCATTCTTCATGTTTTCCATTTTTCATCTATCTTAGCTTCCATGCCATCCATCTTAGATTCCATTCCAGCTTCCATGCAATCTATCTTAACTTCCATTCCATTCCTTAAACCATCCATCTTAGATTCCACGCCTTCATTAAAACCATCCTTCTTAGTTTCCATGCCTTTCCTAAAAAATTCCATGTCATTTTTTGTTGCTCTTTGCGAGAGCGAAATTTGTTGCACTTGCTCTTGTAAATTTGATATGTCATGTTGCCATTCTTCATCTTCATGAGTCATAGTAGAGCCTTATAAAGGCTTAATGGGTGTTGAATTATTTTTAGGAGGCATTTCAAAACCCAATACTGAAATATATTCTAAAATATGCCCTTGGAATCAATTCATATTGATTCTTCAAACAAGACTTATGCAATTCGAAAAAAAAACATACACACCTTTTACTTGCTTTTGAGGAGCTTGATATTGAAATTGACTTATATCTATACTTTTAGACCCTCAATATCTGAAATTCATCCCTGTAGTAGTCCTCTGAAGCTTCTTTCAAATGCCACAGGTCTCACTTGATTTGGATTCTTCAAGGCAACGTTATGTCCAATCTCCCATAATGACCTAATTATGGACTGGTTCAGTAGAGCGAACTTGTACGACTTGCCACGTGTCATTGTTGGCTCCTTTGGCTCTGAAATTTATAGACAGGAAATTACAATCTGTGTACTTCGAGCCACTTTTTATAGGATTCCAATCTAATGTTCAAAGGCATAGTTATGAAGATTTTTCCCCAAACACCTCTTTCAGATGAAATTCGGGAGCCTAAAAAAGACCTAACTTCCAGAGATCATATCTATGAAAATAGTGCGAACCAAGCTCTAAAATTTTGTGAAGAATTTCCTCAGGATTTTGGCTTCGATCTCTAAAAAGTTCAGCTTCTAAACCTTCTTATAAAAAAGGTTATAGCTAAAATTACGCGATGACATTTTTAAGTGAAATTTAGGAGCCTACAAAAAGCCCTAACTTCAACAGATCATATCTCCTAAAATATTGTGAACCAAGCTCTGAAAGTTTGTAACGATGTTCCTCAGGATTTTGGCTTAGCACTCTAAAAATTTTAGCTTCTGAACCTTCGTAGAAAAAAAATTATAGTGAAAATTCCACGATGACCTGTTTGGAGCAGCGAAACCCTAAAATCCAAAGCTCTGATACCAAATGCTGTGAAAATAGCTCCAATAATAGAAGAAAAGAGTTATCAATGCCTCAGAAATGATCCACTTCAAGGGGGCAACCTGCAATACATTACATGAATGAAAAATTCTTGGATGATACAAATTACAAAACCTCCTTTCTATATGTAGGAGTCCATGGGGCCACAATGTAATCTCAGTGGGGCCATAATGTAATCCTAGCCAACGTAACAATAATAATTTAAGGGCACAATAATAACAATATGGGGGTTACAGGGGTATAATAATAACAATAAGGGGGTTACACTAACAACAATAAGGGACTATACTAGTAATATAGTGACCTAACAATGTGCCAAGTAGTCAACAAGCTGGTCTAAGTACTCCATGTACTATTATCCAATTTGTTGTGCAAATCTCTGTTCAAAAACCTAGTACACCTATCCTGGAGTTTCTCTAACCCCTATTGTTACAACCCTTCAAATGAAAACATGAACTTTTAAACAGGAAAATCCTCATATTACTGCTCATAAAATTGGACCTACAGTTTAGTATATTCCTCAAACCTCTGTAGGACAACCTGGTGCAGCTACGGTTCAAAAAAGTCTACCTTTATGGGTCAAACCTTTCATGTTCAACTTGTTTAAAGTCAATCATTTCAAGGGAAATTTCAATATGGACAAATGGGACAAAATCGAGTTTACCAAAGCGAACCCTACCTTGGTAATACATATCAAATATCAACTCAACCTCAGTTCAGTATGTCTAACCCTCGACACCTTGGAGTCATACCAATTCTAACTTCTTAGTCTATCCCATCTTTTTCTGGATATCCTCCTCTGAGTATTTTTATTGCGACCCAAGGTTATCAGTTTTCACAGCAAGACCCTAACCGGTAGTTACCATTCATTCCAAATTTAGATTTACTAGACTTGTCTCGACTAACGAATGATCCAATTTACTATCTTCCATTTTGGTTGGCAATTCCTACTAATTTTCCGAGTGATATCCCCAATTTTGAAGGAAAATCAGGAGAAGACCCCACGAATCATGTGATGAATTATCATCAGTGGTGTGCATCCAATTAATTAATCGATGATTCGATTCGTATGAGACTTTTTCAAAGAACTTTGATCAGCTTAGCTGCAAAGTGGTACATTGAGTTACCACGAGGCTCTTTCAACAATTTCAATTCTGTAGCAACAACCTTCCTAAATCATTTTCAGTTTCCAGTCAATTATTATAATGGCACGAAACTTTTGACTTCGTTAAAACATAGTACATCTACGTACATTTCATATCACATACATGAATGGCAACGTAGATGATGTTTAGTCAAAGTTTTTATTCCAGATCAAATTACGACCGAATGGTTCATGAAATCATTACTTCCTAAGATTACTGAAGATGTAGCTAAAGGAGGCATTGTAACATAAGAGAAAGTCATAGCTCAAGCATAGTACCTGGACCTTGTTTACACGCAGTCTGGTACTTTGTATGAAAAGATTCCTGATTTACCATGCCTAGGTCTACTTATTGTAACTCCTTTTGGTTCTCATGCCGCAGATGGTGTAATTGGTACAGTTAATATGAAAAAGAGTAAAAAAAAATCATCTAAATCTACTTCTCCAATCATAACTCTACTAGATTCACTTAAAGGAGATCCCTCCCCAGAAATTTCTACTGAGATTCATGTTGTAGAATCATGTACAACCAAAGCTAAATCATCTAGTAATAAGAAAAAGGGGAAGGCTAAAAATAAATGAAACACTTCTCCTAAAGATAAATATGAAAAAAATGAATCATTAGACGATAAACAGAAACCTCGATATTTTTGTCTTATCTATGATAAGGATCACTACAGTAAAGGGTGGCCACATCGGGCCGAGGTATCCAAAATTTTCAAAGGTTCACCCATGCCTACTATCATGAAAGATCCTTTTCCATCATAAGACAATAATATGATGAAATATTTTTCCAATTCATCAGCAAATATCCTGATGATGTCCCAATTCATGGTTGCGATACGATCTCAAGTCTATGGATCTAAGAGTCTTGTATCTGGAAAAGAAACTGAGTCATCTAGTCAACCACCAGTATCAACTCCTTTTGTTTTTGAGCCATTGGAAATTGAGAAACCTAATCCTACTTTAGTGATTAAATTGCCTACCAAAAGTGTACTTCGAAAATTAGTTTTCAACCCACGTGCGGGAGCCAATCATAATTACAATATTGTCGAAGATTTGGCCATACCCCCTTCGGCAATGTCGACCCTCAAAGTGCTGCAATATTGTCCATATTATTGGAAATTACTATTATCAGCTATAGGATCAATTGATCCTCAAGACTCGAATATCATTGTCTTTGATCTCAAGAACTTTGTACCTAGACTCCCACATCAAATGGCTTTTCAGATTCCTGTACTAGTCAAATCAAGGTGATTTTTTCGCACAGTAATTGATGAGGGTGCATCTATGTGGATTATGTCCTTAGCTTTTTGGAAAACTTTTGGTTCATTGACAATCAACCACTCACCGAAAATTATTAAATCCTTTGATGGAAGATTTTTTCACCTGTTCTGAATACTCCAGGATCTGCCTATAGAGGTAGAAGGAAAAACCGTAACACTCGAGGTGGAAATTGTTGATGCTCCTCTTGATTACAACCTTCTTCTAGGTCAACGTTGGTCTTATGCTATGATTGTTGTTGTTTCATCAGTATTTCGGATCATCATGTTTACTTATAAAGGAAATATTGTTAAAATTGATCAGTTTCCTTACTTTTCTTCAGACCCTACTTCTAGAAATAGTATCCAGCATGTCAGAAAAATGGTTATTCCTTATGAATATGTTGGGGTAAGACTAGTTAAAATTATACTCTCATGGTAAATTTCTCTATACCTTCTCCCGACATACCATGAACTATAGCCAATATCAATATGATTACATAAATCACAATGCCATTTGATAACACATGGAATGTGCCTTTAGAATCAGAATTGGACTCCTATGGTTGTGAGATGCCTTCAATTCATTTTGAATCGGCATATGTAGTGGTGCAATCATGATTGATAGTCCATAAACATATACTAATCAAATGAATGTGGTCAGTGAAGAGTCTTCTTCTTTGTGAAGCTCAACTATGACATCATTTTTGAATCCATCAAAATATCCAATAACTCTTGTCATCAGGTGAATTACGATGGGAAGATCTTCATCATCAATCCTGTTTTTTACCTCACCTTTATAGACTTGAGAATGAATTTATTTTCCATTGACTATGTCAAGGAATCTCAAAATCCTATGTCCATTATTCATTCGGATTATGAGAAATATTTGGGAAATATTTCCACCACAATTCTTATTGACATATCAATTAAACCCGGATAAATGAGAACATTAATATAGGTGCTTCTTTCTCAATTGAAGAGATCAAACATTACAAAGCGCTATTTAAAGAATTCCAAGACACTTTTTCTTGGTCTTATGAAGAAATTCCACGTATTGATCCTAATATTTCTATTCACGAAATTAAGGCATACCTATATGCTAAGCCTATTAGACTGAGATTCACTCAAATACATCCATGGAAATCTGCTACAATTAAAGTTGAAGTTCAGAAAGTACTATGTGTAGGATTTATTTATCCTATTCCTTTGACATATTGGGTATCTAACATAGTTCCCGTAACCAAGAAACAAGGGACTATAAGAGTATGTGTCGATTATCGGGATATTAACAAGGTTTGTCCTAAAGATAATTATACTACCCCTTACATCGATCAAATTATTGATGATTGTGCTGGAAAATAAATATTCCCTTTTATGGATGGATTTTCTGGGTACAATAAAATAAACATACTCCCTGATGATGAGCCTAAAACAACTTTTATATCTGCACAGGGAACGTTTGGATACTGTAAATTTCCATTTGGACTAAAAAATGCTGCTGCAAATTTTCAACGAGCTATATCTTACACATTTCACAATAGCAAACACATTGTACAACCCTACTTGGATGACTTACCTGCTCATTCTTTATGCAGACAAGATTACCCTACACATTTATGTGACATATTTATGAGATGTAGGCCGCTTACAACATTTGTTTGAATCTGCACAAATGCATATTTTGTGTACAATCAGGAAGTTTACTTGGATTCATTATTTCAAAAGATGGCATTTGTGTCGACCCATCAAAGGTTGAGGGTATTGTTAATTTACCTCATCCTTCCAATGTTTTCCAACTCCAAAGATTGTAGGGGAAAGCAAATTTTTTGCGTCGTTTTATCCCGAACTATGAGAAGTTAACTAAATGTTTCACTCTTCTGTTAAAATAGGTTATTCCATTCATCTAAGACGAGCTTGCCGATAAATATTTTGATGCATTTAAACACATGTTGACCTGTGCACTATTATTTTATCCACCTTGTCATCACCAAGATTACTTTTTGTATTTAGCTACGTATGATTCCACGATTGGAATGGTTTTAGTTTAAGAGTATGACTCTAACAATGAACATGAGATTTATTACCTAAGTCATAATCTCAGTCTGATGGAAATAAAGTATTCACATGTGGAGAAATTGGCCTTGTAGTTGTTCAAGTTGTTCAACAATTTTGTCATTATATTTTGTTACGTAAAACCACAATGATATCTAAGTGCAACCTGATGATGTATGTTTAAAAAAAATCACTAGGGGGAAAATACTGTAAATGGATTGTTATCCTGCAAGAGTTTGATTTGGAATTCTAGAAATCCTAGTCTAACAAACATTGGTTTTTGCTAAACTTATGTGTGATTTTCCCAATAGTGAATTTGAAATGGTGGCAGAAGACCATCTTGCTAATGAAAATATGTTTCTAATGAATACATTAGATCCTTTGCATGGGGATATCATTATATATCTCCAGACCTAGACCTTTCAGCTAGAGCTCTTACAATTAGATCGAAGAAGAGTTCGATACCAATCTCAACAATGCAATATTGTTTGCAGCACTGTTGATTGTTGTGGTTCTGATTTGTTTTTCGACGTTGCATAAATAATGAAGAAGTCAAAAGGGTTTTGAATGATTTCCACTCTAGAGCATGTGGTGTTCATATGTCTGGGTTTGCCACAACACAAAATACATTGCATGCTAGATATTTGTGTCCATCACTATTCAAAGACTGTATTCTCACAGTTATAAAATGCCACAATTGCTAGATTTTTTATTGAAAGTTGCATGCACGTCTAGATCCTCTTCACCCAATCATTGTTGTTGGTCCTTTCTCCAAATGGGGCATCGATTTCCTCACATGTAAACCTCACTTAGATGAGGGGCATGGCTATATTATTCTCACCATAGATTACTTTAGAAAATGGGCCGAGGTGATGACTAAATTCATTGCTGATGGCAAAAATGCAGCAATTTTCATATTCAATCACGTGATTTCTCGGTTCGGTTTCCCTCAAGCTATCTTTACGGACCATGGGAGCCATTTTCGAAACATTATGATGACCGAAATTTCCACTTAACTTGGCCTACACCATGATAATTCTACACCATATTACCCACAAGCTAATGGTAAAGTTGAGGCCATCAACAACGTTTTAGCCAACATGATTAAACTGATTATCAAAACTCATAAAACAAATTGGCATACCATTATTTTTTCGGCATTATGGGCACACCGTACCTCTACAAAAACATCCACGGGGTTCACTCATTTTCAACTTGTTTACGGTTTAGAAACTATGTTACCCATTGAATGTGAAATCCCGTCACTCAAATTAGCCATTGAATTGTTACCAGCTACCTCTGAAGAGGAGAAAGACTTCCTATACCTAGCACAATTACATGAGACTCATCGTACCGCTGCATCATCTCCCGAAGCTTATAAAAAACATGTTAAGGCTTAGTATGATGAAAGTGTTAACCTTCACATATATTCAGAAGGTGACCTAGTTCTAGTATATGATCAAGCTCATGAAAAACTAGGTGCTAGTAAATTCAAAGTAATGTGGCACGGTCCTTATATTGTTAAGCACGTGCTTGAAAAAGGAGCCTATGCGTTAATCGATTATGATGGTGTTTCTTTAGATAAACCCATAAATGGCCTTTTTCTCAAGAGATATTATGAAATATTCTTCATCTGCAGATCCTTTTTGTACATTAGTTTCATTTTAGAACAATGTGCCTTAGATTAGAAAAGTGTGCCTTAAGTTAGTTATTTTTTCTTGACACGTTTTTGCTACTTTTGCTACTTATGTTGATTACTCTTGACACTGCAGATGTCAATTTTCCTTCAGACTTACATTGGTTTTGTTGATGATGCCTATATTAGTACACAAAACATTTATTCAGCTGCTTGGGTCATCTATTCACCCACTTATGAGTTAGTCTCTATTCATGGGATATGCCTCGATCAAACAATGAGCAATATTGTAGAATATAGTGTACTCATTGATCAATTATATGATGCCACCTAATTTGTATTTGACATTTAATTGCTAGGTTAGGTTCACAACTCATTGTATTACATTTAAACGGTGTTTATGCTATCAAAAATCCAACTTTGTTAAGAATTTTTTTGAGGGTTCGTCTCTTGGAAAGGCAGTTTCATTACATTGAATATCGACAAATTTCAAGAAATTTAAATGCATTGAATGATCCATTAGCTAATCAATTTTTAAAAAGACATCCACAACATTAAAAGTAAAAAAAAAAAAATATTTGATCCATATTGAGCAAGATACTCAAAGACCATATGTGGTAATATGATTAGGTTAAAATAGTTGTGTGTAAAAAAATATTACATCTTCTATGATCATAGGTTTCAAACACCTTGTGATCTAAAGATAGTGATACAAAAAAAAAATCAATTTAGATCGACCATCGGGTACCCATGATGATGATCATGGTAGTAGACTATGGCACATGCCACCCTGTATAGATATCTCCTAAATGTTCCTGGAACCCCAGTCACATGTCTCTAGAGCCTGAGAGGTATATCATCTGTCCTTGTCTATAGAATGTCAATAGTCAATCTCTACAGGTTGTGCTCTAGCTCTGCAAGGGACTTTGTTGCATTGGTCTACGGTGGGCCTGCTACTATAGGCTACGTGTCTCGCTTGTCAAAGCGACGAAGCGATGATGGTTGTGATGGGCCAACATCTGCATTTTAACATTTTTATCATTATTGGATGATAGAAAATAAAATAAAAATTAGATAACATATAAATTTAAAAATGATTTGTTTTACCTGATGCATCCCACTGTGTTCTTGGTGGGAGTGATGTGTCAGGGTCACCCCTAAAATCTACCCCTGCGTAAGGAAAACCTTCTATCCTAAATATTTGGCTTTTGAGCCGTACAAATAAATTAAGGGTATAGCAAAACACTGGACCACCATCGCCTCCTTACTGAGCCATCAATGACACCCATCACATCATATGTGGTTCCATAGGTCCGATAGGGTCCACTGAAAAATGCTGAGGTGCGAGGAGTGGAATCCTCTCTAAAGCGAAAGACACAAGAATGGCTCCATAGATAAAGTTTTTCAAATTCCCATTCTTCGCTCTCATAAGTTGGCCTTTGATGTTGACGAACACTCCTGCACCAGTTGAAAATTTTTCCCCCAGAACATTCAACTGCAGTCTGAATTTGTGCTTTGGTAGCCACATGCAGAGCTGCACTGCCACACAACCTGGTAATTGTAGATGCAAGGATCTTTAGGTCTAGTTGTAAAATGGTTTTGATATCAATGCAACCATCCTTCAGCTCTGAATCTTGTCTGCAATATTGAGTCATATGAGATGCAGTGGCAAAACCGCATGGTCGTGACCCAAACAAGGAAATGTCTCTCACTTTGCAGAGTAATCCAGTGAGGAAATAGATATCCTCTAGCTCGATCAAAAGCCTATGGTCCCCAATGATGAAGCATTTATCTTGAACTTCCCAAGAAATGACTAACCAGGTCATCAGCTCTACCTATGCCTTCATTCCTTGAATCACCAAGAATTTATACAATCCACAAGTTTTTAATGTGGGGAGTGTTACCAGGTCATCCATGGATTCATTATCTTGAAGCTCATGCTCCCTTTCTCATGCATTCCAACATGATTTCTAACCTACAAACCATCAATAAAGATCATTAGAAATCAGTTGGAAGAAATTGAGCCATTTTTTATGGATAGAAACATGATTTAAAAAACCCCATGGCACTTGCACAGGTTTTATGTTTACACAGTGCATTTTTGCACATGAGCTATGGATAAAAACTGTGGTGGCCCGATATTTTTTTCTATTAACAAATTATTGGGCTTTGCAGGTTTCACCATGAAAACCTGTGCACCCCTAAGGGTGGGTTTCAAAACCTTGTTTCCCCCTAAAAATGGCCTTAAAAATTAAAATAAAAAACTAAACAGATGAAAGGCAAGATAATTATGATATGGAATACCTGGAGGTCACGGTTCTCGAAATGAATGATTAGTTCTACCAGTATTTGATCGAGAAGGTTTAGGGAAAAAAATATTTCTTATCTCCTCTAAAAACTAAAAGGTAAAAATGATTTGTTTTGACGTCTTTTTATAGTTTTAAATGAGTAAAATAATATTATTTTGTTTATTTTAACTTTAGGAGTGAAAATTCAAAATGTTTTTTCTGTTTGAGAGAAGGCAATTGTATTTTTTTGAGTTTTTATGGAGGGAATAGGTTATGTTTGAAAAAGAATCATTTTGACAATGAGTATACTTTTATAACTTTTTCGGGCTATATAAGAAATATAAAAAACGAAACGCTGGAGTTCTCTTTTAAGCCCTTTTCAGACTCTTTAAACGTGAAAATATCATTGAGCACTTGACTATTTGAACTCGTTAAATTAAATGAACAATCGTCTATTGAGCATAAGTTTACCCCTTTTTCAGAATGAACTAGACTATTTACCAAAAAGGTATACATTGACTAAGCATGGTCAATAGAGTTCTCTCCTATGTTATTTTATCCTTTTTCAGGTTTGAGAGAATAAATTTACAAAAAATAACACTACGAAGTTTACTTATATTTTTCTTTTGACTCCCTAAATTGAAAAACACTGAGTTAATCCTATGTGGGACTCATTAAAATTAAACACTATTGGACCTACTGAACACAACAAGACCAGACCACTCCTTCTTAGGGTTCGTTAAAAATATTAATATGGACTCGTTCAAAGGATGAGCTTACACGAAAAGAAAATGTTATCCTCCTTAAGCTTGAAAAAAAAAATAGGTACTTTCTAGTAATGGTGGGGGAAAGAGTGAGAAAAATAACCCATTTGTTATCCTTGTTTTAGAAAGAAACATGTCTCTCTTGAAAATGACACTTTCTCTCACTCATGCCTTGGTTGGGAAACCCTTTTGTCTTACAGTTAATTGAACCACATTGAAATTCTTTAGCCAATTTTTGGGTATTAGCTTTAAGTCAAATGCTACCAAGCCATTTACAGTGTCATTATGTGTTCAAGAGAAAGTACAATTTTAAATTTACATGTCATTGCAAAAATTTGTCTCTGTCTGCATTGACCATCCCTGAGTCAGTCCTTGCAAAAAGAATTCTTCAAAATTTGATCTGATGGTTTCATGTCGTAGGCTGTCCTTTGACAGATCAATTTCTATCAACATCAACTCATTATATAGAAATTTGATTTAGAATCCTATCAATACCTTGGAATTTTCATGCCCTAATGGCAGGTTTCTCGCCTTTGACGATAGGTCCTCATCATTGAACTTCGATCGAATGATTCCATGAGTGTTAGACTACAAATAATTCTTTCACACTTCATAGATGGTGTTGAAGTACTTTGAGATACATTGTCATTATTGGTGGTTTCTCTGACACTTGTTAACGTTTCTTATCATTGATCAGTAATCAAGTGGCTTGTACCATGTTTGACTTCGACACAATCAATATCATGGATGGATTCATGCTAGTTCAAGAAGCGGAAATCAAAACCTTGCATCTATTTTCCACCATCCAGGCGGCGAGGAGTTATGTATTCATGATACAATATAATTCTTATGATAGATGGTTGTGCCCATACTGTGTCTAATTTTGATGTAATACTAAAATCATATATGTACCAGAACATTTAGTTAGTTTTTCTTTGAGTATGGGAATTACTACCTCAGTGATGATATATATTTGAAATGAATGTTTTTATAGGTTTTCGACCAGTGTCTCCAATCCAATCCTTGGAATGATAAAGCACTTCACTCTTTAGAAAAAATTTCTCAGAATTCACACTTTAGGGGGTAATCTGTTTCATGTAATTTTGTCACCATGATATTTGACTGTCGTTATGGGTCTATCACCATCCACATCATGTTCCTTAGAGGTA
Organism: Pinus albicaulis; assembly: GCA_034641835.2. Classification (NCBI taxonomy): domain Eukaryota; kingdom Viridiplantae; phylum Streptophyta; class Pinopsida; order Pinales; family Pinaceae; genus Pinus; species Pinus albicaulis. The sequence goes on along the minus strand of CM076578.1, from coordinate 461,878,112 downwards.
AAAAATACTGATGTTCTTGAACCAAGTCTTGGAAACTAGAGAAAATCTCTTTAAAACCTTTAAAATATGACATGCGTGCTTCTTGTGACCATTTATTGCGCATGTGTTGATACTTCTTCTATTAGACACAGTGATCGCTGCTCTGTTCACCAATAAAACATGCACACCCCTATAAAAAGGAAGTAAATATTAAAAGGTAACTTCTAGAAGCCTAGTTGCTTGAATATTCTCCCAACTGGAAGCTTATAGAGTCGCGCTAGTTTGAGCTTTCTCCCTCTACTCATGGAGCTTATCCCTTTGACAAAGGAACCAAAATCCCTTCATGGGAGGAATTCATCCCTCTTTTAATGGATCTGAAACTAACTCAATATCTCTATAAATTGAGCTGAATTTTAAGGTTGAAGGGTTGATAGTAGACACTAATTTGTATAGACTCTAAGCTGGAGAGAGTTCATAGAGTTCATAGATTCCGAACTAGGAAGTTTTTTTTTGCACATTGAAGATCACACCTTTGTTCACATGACTTCATGCTGGTAATTCTAGAGAGAAATGCATATCAAATGGAAGGAAAATAGTGCATAGAAACATGGGAGAAATGTGTACAACATCAAGTCTCAGGTTGTAATATTTCTCTTTTTAATTTATGATAATACATATGGATATCGTTTTCTCATTGTCTTGTTTCTGAATTCATGGAAATGATGTCAATACTTAGACTCCTTGATCAGTAAGTTGGACTAGTATTTATGATTATTATATATTGGAGGTGCTTTGATCCTTTGCATTGTTTGTGATTGTAGGTTCTTCTCAGCATTGAAAAATTTCTTTGGAGCGAAAGGGAAAAGGATACATCGAACGTCTCTATTGAAAGGTAGGAGCATAAAATCCTTATTTCAAAGTTGTAATAATATAAAATATAAATAGTTTAAATAAAGATGAATTCAATGGATCTTTGTTTATAGCTACTTGTTGGAGTAATAGGGAGATCTGTCTTTTCCGCAAGAGGGATTAATCCACAAAATAGAGTAGGATCAACTTTTTCAGAAGTTTTATACCCAATTATGTTGAAATTCTCAAAGAGATCACAGACATGTCGAAGAAGGATAGGGGAGTAAAGTGGACTCTAGAATCTCGGGAATCATTCTCGAGAATCAAAAGGGATTTTGCAGAGGCCCCAATATTAGTGAGCGTAGATTAGAAAAAGTCATTTATAAATTCTATTGATTCTCCTTACATAATGGTTTTTTTCTTGTTGTAGAAAAATAATGAACGGCACGAGAAACCATTTGCATTTTTCAACTAGGTGCTATGAGATTCTAAGCTAAAATATAATATTTTAGACAAACTGTCTTATTCCTTGGTCAAAGACTTGTAATATTTCATAATTATGTCCTACAAGAAAATATAATAAATTTTGTTCCTACAGTATTTGTGAAATATATCCTTGTGCGGAGTGAGAGTTAAGGTATAAGAATCAAGTATATTTCTAAGATACAATATGACATGGATATCAAGCCCACCAAGTTGATCGAACAGCAGGGGTTAGCTAAAATTGTGTTGGAAGAAAACAACCAAGCCTTGGGTATAAACTTGCTGGTAGGGAAGAATGTAGAAACTAGAAAAATAGAGGAACAAAAAAAAATAGAGGCCTCAACGCATAAAATCTAGATGGAGTACCTTGTGTCCCACTTGTATAAACATATAGTTCGTTATTTACTTTTTGTGAGGTGCCTAGTGAATATTGCAAATTTAAATACAGAGTGTTGAGGATGCTAGCCCAAAAATTTGTTATCTCAAATGTCCAACTGTATTGGAAAGACTGAGCATGGATTTTTATTTTATTCTAGGTTGAAAAATAAATTCATAAAGTGATTGATGAGTTGCATAGTTGTGTTTGTGGAGGACATTACAACTAGAGAGATACAACCCATAAAATTATCAAAGTAGAATTTTATTGGCCTAAGTTTTTTAGTTAGGTGCATACCTATGTTTGGGCTTGTGAGAAAAGTTAAATGTTTGTAGAAAAATAGAGGTTGACACCCCTTCCTTTAATCCCTTTATTGTAGAAGAGCACTTCAGAAAATGCGGCTTCGACTTCATTGGAGAAATAAAACCACCTTCCAATAGTAAACACAAATGGATAGTCACAACCACTATTTATTTCACTAAGTGGGTGGAGTCTATCCCAAAAAGAAATTCAACTCATGGAGTAGCCATCAAATCTATGGAGGAAAACATTCTTTCCAAGTTCGGTTGACCAAAGAAAACGGTTGGTGGAAATTCATAGGTGTTCATGTGAGTCAAATTTATTGTTTTCTGCCAGAGGTCTAACACTATAGTAGGCCATTCTACCAGCTATTACCGACAAGGAAATGGATAGTCCAAATCCTCTAACAAATCCTTAGTAAGGATTATGAATAAGACAATATTATAGAATCAAAATAACTGGGATTCATAGCTAAATTTCACCCTATGGGCTAACAAAGTTACCACTAAGAGGTCCACTGAGAATTCTCCTTTTGAATTAGTGTATGGGAAAGCTACAATTTTCCCTAAAAAATTAGCAATCCTAGTACCTAATATTGTGAAAGATGTTGAGGAGGAGCCAAATTCTTTGACCAGAACGATAAAGAAACTGGTAGAAGTTTAGGAAAACATGGAAAATGTAAGTCATAATTAGATTAGTTATGAGGAGAGAATGAAATATCTTTTTGATAGAAAATAAATGGAGAGATCCTTGCAACCATGAGATTTAGTACTTAGGTGGGATGTCAGAAGAGAAGATAAAGGAAAATCTGGGAAGTTTGATTCTTTTTGGTTTGGACCTTTCAAGATCACTAAAGCAAAAGGAAACAATAGTTTCTTGCTAGAAATTTTAGATGGTGAAATTCTTGGGCTTCCTGTGAACTGGTAGTTTCTCAATCTTTATTTCCAACATTAAGAGTTCCATTCTTAGCGAGTGTAAATATTGGTGAGTCTTTGCACATACCAGAAATGTTTTGTGTTCTTATAACTTCTATTCTTGTTTTATGAAAGTTTTAATAAAATGAATCTATGCCCAAGGAGTAAGACATTAATCTGAAGTTTCTCAGTGCATTTCATACAATACACTATCCCCAGTTGGAGCAAATTTTGTTTCCTAACATATTTTGAAGCGGTGTTAAGAGGTTTATTTCAATATATTTAGCTTAAAAAATATTCAAGTTGATCAAATGGGAAAGTTTAGGCCCTCGTGGCACAATAGGAGCTCTAATACCAAAGCCCTCATATGTGGAATAGTCCATTAAGAAATTTCAACAGGGTAAAAAAGGATATCAACAAAGGGACACCATTTCAATTGAAGGGTGAGCAGATCTCAGGGGGGATCACCATGCATCTTTGTCGAGTTGGTCCATGGAGACACTTCGGCAACATAGCTTATGCGACCAATAGACAAGCACTACCCCCCTGAGTCGAATAGTAAAACATGCATATCATATGATCCAACAACCCAAATTAATTATGGGGGGTCATGACAGGATCCCTCCACCCATTCTTTCACCCGCCGCAGGAAGGTTGAGACCACCTCTCACGTCATGATCTCGCCAATGTTGTTTTTCAAGTGAGAACTGAAGGTAAAGTTTAAATGGTAATTTACCACCACACCCCCCCCCCCCTCCCCCCTACCCCCCCTCTCCCATCCACCTCTCACCTACCACCACCCAATCATATTCTACCATGTGAGCTCCCCTGGTGAGGTTAGACGACCGTTGCCCTCCTCGACCTATAAAAATCCTTCCTAGTTCATATCTTTTGATTTTTTTTTCCTATGCAAAGTCCTCCCATCATTCGACTACTCTGCAATCTACTTCAGTGACCAAGTTGATCCAGAAATCCCCTCCAGTGCTGGTTCCAACTATCTCCTCGTGAATCAAGTAACCTACCAGTATCCCCTACCAACAAATTTTTTCAATATATGTTAAAAATTAATAAAGCGTTGCCCAAGACCTTCAAATCTCGGGAAGTCATACCCTCCTCTAATTTTGAACCACTAATGGAGGGAGGCACATATTTAAGATTCCAGGCACAAATGTTTTATTGTTTGACCTGTTTTTCCACCATGTCAAAGGAGAAGACTCGTTCAGAGTAGTTGAATCGGGTTTATACTATCCAATTTCACCCTTTTTGTTATGTTTCCATGAATATATTTCTTATTTAATCGTTGCATACATTGAAGAAAAGAATTATTTTTCATCTTCCATTGGAGCCAGAATCCTAGGGGTGACCTTAAAATTGATCCAAAAGGCTTTGATTTACCAAAGTTACCATGAACTCGAACAGTTCAAAAAAACCTTTATGGTCTACAATTATAGTACCCTATGAGCTATAGAGTAATAATCCTTTCTACAAACGGTCATCGTTCGTGTCTTGCAGTCATTTTTCATTGCTAATAATTTCCCAATAACTGCATTTATATTTTATTTGTATTTATTCTTTCTATAGTTTCTCATCATTTTGGGGATGATAATGCCAATATGGCCAATAAAGACTCCCTAGGGTTTTTGAGGGAGATGATGCATCCATATGAACTATTTGACATACCTACTTACTTAATCTAGTCCATAAAATTCCAATTATTACATTTTACTATCACATCGTACTTCAGATAGTATTCCCTACTATTTTATTTGTTTGTGTGTGAAAATTGCAAGTCCTAGATTGGGAATCCTACTGCAACTAACTGAATTATCTTCACCTACTTGAATATTACATTAACAAGTTATTTTCATATTGCTTCTATAAACATTTATGTAATTACTACTATAAGCTTCACTTAATTCATTTAGTTATGGAAATAGAAAACTAAGAAAAATAAAAAAATCACACAAGACACCATTAGTTTTGGACAAATGTCCATAGAAAAACCCAATGTGAGAAAACTGGTGCAGAAAATCAAAGGGTTTTATTATTAAGCATCAGTGAATCCCGAATACATTTCTGAATGTCACTATGGACAATTCAATTACAGAGAATATCATTGATAGAAATATTAGTGAGGTTACCCAAAACTATCACTCAAAATCCAGACTGATCCAACTAGTGCATGAGATTCCTCTAACAGGCTCTATGTTGCCTTTACGTAGTCACTATGCGGTCCCAGCATTAGCCCTTCTGGGAACTATGTCGCTGAGCTTGTGAATCGATATTCTCCTCTTAAATTTTGATCTATCCCTCTTGGTCTCACACCCCAACTCTTAGCTTCTGAAATAGATTCTTCATCAAACGCTTCAGATTTACTCTTAGCTTTTACGTAACCTCTGCGAAGCACTGCGTGGCTCTATGTGGCTCTGTGTTAGCTTCTATGCCTCTGCATTGGAGCTTATAGATATCTCTCTACCGTTATATGTTTATGATTCTCTATCTGATAAATAGTTCTCTCTGTATACTTTCTCTGCCCCTCTCTACAAAATATCTCTAGATTGACGTTTCTCCCTGAGCACTTTTCACTAAAGAAATCGATCACTTGATCCTCTCAATGTATCATTTCCAAATTATCCTCATGTCTTGCTTATAGCCTTCTCATTAAGACTTCAATTGCCGATATTAGATCTCCAATCAATGACTAAGATTACATTTTCACTTGATCTAATTTTTCTATAATTATGAACCGCGGTTTAGATTAATACCCATTGATTATTTTAATTTCCTAATTTTAGACTTAGGGTCTCATTAAAAATAATTAATTTATCAAATAAAAATATCTCCGTGTGCAATTTCCCAAAAATATATCTGGATTATGTGGAATACGTGTGTCTAAGACTATCAAAAAATTTTAAGACTTACAACACATATCATGCTACAACAAATCAACACTCCCTCTTAGCGAGGAATGTGCTTCGGAAAATATGCCTTGTTGCACACTTCTCCAATTCTGAAGAATTTCCCTATGCGTTGTTAATGTCTGAAATTTTTTCCACCAACGATTGCGTTGTCGCTGCAACTGTACTACTACTGACCCTACCACATTCAACACTACATCCATACTGCAACTCCCTCTCAAATGTTACATATGTTGCTAGCACTTCCACTGCTAACTCTGCACTGCAACTCAAAAAAATCCATGAATCTGAACAAGTGTTCAATATGCATCTCAAAGTTGAAACTATAACTAGTGCTAGTCCCACGGTGCCCCTCTTAAGCACTGCATTACTACTACTCTACACTACGTCCCTCTGCATTGCTACTGATCTGCACTGTGATGCTTAGAATCTGGTGCTGCTAGCTACTACATATGTCACTCCAAAAATTCTTTGAACTGACTAAAAATCCTTAAGCCTTTTACTACTGATCTTGGGATCTAGTAGCAAGGTAATGATTTAAGAAGTGGACTCCTCAAAGATCCTACGCAACAAAATTTCTTGGGAAATTTTATTTCAATATCACCCCATGTCCCTCCTGGAGATGTGTGGGCACTAATGGCATACTCGTCCTCCTCGATATTTGCAGGTGAAACCTTTGGATCATGCTTCTCATCCTTATCCTTTTTCTTCAAAGGACACTAGGTAGCATAGTGACCAAGTTCACCACCACTAAAGCACGTTATCTTCGAGACATCCTACTTTCTTCTCCACTACTCCTTTTTCCCATTGGATGCATGGGATGATTTTTACACCTCCTCCTTCATCTTCGACCCATTGCTGCTGCTTTCATAAATTTTTCACTTGACTAGCTCCCTCCTTATCTCTTCTCGCTGAAGAGAAGCCCACATGTCTTCCCAACTCGGAAAGGTTTCTCTGCCCTGGATGCTTTGGACAAAAACCTTCCATTCTTCTATGACTGCGCTAAGGTCCAACCTTACCATCATGATAGGCTAAGGTGTGGACCCCATGGGTGCTAGATGATCATGGATTTCCTGAAGTTTCTTTAGGAATGGATCAATACACTCCCCTTTCTGTATCTGCATCATTCTGAGTTTCTGCTATGAGTGTTGAGCCTCTATTTTTTCCATATTTTTATGTTTCTCTCTAAACAAATTTATGCGTGTACTAACTATTTATAAGTAATTATTATTCTTTTTACGCATTATTGAGTTATTTATAGGCATTCAAAGACGACAGTTGTTGATCTATGAATTGTTTTCATTTTGTTACTTTGAAGAATATTTAATGTGAAAATGTCATTAATGTTGGGTACTCTTGTTGCAAGTGCTAGAATTCCTACACCATGCATTGCATTTTTTCACCACAAATTCTTGCACCAACATTCCTGCACCGATTTGGGGCTTTGATATCTTGACATGCTTTCAGGGCAAACAGAAGATGGTTATTGTCCAAAATGAGGTTCCAACACCTTTCCATGATTTGGAATTCACCCAGGTCACATGTGTGGGCCTCTAGAAAAAAATTAATAAATCTTCTCAAAATCCACATAATTTCTAAACAACCAAATTTGACCTTGGTTTTCGTGCAAATGGAGGTGAATTACAGAAATTCAAGCAAATGGGTTTTTCAAAAATATAACAAATTACCGATAACAAAAACTATTTCCTAAAATTCACATTGGTTTAAAATTTATGCAAGGGTTTTTGAACTTGATCTATAAAAATAGACTATTAAGATCTAAGGTTTGTAGAAGTTTCCAGACTACTAACTTCCGCCTCGATTTCCATGTAGTTGAAGATGAATAAATAAATTCTGGAACATGTGTTTTTGTCTGAGTATAGAAAATTGAATAAGCCTCAAATAGTTTTCTGAAATTCATAATGATTAAGGAGATACAAAGAGGTCTTTGGAGGCAGTTTGATAAAAATACTAGTTTTTCCATAATTCTAGAAAAACAGCTAGACTTGGAAAATTCGTATCACAACTTCATTCTTTAAATAGTAAATGGTTGTACTAATATTTTAATTAATGAATATTAGTTTTAATTCAATCCCCACATGGTTTTCTAAAGAATGGCATGTAAAAATATTATAAAAGAAGAGGAGTTGTGTAAGTAGCGGGGGGGGGGGAATGGTCGAATTGTGGATTGTAGTTTGTAGATCAAAACATTTCCAGAATAGAGGGGATCGATTTAATTTTGTTGGAGGGAAGGAGGAGTTTCACCCTAGTGGTATGATCTCTAGAGGAGATCACTGGAGCCAGTGCAACACTGTTTTACGAATTTTGCAGCAGCACTTTTGCAATCAATTTTTGTGGCATGAAATCTTGAAGTTCTGGTTTCTACTTTGAAATAATTTTATTTGGAAATGACTTCTCAACAATTTTATTTCTCCTTCATGTTTTAATATTTCTATCTAGGTTCGTGGAAGGGAAATGAGCTGGGTGGTTGGGCCCACCAACTGGTTTGTTTCCCCAAACCTTGTAATTTTATTTTACTGCATTTTAGTTAGGATGATAATTCTACAATTTCATTCCATACACTCATTTTATTTTTCAGTCATTTAATTTTTAATTTCATTCCACAAGCTTTATTTTTACTGCTCCACTTATTTTTCTTTTGGATGTATTTTCATAAGGGTTGAACTAAAGCAAATGACGATTTCTTTATTGCTGCATATCTCATTCCTTTATATTACAAGATTAAGTACTTGCCCTGATTCTGTTACGACATAAAAAAATTTATTCTTAGGGTGTAATGGTGAAATGATTGCTGAGTAAGAATTCTGGTTAGTTGAACTTAACAAGTATTCATGGTCGCCTCTTATAATAAACCGATTCATGTACTTTTATAGAAAAACATTTATTTTTGAACTCTTGATCAAAAAATGCCAAGATCAACATAAGAAAAGATTATGAATCTTAATTGACTAAGTGCTGACATAATTCTTCATTATAATGAAACATTGCACACATCATACATAATATTTTGAGGAAGTATTTAATATTATTAGGGTAAGCAACAGGAAATATATATATATATATATATATATATATATATATATATATATATATATATATATATATATATATATATAGATATATCTATATATATCCTATTTGTCCTCATTACATATTTTCTTCATGGTTATGTACTTAATTGTCTTTAAGAGAAGCAGTGTATTATCATCTTGATTCTTTTTAAATAATTCCATTTTTCCATAATGAAGTTGCCTTGTGAATTCTAGTTTGATTTCATCTTTGAAATAGAGCAGTAATTTTAAGAGGTTTTACATCCTTTATTTCCCGAATTGCATTCTTTATAGTTTTCTGGTTTGAATGGGGCCAACATTCCCTTATCCCCTAAACAACTGAGAAAGACTTTCTATATGATTCAACTCAATCGAGAAGAGGAGCCAGAAGAGATTCTGGTAGTGTGTTTATTTTTCAATTGAAAATTCTTGCTCCTTTTTCCTAAATGAAGCCCTTTTAAATTTATTACAAGATATTAATCTTTATTTAATATATCCCTTAGGTCGTATTCAAGCATTTATTGTGCTACACCTTTAAGTTTACTTTCCTTGATTGAAAAATTAAATGTTGATGTAAATCTTTCATTTACACCGCCCAACATTTTGTCACCGTTGCTGGGAAGGTGTTAGTAGGATAAGGCCTCATGATTTGTCATTTTTTTCCCTTTTCCTTCACAATTGAATTTCTATATTAATGAGAATTCCCTTGCTTTCTGAAGCATACTGGACAGTATTGCCAAAGAGATCACAAGCCAGGTATTCATTACTAAAAATGAGTAATTTCCCTTACTACAAATTGTGATGTCCGATTTGTTTCCTTTCTATAAATTGAGTTACCTTTACTACAAAAGTGTGATGTTAATTCGTTTCTTTCTACGTGAAGTTGATTTATTCTTTTTGCAAAGTGTGATTTTCTTACAACCTTAGTTTGTTTTTATAATTTCAATTTAGTGTTTTTTTATTTTCCAGGTACTAAAATAACCCCTTGCTCTCAATTCTAGGTGCTAACAATATTCTCTAGCTAGCATGAAAATATCAAGTAGTTTGATTCTAATTCAAGATCTATGTCAAATATTACCAGAAGTTGGGGTCTCTGCTTAACAGAAAGAACACATTTTGGCATCAAGGAGAGATAGGTCGACTCCTCTTGAAGAAAATATCCATGAAGAATCACAAGATATTCCTAGGGAAACTAAAAAGCTTTGGATCATGCTAGATGAGGAGAATCCATCGGAAGAAAAGATTAAATAATGACCATCTAATCTCGCTTGCACTTTAAAGGATAAATAAGAAAATGTGGAGGTATTGCAAGATGCATTGGATGTTTCCCACGAATCAAACAATCAAGAGTATATGGATCCCATAAAATCCTGGTTTCAGACAACTATGAGTATCCACTACTCCTTTATCATTCAGCAGATTGTGGCATCACATCAATTAACACAATTGGTTCCTCATGTTGAGGTATTTACTCGAATATGCTTTTCAAATTTGAACATGAGTAGGATAATCCTCTTATTATGCACATGGATGCATTGGAAGTATTCCTATTCTTAAAAGGTAGTCTTCCGCTTCATAGGGTAGAGTAAGGTAGAGGAATCAATCAGTGCCATAAATAAATATGTTACAACAATGTTATTTAGGTTTTCAAATTTCAAGCATAACAAGTAAAGTTGCTTTTCATCCACATTGGATTGTTAACACACACATTTGTGACAAATATTGTTGAGTATTATTCACTCTAATACTTTATGATTTTTCAAAATTAATAATGATTAATGACACTAATGAGTTTTCATCTGAGATATATATTTCCCCTTAGAAGGTACTATTGGAGAACCCCCTATGGTGGACCACTCTTGTGAAGATCACAATGAGTTTTTCATGAGAATTTTAACATTATTAACTCAAAGGGTATTTTAGTCCTTAGCTGGGATATTTTATCTAAAAAAGGTCTTTAGGGTAGAGGAACTAGTCAGTACTGATTATTCATTAAAAAAAATTTGCACCATCCCATACTCTTAAGGAGTAGATCCATCTCCCCACTTATTAAGTAACCCTTGAAGTTAATCATAATCGGAGTTTACAAAATATTTAGGGAAGGATAGGAGGTCTCGTGTTGAGCCGACCTACCAGATCATGAGACCTAACATGCATGACATTATTGTTGCTGGTGACCAAGCCAGAGTAATGGATTTCAGCCGAAAAGTTGGAAGAAAGGAGGTCTCATCACGAGCCAGACTATTCATCCATGTTACTACTTGTGAGTGGCACTTCCATCAGCTAGTTACCAAGCGAGGATAGTGGCCTTCATATAATATTTAATTTAAACAAGATAACTCTTAATATATATCTAGTGAGTGGGACACATTCATTTTTCTGGGTCAAAAGACATCCCTACTGAGGCTATAGACGCCTGTGGCCATTAGGGGCATGTATGTGGTATCAAAGTTAATTACATAGTATGATTTACTCGGTTATCCTTCTATATCCCTAAAAATCATCATTTTAAATTATTGGACAATGGTTTTAACATGATTTGAGTATGATGCTTTGAGTTCTAATTTTTAGGAATCTTTAAATGATGTGGTACCATTAGTAAAGGTGATTCTTTGTAGCAGATTAAGGAGAGATTTATATTTTCATCTAGATGACAACAAAATTTATAATTTTTCAATTTTCAGATTGGTCCATGAAGTTGTCATCTTGTTCTATTTTTATTTCCCTTCTTTGGTATCATAACTCACTTTAATTTTTCATGGTATTCAGAGTGGTGAAATACTCAGTAATGCTTACTCACAGGGTTAAAAATGGACAACCATGTGTGTTGACTGTGGATGCCTCTAAATAAGCACTATATGACCTAAGTACAATATTTCTACAGTAGGTGTGGGAATCTTGTGATAATTTTCTTGAAATTGCACCTTTTCAACAAATATTTGATTCTTATCATAAATGTTAATAAGATTGTGGGTAGAAATAAGAGCTCCAAAAAATAAATCTATGACAAGCAGAGATTTCATTTGAGATATGAAAATAGGTATGTGATGGCCATCATAATGCTGCAATACTCTTTTTCTGTAATATCTGGTACAAAGCATCGCTTTTAGATTGAAATTTTATCATTCCTGCACTCAATACTTTCATAAGGGTTGTAACATGGTTTTAGTTGGCATTGTAATAATGATTTTTCAGACTTAATGAATGCTTTAAAAATGATGAAATTCTGGATATCTTCATGTTCCCTTGTTGAGATTTTTGCTGACACTTTTATTGAGAAGCATAGTTTGAATTTTAAACATTTCCCCTCCCTTCTTCCATGTGTTCATAGTTCTATGGTTTGGCTTGCATGAGGAGATGAAAGAAGGTCAGCATGGGGGAGTGTTGAGCCTCTATTTTGTCCATATTTATGTGTTTTTTGCTGAATATATCTATGCTTGTACTAAGTATTTATAAGTCATTATTATTCTTTTTTCACATTATTGAGTTATTTATAGGCATTCAGAGATGACATTTGTTGATCTATGAAATATTCTTGTTTTGTTAATTTGAAGAATATTTAATGTGAAAATGTCATTAATGTTGGGTTCTCGTGTGGTAGGTGCTAGCATTCTTGCACCATGCATCAAATTCATGCACCACGCATTCCTGCACCAACATTCCTGCATCATCATTCCCGCACCAATTTGGGGCTTTGATATCTCGACATGCTTTCGCGGAAAAAAAAAAGATGGTTATTGTATAAAATGAGGTTACAACACCTTTACAGGAGTTGTATTGCACCCAGGTCACATGTGTGGGCCTTTAGAAACAAATTAATAAATCTGCTCAAAATCCACATAATTTCTAAATTAGTTTTCGTGCAAATGGAGCTGAATTACGGAAATCCAAGAAAATGGTTTTTTCACAAATATAACCAATTACCAATATAAAAAAATGGTTTCATAAAATTCACATTGGTTTAAAAGTTATGCAAGGGTCTTTGAAGTTGATCTATAAAAATAAACTGCTAGGATCTAAGATCTGCAGAAGTTTTGAGACTTCCAACTTCTGCCTCGATTGTAGTGTAGGTGAAGGTGAATAAAGAAATTATGGAACATGGGTTTTTTTCCCAGTATAGAAAATTAACTAAGTATCAAAAAATTTTATGAAATTCATAATGGTTAAGGAGATACAAATAGGTATTTGGAGGCAATTTGATAAAAATACCAATTTTTCCAGAATTCTAGAAAAATGGCTAGACTTGGAAAATTTGTATCATAGCTTAATTATTTCAATAGGAAATGGTTGTACTGATATTATAATTAATCAATATTAGTTTGGATTCAATATCCACATGGTTTTCTAAAGAATATCATGTAAAAAAATTATAAAAGAAGAGGAGTCGTGTAGGTAGCGGGGGGAATGGTCGAATGGTAGATTTTAGTTTGTAGATCCCATCATTTGTAGAAAAGAGGGGACCAATTTCATTGTGCAGGAGGGAAGGAGGAGTTGTGCCGAAGTGGGATGATCCCTAGAGGAGATCACTGGAGCCAACGCAACATTGTTTTATGAATTTTGTAGCAGCACTTTTGCAATGAATTTCTGTGGCATTCAATCCTAATGTTCTGGTTTCTACTTTGAAATAAGTTTATTTGGAAATGAATTATAATAAATTTTATTTTTCCTTCATGTTTTAGGATTTTGGTCTAAGTTGGTGCAAGGGCAACGAGCTGGGTGGTTGGGCCCACCAGCCTGTCCATTCCCCCAAACCTTGTAATTTTCTTTTAATGAATTTTAGTTGCATTTTAGTTAGCATGATAATTCTGCAATTTCATTTCATAAGCTCATTTTAGTTTTTTGTCATTTAATTTTTAATTTCATTCCATAAGGTTTATTTTTAGTACTCCCTTATTTTTCTTTTGGATGTATTTTCGTAAACGTTGAACTGAAGTAAACCACGATTTATTTATTGATGCATCTCTCATTCATTTATATTACAATATTAAGGACTTTCCTTGATTCCATTACGACACAACGAAGTCTATTCTCAAGATGTAATGGTGAAACAATTGCTGAGTAAGAATTCTGGTTAGTTGAACTTAACAAATATTCATGATCACCTTTTATATGAAATTGATTCCTGTACTTTTGTAGAAAAACATTTATTTATGAACTCTTGATAAGCAAATGACAAGATCAACATAAGAAAATATTATGAATCTTAATTGACGAAGCACTCACATAATTATTGTATAGTAGGTACACACTAACACATAATTTTAAGTATTTAATGTAGGTAGGGCCATTAACGAATATATATATATATATATATATATATATATATATATATATATATATATATATATATATATATATATATATATATATATATATATATATATATATATTCATCCTATTTGTTCTCATTAAATATTTTCCTCATGATTAAGTACTTAATTGTCTTTAAGAGAGGCAGTATATTATTGTCTTGATTATTTTTAAAGAATTCCATTATTTCCATAATGAAGTTGCCTTGTGAATTCTAGTTTAATTTCATCTTTGCAACAAAGCCATAATTTGAAGAGATTTTTAATCCTTTATTTCCCGAATTGCATTCTTTACAATTTGTCAGTTTGAATGGGGCCTACATTCCCTTTTCCCCTTGACAATTGAGGAAGACTTTCTGAAGGAGTAAACTGAACCTAGAAGAGGAGCCAGAAGTAGATTCCTACAATGTGTTTCTTTTTCCTTTGAAGAGTATTGGTCCTTTTTCCTGAATGATGGCCTTTTAAATTTCTTGCAATACCTCGATATTTTTTTGACATATCTCTAAGGCCGTATTTTGACATATATTGTGCTACGCCTCTAAGTTTACTTGCCTATATTGAAAAATTAAAAGTTGGTGTAAATATTGCATTTACACCGGCAACAATGAGTAAATATTCCACTTCTCAAAAGAGCCTTCATACAACGCTACCAAGGCTTCCCACATCTACCTAGATGTGGCCTTGCTCACTATCTGGGACACAATATGATCTTTGACTCCATCAAGGAGAAACGTCTTAGCCTTCACCATATCATATGTGTACTTCTTCAGTGGATCTAGATATGTAGGGATAGCTATCATACTATTCATGAAAGGTTGAGACCTTATTCATATAAAAGGTAGGTAATATCACTTTCCATATTATATAGTTGGAGGCTACCTCCAACCGGTCCTTATCTCTAAGTCGGTGAGCTGCCATGGCCATCAAGAATGTTAGATATGCACCCTTTTCTTCCTCCTCTCCATAGCACTTGACTAAATTACAAACTCCTTACTGGAGCTTAGAGGTCTACCACCCGGATATACTATTCAGATAGAAAAAAATGGAATTCCGAGCTAGGAACTCCCTAAGGAATAAAATTCCTCGCTATGCTTATTCTTTCTCGTTTGATGACCTTCTGCTTAGAAAAAATTTCCTGTAGAAAAAATGTGTCCCACTAGCATTTCATTGAGCCTCTGTCATTCTCCCTTTGGCTCAGAGAAAATATCAATCTGGAAGCCTTGCCTCTCTATTAACTCACTCATAAAGAGACTTTCCATGAAACTTCAGCCCTTCTGCTATGGAGTGCACAATCCCTCTAGGGATTTGAATTGTTGCTTTATGCATCTATTTAACCTCGTGCTCGGTGTTGGATCTATTGTTCCTATTTCACTTGAAACACTTCACATGCTCTGATACTATATGAGAATTCCAACTTCTAGATCTGAGATCCTAATGCAGCTAACTGAATTATCTTCACCTACTTGAAAATTACAATAACTAGTTATTTGCAGATTTCTTCCATAAAAATTGAAGTAATTTTTGCTACAACCTTCACTTAATTAATTTAGATGAAAAAATAGGAAACTAAGGGAAAAAAAAAACATAGGAAACCATTATTTTTGGACAAATTTCCATGGAAAAACCCAATGTGGGAAAACTGGTGCAGTAAATCCAAGGGTTTATTATTAGGCAACTGTAAATCATGAATACATCTCTAAATTTCACTCTCAAAAATTCAATTCCAAATAATATCACTCACAGAAATATTAGTAAGGTTACCTCACATTATCATTGGAAATCTCAAATAATCTGACCACTAAATGAGATGCCTCTAACAAGCTCTGTGCTACCTACGTGCATTCATTGCGTAGTCCCAGTGCCAACCCTTCTGGGAGCTGCTCCTCATAAATTTTGATCTATGCCTCCTAGTATCACACTCTGATTCCCTGCTTCTGAAATCGATTCTTCACGAAACCCTTCAGATATCCTCTTTCCCTCCGCGCAGCCTCTACATATCCATGCATGTCTTTGCATGGCTCTGTGTCACCCTCTCTGGCTCTGCACTGGAGATTTTGGATCTCTCTCTTCCCTTCTCTGTCGATGATTCTCTCGTTGAGAAATATTTCTCCCTAGATACTGTCTCTTCCCCTATCTACAAAAGATATCTAGATCAAAGTTTCTCCTCGAGCACTACTCAATAAATAAATCAATCAGTTGATCCTCTTAGTGTCTCTTATCCAAATGACCCTCAATTGTTCTTTATAGTCTTCTCGTTGAGTCGTCAACGACCGAGATTAGATCTCCAATCGACACCTAAGACTAAATTTTGACTTGATATTATTTTTATAGAAGCTTCACACATAGTTTATATTAATACCCATTAATTATTTTAATTTCCTAAGTTTAGACTTAGGGTATCATCAAAAATAATAAATTTATAAAATAAAATTGTCTCCGGGTGGAATTTCCCAAAAAAAATTATGTTATGTGGAATACATGTGTCTAAGCCTCTCCAAAAAGTTTGATACTTAGAGCAAATATGATGCTACCACAAATAAAAAGTGTGTACACCCATGTAGATGAGTTTGAGTGCCCATGTGTTAGTCTAATTCCCCCAAACAAGTAGAGGACTTTTTTTTTTTACTGGGATGTTTTTGTTAGGAGGATACTAGACAATGATGGATATTCCCAAATCACATCTTCCTATAAAGCCATTTATTATAAAATTATTCACAAATTTTCCCCTCCGAGAATTCTCCCTCAACAAAAATAAATCCTTCAACTCAACAAGGACAATAGGGTGAAAGACTTGTATTTTTTTTAGGATTACATCGAAATCAAGTTTTATTGGTGTGAACTTCCTCCTTACCTCTTGAATGTGTTCATGTCAATGAGGGTATTCATCATGGAAATCATTAGACAGAGTCTTATTGTGGACCAAGTCCACTTTTTCCCTACTAAAAAGGGATGCATGGTCAATTTGGGTAATCCTATAGGCCCTTTCATTGTTGACTCTAGAAAAGCCTTCGTGACATATGAGGAATTAATGAAACAAATTAATTTTGATATGTGAGGTGTTTTCCATTATTATCCTCATCGTTTGATTGCAAAGAAAATGGAAAGCATAAAGGCTTCAACTTATGATCATGAATGTAGGCCTCATATTGAATGGAAGCCTAACCTTGATTCATGGCCCACTAACATAGATATGGATATTGAGGCTCCAAGAACAAAGTAGAAGACGCATAAAAATACCATTGATGAGATAGGGGATGTGAGAATGGAAGATGTACACACGAGAAAAAAGGAAAAGACCCAAGAGATAGATGAAGAAGAAATCGAGACTAGGTTGGCGTAGAAAAAATGAGACCATCTAGAATTCCTGGAAGACCCACTACAAATTGTTTCCTCACCATCTCTAGAGGTAGCTATTTTGTGTTCAGGATGAACTGCAACTACAGTTGAGCCTAGTTGGTTTGTTGGAAAATAAATTGAATAAAGGAAAAATAATGTTAGGGAAGAGATGTAGCAACAAATTCCATCACATTTTGTCCCCCACCAGACCAGACTTATGGTTGCTATGGACTTGGAAAGAAATAAAAATTAATTCTCACTGCATCGCCCATTAGCATAATCATGACCATCAACCTCCCAGTTCAAATCTTTGGATGTTTATTTGGACATGAAAAGTGTCCCTCTACCTAATAAGATAAATTTCAATAGGAAAGTGAAAGAAATGTTTTAAAGTGAGCTAAATTGAAATGATATGACCATAAACAAGGTCGATAAGTTGTTGGAGAAGGATACATAAAAACTAAATGAGGAGAGAGCTAAATAGAGAGATCTACATGAATAATGACAACATCCAGGTGTTTATTGTGAAGTTGAGAGTGAATCAAGAGGATAAAGCTACATTTGAGTCCCTTCTGCAATGATCACAAGAAAAATTTCAGGAGTTAATACACAAGCTAAATATGTCAGCCAGTGAACATGTGTAGTATATGGAACTCGCACAGGTGGAGGAAGAGAAAGAGATCCTGACAAAAGAGTTGATCGACAGGTAGTATAACTTAAACATAGGATAAAAACTCACATTTTTGCAATTATCGTACTTGGGAACCCTGAGAAAGCCCATATAAAATCTTATAAATACACTCACAGAGCTCTAAATATCAGAAGGAGAACTCAAGAAAGTGTAAGTTGAGATAGACACTACCCGACGAGCCCTGGCACAAATGGAAAATAAGCTCGAAGTAGCCATTACCAATATAAAAATGATTATTAAAATATTATAGGAAGGTAATCAGGAGATATTTTAGCTTAAAGGCAGGTTGAAAGGAAATATGTCCCTCGTGCAAGCTAAAAAACTGATCTAAGGTGGGATAATAATAGAGGTGAAAAACAACTGGGAATACATAACTTTGATGAATGAACAAAATATTGTTATTAAGGACTACAAGTTCTTCATCTTATATAGTAAAGAAGAGGGTGAAAATACTATCGACATTCCCAAGAAATTCCTCTAGTATTTGAATGAGAAGCCATGAAGTGGGTGAGGGCTATAGATGTGGTGGATTGGTTGTATAATATCATGGAGATTTGCAAATTAATCCAGAAGGACGAGGCTAGATCCAGAGGTGAAGAATTCCTAGAAGTAGTGCTTAAGTAGTAGCTACCTTTAATTCATAGTTTGAAGAGAGAGTTCGAGCAGGGCTGCCCAATTGTTGGGATTTCATAGGAGTGTTGATCATACAGGAGTAATTCAGTTAGATGCTGGTAGAAGCCAAGAGAAAGGTAAATTCATCTGATGAGAATACTTCTACCCTAAAGGGTTAAAGTGTGGTATATTATATGATAAGAGATTTCCAACTGCTGGGGTCGGTGAAGATGTTATTTCGTCCAAGGATGAAATACACAGGACTTACAAATCTCAATATCACATGTGCATGTTTCTTTCATTCTCCTATACCAACTCCAGTGCTGTGGTAGAGATGTGAACAACTCATCAATCCTCTAGTGCTCCAGATCATTGACCTAGCAACACGACCTCCTATAGTGGTCTATCAAAATTGAAGATATTATTGATTGTGTCGATGATGACGCTTTTCTATTTCATGTTTTATGTAAATATTTCATTTTCAGAGAATTAATGCCAGTTAGTTAGGATCCATCCAGTACAGTTGTGCCACTAAATCATGTTGATATTTTTGTTATGATGATTCACTTCAAAATCAAGAAATAATATTTTATAAGGGGTTATTTTCCTAAGGCCCTATATAAATCAATTTATGATACATAGCTAAGGGTTCTGAATTTTGTTTCGAGAGGGAACTATTGGGCCGGAAATAAGGTACATTTTCACTCTACCTTTACCTCGAATTATTATACACTTATAGGAATTTTTCCTCAACTTAACAGTAAAGGAAAGGATGATTAACGTAAAATTAGGACAAACGGACTAACGATAAAAAATATATTTAAACAAAAATAATTTTACTTATGGCATCGTTATTTGCAGGAAAACAAAGAAGCTAAATCGATGATGACAAAAAGATAGCTGACAGATAGAGACTCACGAAATCACAATGACCCTGAGGGACCGGAAGAAGATGGAAAGACAGATCCTCATGCGAAGAACTCAAACGACAACCATGAGCAACGGGCTATCATTCGGAAAAGACATTTCCATTGAGTGAAATCACCTTTAAAAAGGACGAAGATGAACAAAAATGGGTTTTGTAATAGACATATTAGGACAGAACTTTCCAGTTGTATTCATGTATTAACCTTTGATTTAATAAATAATTTTGGTATTTTGAATAGTCATTTCCTGAGTTTTCCGCTGCGTTAGAATTCTACTATTTTGGGCCCAGCCCTGGGAGTTTATTCACTAATCTCTATGTTGTACATTAATTACGGAACTTATGTTCAGTTATCTGTTGCATTCTGTGAGATATCTTTCCACTTGTTAAATTATAAACCTATGGTGCTACAGTTTCCTATTTCATTAATATAGTTTATCATTCATGCTTTCTGGCTTACAGGAATTTCTTTCATAGTTGTTAGATGCTTTCATTGTTTCTCAACACTTTTATATTTGTTTTATGAGCTTTAGAACGACTACTATCCAATGCTACACATCACGAGAATTATATCTTTTCACCAATACTGTAAGGTTTCTAGTTGCTAATTGATGCAAAGAGATGTTAGTTAGTTAGTTTGCAAAGAGAATTACATTACAAATTTAGATAAGAAATTGTTGTTCAATTCATTAAAAATTTTGTTCAATTTAGTAGGACTGTTGTTAAATTCATTAGTATGTTTTTCAATCGTAGGTTGTACTGGCTGAGCTTATTTACACAGAATAGTTAGCGGTAATCTATAATTCCATTTTTCTTTTAGTTGATTGAAATTCAAGAATTAGATAAGCTTCTTCATGATAATATAGAGTAATTTTTCTTGATATCACTTGAATATACTGTGGTTACACTCTTGAAATAAGAAGACTTACCCTCGGTTGAAAATTTAATGAGAAGCATAGAGGTTTCCTATAATAATCACCTTTGTGAACCAACATTTTTAGCGCTGTTTCTAGGGAGAGTGTTTAAGAGTGATGTCCTTCATTTCTTTTTCTCTATTTCTGCAAAGAATTGGGTATTAAAAACAAGAGGTAAGAACCTACATACCGGCAAGAAGAACGCTTGCTCCCTAACCCACTTCTCAGCAATTGTGCAAAGACTATTAGAATAGGTGCTCTTGTTTTATGACTAGGAAGAAAAATATAGAAAGAAGAAATGATCCACTAAAATTATTAAACTAAAGTTATGGTGATCTTTGTATATCAAGAATTATAAATTAAATGATTAAAACTAGAATTTTGCAAATTATAGAATTAGATCTATTCTGTGATGCTCATTATATACTGAAGAAAGAGCTACCATTCATAATTTTACCTGAGTCCACAATGAATAATATGTCCTAACTGTTTCTGGACTAATACAGATTATTCATCCTTTAGAGGGAGGTTCTGAATACACCAATGTATGAGAACTAGGTTGAAAGGTCAAATTTCAATATTTAGATTCCCCCACAGAGGGTATTTAAACAACATATACTCAGATCCTAAACTTGACACAAGTGACAGATGTCTTTCATATCCTGTCTGTCCAATCTCTATTGTTACTCCTCCACAACCAATTAACAAGAGATCCCCAAAGATTACTAGAAAATATTTGATCAAATGGAAAATAATCAAAACCAGAATCAAATATAGACATCAACATTGGAGTACCCCATTGTTGAACATGTTGCTACCTCCCCTATGAAAGCCATTCCCTTACAAAACATCCCCACCTTCCATGGGTTGACCTTGGAAGATTCTGATGCATTTCTATTTGAATTCGATGTCTTATATAGGGGGTATGACTACACCACTGACCTGGAGAAACTGAAATTGTTCCCCTCTACTTTGAAGGGGACTGCATTACGTTGGTTCATGGGACTCGGTGGAGGAACCATCAATAACTAGGACCAAATGAAGAACACTTTTCTAAATAAATATCAGTATTATTTCTGAACTAGAGAATTAAAAGATGAAATCTTCAATATGTATGAAAAAGACAATGATACATTAGAAGAATATGTTGAAATATTTCTATATAATCTACAAAGGTCTCCATAAACTCCATTATCCAAAGACATCTTAAAAGAAACAATGATTAAGGGAATGAAAGAAGAATGGGTTCAAACACTTAATATATGGGAAAAGGGGACATCCACCAAGAAGAATATGATTAGATTATTTCGCTGTGTATTAAGTGCTCTCGGGGTAGTAAGCGAAATAAGCCAATTGGACGAGACTCGACAAGAAAATATCTTAAGTAGTCCGGTGGCAACATAACCAGAGCAGAGTTTGGTAATATTTTGGAAGATTTTAAAACTGACATTTTGGGTACTTTGACAACACAGCTTGATTTCCTACAATCCAAGCAGAAGCAAGATATAACAGAATATAACTTGGCAGTATTCTGCCCACGCTTTTAGAATAAGCACAGCCAAAGGGAATGCCCCTTAGACACGATTCAGACCTATGTTATTTTCACTAATGATCATGCCATGAACCATTTTCCTTCACTTCTGGGACTAAAAGAAGTTTACGAGGAAGCAGAAGAAGAAACAGAGCCAGTCTACCTAATGAACCAACATCGAAAATGGCAAGAACAACTAGGTATTCCTCAAGACCTACCTCTGTTCTTTTCTTCTCCGCAATTTAACCAACAAAACCCTGTAGCAACTTGGCATAATCAACCACCTTTTTCTACTTGGCCATCTTAGTCATATCCTATGCCACCTTGGCCAACATAATACTCCTTAGGGAATAGTTGGCCAAGCTTTCCTTGTTCCCCTCCTTATTGTCAAAAAACCCCATATCAAGCCCAGTGGCTAACCTCCCCTTCTCAAACCAAAAACTAGCCTCAAAATTGGCAACAACCTCTGGGAATGACCAACCTACCAATAGGGATAGGGATTCAAAATCAACTTACAATACCAACTCCATACCCAGTCCAGCACAACCCCGAACCTATCATTCATCCTCAATTACCAACCCAAACCAATCCTAACCCCAAAAAAAAGTCGGTTCAGCTAATTCAGATTATAGAAAATCCAAAACCCAAAACTAAACAGATGCAATGTAATGAACTAAGGCTGAGATCAGGATATATTATCTCACTAGCACAAGGTACAACCTCACCACAATTTTAATCTGGAACTCCAACAGAGCCTAGACAAATAAATATAACTAAAACATAGGTAGATCAAGAAAAGGAAACAATTGACAAAGAGAAGCCTGGAAATCTTACGATTTCTCCACCTCCATTCCCTAAAAGGATAATGCTGCCTAGACCAATGGTCTCTCCATATTTTTATATTTTGGGGGAATTGAGAAACCTTTGCATGAAAATCCCTCTTATGCAGGCCATACAAGATATTCCCATCTATTCCAAGACAATTAAACAAATATGTGGAAAGAAGTAAGAAATAATAACCAAAACTATACCCACTGTTCATGGGGTGGGAGCACTATTTGACTTATTGTTGGGTAAGGAAACCCCCATGAAATATGATGACCGATGGAATCCCATAGTAACTGTGGAAATCTCTGGCCACTACTTTCCAAACACATTGGTTGACTTAGGGGCGGCCATTAACATCTTAACAATAGGGACATGCGAGAAGCTAGGCATATCAGCTTTAGAACCCATAGCTACGTTGTTGGAACTTGCTGACAGGTCTGTTATCAGGCCATAAGGAATATTACAAGACATCCTGGTTTCCATGGACTCATGGGAGTGTCTAGCTGATTTTTTAGTTATTAACCCAAAGAATTGGATGGATGGACACCCATTGATCCTCAAGTGACCTTGGTTGGTGACAACCAATGCTTACACAGGCTACCATAAAGGAAGCATGACCATTGCTAGGGGAGATTCCATGAAGAACATTATCATTTACCCACCTGCCAAACCAAGTTTACCCACGGTAAACATTCACAAGAATCCACATACATATTGGGAGAAAAACATTTTTCCACCTCTGACATTAGTTGAAGCTCTTGAATTTAAGGATCAAAATGAAGACGATGTAATCAATAACTTTATGAATTAGCCATATACATCTGGAAATATAAAATTCCGAATGTTAAAAATAGTTCTTGAATATGAAACACAAGAGGATCCCTTGACAGACCTTGATAATCAACACATACCCACAACTGTTGTACGCAATAGCATACCCTTTGATATTGAGCAGGGAAAATTTTTGAATATCAATGGAAATCTGGATAGTAGCCAAAGACAGAGTATCATAAAGGTTTTACAGAAATTTCAGGGAGCATTTTCTTGGGACTACTCGGTATATGAAGGACATGTACCTCATTCGTGTATATCTTGAATCTATACCGACAAGGTGACTTAGCCCATTCATAAACCTCACCGTAGGCTAAACCCACATCTAAAAGATATTGTAAAAGAGGAGCTAAAAATCATTGGATAAATTCTATATCCGATCTCGTATAGCAATGGGTTCCTCCTCTCGGTAGTCATTGACAAAAAGAACGAGAAATGGAGAATCAGGGATTATAGAGAACTGAATAAAGAAACACATAAGAAGGACCACTTCCTCCCTTTTTATCGTATTAGGTCCTTCATACATTGGCTGAGAAGCGATTCTTTTCCTTTCTTGACGGGTTCAGCAGTTACAATAAAATCCAAATAGCCCTCGAAGACTAGGATAAAACAACATTTACCTACCCGTGGGGTACATTTTCCTACAGGGTACTACCATTTGGACTATGCAATGCCCCAATGACCTTCCAAAGATCCATACTAATAATTTTTCTGATTTAATAAATGAGGGGCTTGAAATTTACATGGATGACTTCACCCCATATGGTGATGACTTTGATCAAGCATTAGAAACACTAGAAAAGGTGTTGGAATGATGTATTGCTACCAGGTTATGCTTAAACAATGAAAAGTGCCACATGATGATGATCGAAGGAGTAATCCTAGGACACTACATCTCTGCAGCTGGAATATAGGTAGACCCAACAAAAATAGTGGTAATCATTTTATTAGCCACACCTTGTATGCAAACAGAGGTACGCAGTTTTCTCGGATATGCAAGGTATTATCGCATGTTTATAAATAATTTCTCACAAATTGCTACACCCTTGTACGCATTGACTGGAAACGTTGAATTCCATTGGTCTGATAAATGTAACATTGCTTTTGTAGATTTGAAGAAATTGGTCTCGATGACACCAATATTACATGGTCCTAACTAGGAGCTGCATTTTCACATTTCTTTAGATGCATCTGAAACAGCGATAGGGGTAGTTCTTGGTCAAGAAGAAGACATAAATCCCTATGCTATTTATTATATTAGAAAAAATTCTCACTCCTGCCGAATTAAACTACACAGTGACAGAAAAAGAGTTCCTGGCTATCATTTATGCTATTAATAAATTTAGACATTATATAACTGGCTATCAAGTACTCCTGTATACTGATCACTCTGCCATTAAATATTTAGCCAATAAACTAATCACAAATGGGAGAATAACTCGTTGGTTGCTGCTTTTGCAGGAATTTGACATAACCATCAAGGACTGCCTAGGAAAACAAAACATGGTCATAGAATTCCTATTGAGGGTTCCAAAGATACATGATACACTATCATTTGATGATCAGTTTCCTGACAAACACATGTTTGTTGTAGTAGTAAAACCACCATGGTACGCAGACATAGCAAACTACTTGGCAGTAGGAAAGATGCCTAGGCATTTAACATCAAGGGAATAGAAACTGATTGTACAATGCAGTGCTAGGTTCTTTTAAATTGGTGGATACCTCTTCCATACAGGGGTCGACATGCATATATGCAGATGCATCCGGGAAGACGAGATTTATGATATCCTATGGGCCTGTCACGATGAACCTTGTGGTAGCCATTTCACAGATCAAAAAACGGGGTACAAAGTATTACAATTGGGTTACTATTGGCCTACGATATTCAAAGATGCAAAAAACATTTCCAAGCCTGCAATAGTTTCTAAAGAATGGGCCACCCAGGCCAAGCAGATGAAATGCCACTACAACCACAATTGGTAGTAAAACCATTTGAATGATGGACATTAGAATTTGTTGGGTCGTTCAACTCGCCATCAAACCAGAAAACCTACATACTGGTTGCCATGGACTACGTAACAAAGTGGGTGGAAACACTGACCTTATCAAGAGCCACGAAAGAATTTGCGATTAACTTTTTGTTTGCACTATTTGTGCAATATGGTCTACCACATGAAGTGATAACCGATGGAGGGGCACAGTTCATGGGTAATACAATTATAGCCACTCTAAAGAACCACCATATCATCCACAGAGTCACGTCTCCTTACCACCTGTAGGAGAATAGGCAGGTTGAAAGCACAAACAAATTCATAGAGGAAATTCTTACTAAAACAATATCAACACATCGCTGGAACTGGGCCGCTAGACTACCAGAGGCCCTATGGGCTTATCGCACAACATGGTGAAACACCACTATAATATCTCCGTATCATCTAGTATTTGGAAGAGAGCCTATTTTCCCCACTTAATTCGATGTCAAGACTCTAAGGAAATCCTAGGCTATGGGCAGACCTCGATGATGTCAAGATTAAGTCCGGTAAAATAAATGAATTAATGCATCAATCATACAACAACATAGATCTAAGTAGCATGCTAACCTCATAAAAAATAAGACGTTCCAGAAAGGAGATTGGGCACTTCTCTATGACTCCATATTCTAATATTTTCTAGGAAAGTTGTAAACAAGGTGGCTCGGTCCATACAAAATTCAAGAAGTACACAACAACCGTACCCTCACCTTGACCACCATAGACGAGTCTGGTTTTACATTTCAAGTTGATGGGCACAGAATGCGCTTCTATCCAAAACCTCTCACAAATGAGTCTTTCTGCTAGTAGGTACGAAATGATCCCACCGTCCAAGTTGTGGTAGAAGGGGGTTATAACCCCATAACCTCAAGTACATGAGAGTTTGATACCTTCATTTGTAAAGAGAGTATATAATCTCCTTGCAATTCATAGTTTCTTATTTTGTTGTACATTCTTCATACTCACAATTGGATCCTTTTTCTCATCATCCCGTGTTTTTATTTCTTTGATGTTCAAATTCTTTGAATGGCTATTGTTCAATCCAATTGAACAACTGTTGTTCAATCGGATTGAACAACCATGTTTTTGCATTTTTATTTCTTTGTTGTTAAAATTATTTGAACAGATGTTGTTCAAACCAATTGAACAACTACTGTTCAATCGGATTGAATAGTCGTATTTTTGCGTTTTTATTTCTTTGTTGTTCAAATTCTTTGAACGGCTATTGTTCAATCCAATTGAACATTTGTTGTTCAATCAGATTGAAAAACCATGTTTTTGCATTTTTATTTCTTTGCTCTTCAAATTCTTTGAACGGTTACTGTTCAATCCAATTGAAGAGTTGTTTTTCAATCAGATTGAACAATCGTGTTTTTGCATTTTTATTTCCTTGCTGTTCAAATTCTTTGAACGACTACTGTTCAATTATAATATTCCTAAATTAGCATGCAACTAATTGGAATATTAAATTTTATCTTATAATTTAGTTAGATGAATAAATGGGTAGGGAGACCCATAAAACTCTTTTGTAGGAATAAAATTCCTATTAAATGTGAAAAGGGACCATCTTCATAGCTGGATAAAGCACCCTCATGTGTGAACAAGGGCTAATGCATG
Organism: Pinus albicaulis; assembly: GCA_034641835.2. Classification (NCBI taxonomy): domain Eukaryota; kingdom Viridiplantae; phylum Streptophyta; class Pinopsida; order Pinales; family Pinaceae; genus Pinus; species Pinus albicaulis. The sequence goes on along the minus strand of CM076578.1, from coordinate 461,850,595 downwards.
TGGACAAGGTCAAGTTTGACCAAGTCAACAACGCAGTTTTGGAGGGATATTGATTGCATGACGGTGGAAACCCTAATGAGTGGGACCCAGGGTGAGAAGGCTTACATTATTTATAATTAAGAGGATGAAAGTCATAGGAGCTTATGTTATTGATTATTGATTTTGTGGTCTACATGACTATTTGCATTCTTCAACTATTTAGTTGAGATTGCTATGTTGTTTAGCACCAAGTGTTCTTGATCGGAAATCCCACCTCTTCCATTGAGGAGCTCTTGTAGGATTCTTGTACTATCATTTCCACATTCCAGAATTCTGGCCAAGCTTTAGTCTTTAGCTACATCCCATTTTCTGTTCAGATTTTTGTTTTGTTGCAGGGTGTTGCAGTGGAGGGTTGAGAAACCCACTTTTTGAGCTAGTTTTCCATAGGAGGAAGGATTCCTTCTCTTGGGAGATCAGCAAGGAGGGTTCCTGGGCATATTTCAGATCTTTGGCATCAGGCCAACCTATATCCATCATTTATAGTGCAATTTCAGCTGGGAATTGCGTTATTTTAGTGAGCTGTTGCAGTGGGCAACCCAAAAATTTCCAAAAATCCAAAGTTAAAATCTAGCTAAACCATTTCTAGGTTTTTTTATTAGAATCTGTGGTTAAAATCCCAAATCATTCTGAGCACACTAACAGCCTTCCGCACATGGTTCTTTGCCTCAAAAGTAGCAGTTTCCTCAGCAGCAGTGGTTTGCTTTCTGTTGAAGGGATCATCCCTTCATCGAGAGAGTCTTTTTGGAGAAATTATTTTAGATCTACATCAGATTCAACCACCTCCTTCTATGTGCTTCAGTTGTAGTGAATATTCAGCCCTAGGGCTTTAGATCCACCATTCATACTTTGTGTATTTCTGGAAATCCTTCCCGGGTTCTCTTGGAAAGGTTTTTAGGAAGCTATATATTCACTCCTACCATTATTTGAGCTATACAACAACAAATATACATTGATGTATCTTTATGCAGCAATTTATGCCTTAAAACTGCGTTGTCATGGCTCATGGCACTTGTATGGAAGCATTTTTACATGTATTGACATATTTGCTTAGAGGAGGTCTGTTTTCTATTTCTTGAGTGATTAGATCCTCAAGATCTTGTGCCTATTATTTGTTGATATGTTTAATGAGATGGTTGTACATTTGTTTCATATCATGGTGTGTTGATTAATTCACTGTTATTTCCACTATTGTGTTCATATATTGCTGCTTCCCCATTTTGGAATATTACAGTGGTATCAGAGCATAATCTTGGCTCGGCCTGTGAGTTTCAGCCAATATGCTATAAAAAGAGATTAGAATGATGGAGAGAATGAGCTTTGTCTCATCACTTTTCAGATCCATGAAGAACCTCTCCAAGGAGGTTAAGCAGATGCAAGAGGAAAGATACAATGAGACTTCTAGAGAGTTTCAAGAAGAGGGAAGTCCATGTACTTCCTATTATCAGAAGAAAGAATGAGTGTTGCAAAGAACTTCAAAGCAATACACTATGCCCTTTCCTTTTGAGGAAGAAGACAAGAAGCATGGAGAGGGAGGGCACTTGGAACATGAAATCCTAAGCAAATACCTGGCAGAATATAAGTCTCAACCTAGAACTTTCAAGGAGACTCTAACTCTTCCACAATTTATTCATCTTGGAGAAGAAAGGAGGCCTTGTAGCAATAGGAAAATGAGGGGAAATAGATTTCTATTGTCTACTTTTGATGGTTTATCCACAAGTACAGCAAGGGCTTGGGTAATGAAGCTAGATGCATTCTTCCTACTACATCCAGTGGTAGAAAGAGAGGTTGTTGAGATTGCAGTGCTGCACCTTGAGGGTGAAGCAAACATTTGGTGGTTCAGCCATTTGAGTCATGCAAGAGTGAGCGCATTTGCAGATTTTACTCATAGGTTGATCAAAAAATTTGACAAGAATAAATCAGAGGAGGAGAAGCCTTCACTGCCATTTGAGGAGACTTGTACTAGTGCTAATACAATTATGGAAGAGCAGCCATCATCTTCAGCAGTTGGGGGAGCCATAACATTGGAGGTAGGAACCCTTGTAGCCATACAAGATGTTCCCAAGCTACACCAAGGTATGCACAAGTTTCCATTTTCTATTATTTCAGCACATTTTATGGAGGGTGGTGGAATAATGCCATTGCATGACCAAGTGTCAAAAGATATTGTTGATTTCGAGTAACAAACTTTCACTGCACTATGCAGCATTGGGTTGTTCAAGGAAGGGATAAAAATCCCTCCTAACTATTAATTATTGAGATGCACACAACTCTGGGAGTTGGGGTGTGAATTTTTGGAGGATAAGATGAGCATTGTACAGCCCTATGAGGAGGTTTTACCTTCAACATATTTAGATCCTTATGGATTCAATATGGTCATTGGTGAGGAGTCTTCATTGGGAGATCTCCAAGAGGTTGCATTTCAACATCCCATGAAATGCAAGAGTAGAAATATGATATGGGAGGATGGTATTATCCATTGGAGGAATACCAAGGTGGAGCATGATAGGAGACACCCATAGTTGGATGAGAGGGTGTGGATGATAAGCAAGAGGGTGGTGAGTCACCTACATATCTATGACACAAGGCAGCAAGAGGCATGGCTGCATTGGCTACTCTTGAAAGAGTTTGGCCATCATTTGACATATCCTTCTTCAAAGGGTATTTTGGTGGAGGGAACTTGGCAGGGAACTTACATCATATGGAAACAAGGAGTTTGGGTGCATTTTGTTGATATGACATTATTCATGTCAATCATCATATTTTCACCTCATGATTTTTATGATGGAGGTGTGAAGGGGCAACAAGAGCTATTATTGCTTTAGCTACTCTTGGGAGAGTATGGGCAAAATTTTTCCCATACCTGGCATGATATTTCAAGAGAAAGGGATGGCACAATCAAAGTGAAAAGAGGCTACCCTTCAACATTGGAGGATCGTGAGAACAGTATATAGACAAGAGACTCCCAAGCATATAGAAAGGGGATGGTGATGACCACATGCCACGAGGGACAGTCCATTGGTGCGAATTCAAGTGATCGGTGAAGGTGAACAACAAGCATACTTGGGAGTATGCATCTATTGATGGAGTGTTCCAAGGGGAGTATGCATCCCTTCATTTTGCATACCTTTATGAGGAGATTCTCATGGGAGGGCTCATCTATGGAACTCACTTTTATCCTACTCACAATTCATGGTAATAAATGTATTTTTGTACTTATTGATCATTTCATAAAGTATTTGCATCTTCTCACCATCTATGTACAGTGCATTGTTTCACAAGGGGGCAATATTATCTTTGGGTTCCATGGTCATTCTAGGACCAACATGTATGATGGAGATAGCCCTTCTTTGCATGACTTTGGGCAAATGTGGTTTTATTTTTGTTATGCTCAACTGACTTATAATTCCATTTACTACCTCCTAGTAGACGAGAAAACATGCAAAACTAGCAACTTGTTGGTAGACAACTTGCCCCATGATGTTCTAAAACAAAAGCTGGTAAAACCGCATTGTATCCACTGGAGAAACCATTGGTACCATCCAAATTTTCACATAAATTTCAACATTTTTCTGATTTGGATACCACATGGTGATGATGTACCATTCACTTTGTATGGGATGGATTGGGCTCATGAAACTAGAGGAGGGGTCTTCAGAGATCCAGTTTCCCTTTTGTATCTTGAGGGAAACATTATTGCAGCCCAATATCATCAGCATCTCTACACTTTCCATAAGTGGAGAGAGAGATAGCATGGGGTAGGTCATTTGGTCTACCATGTTCTGTTATGCAACCCACCTACATTGCAGGAGCAAAAGGTGGAGGAGTCTTTCTATGAGTTACCATTTTGGAGGGTGACTCATTTTGTATGGATGATAGCCTGGGGATGGGAGCTTCACATGGGAATGATGGTTCCCAATATATTTCATATTTCATGCCTCAAGAAGGCCTCTAAATAGAATATTGTTGCCTCCATGGGTATTTCACTTTTTCATGATGATAGCTATTTGGGATTATCACCAAAAGCTAACCTGTATACTTGGGAGGAGAAATTTGGAGATTTATTGATGAGAAAACATCTTGTTCCTTGGAGGAGATTATCATATGAGTATGCTACAGGATGAGGAGAGGAGCCTCTTCAGTTCTATCCTTGAAGTTTCTTGAGGACAAGAAACATTTGGGAGGGGAGGACTGTAGTATTCCTAAATTAGCATGTAGCTAATTAGAATATTAAATTTTCTCTTATCATTTAGTTACATGAATAAATGGGTAGGGAGACCCATAAACATCTTTTGTAGGAATAAAATCCCTCTTAAATGTGAAAAGGGATCATCTTCATAGCTGGATAAAGAACCCTCATGTGTGAACAGGGGCTAATGCATGTGGACAAGGTCAAGTCTGACCAAGTCAACAACGCAATTTTGGAGGGAGATTGATTGCAAGATGGTGGAAACTCTAATGAGTGGGCCTCAGGGTGATAAGGCTGAAATTATTTATAAGGAAGAGGATGGTAGCCACAGGAGCTTATGTTATGGATTATTGATTTGTGGTCTACATGACTATTTGCATCCTTCAACTGTTTAGTTGAGATTGCTGTGTTGTTTAGCACCAGGTGTTCCTGATCGGGAATCCCACATCTTCTATTGAGGAGCTCTTGGAGGAGTCTTGCAATATCATTTCCACATTATAGAATTTGGCCAAGCTTCAGTATTCAGCTACAACACAGTTCCTATTCATATTATGTAGTGTTGCAGGGTGTTGCAGTGGAGGGTTGAGAAACCGACTTTTTGAGCTAGTTTTCCATAGGAGGAAGGATTCCTTCTCTTGGGAGATCATAAAGGATGATTCCTGGGCATATTTCAGATATTTAGCATTAGGCCAACCCATCCCCATCATTTAAAACGTATTTTAAGCTTGGAATTGCATTATTTTAGTGAGCTGTTGCAGTGGGAATCCAAAAATGACTAAAAATCCAAAGTTAAAATATAGCTAAACCATTTCTGGGTGTTTCTAGGTTTTTTGAGTAGAATCCATGATTAAAATACCAAATCATTTGGAGCATTCTAACAGCTTTCCGCACATGGTTCTTTTCCTCAGAAGAAATAGTTTCTAATAACATCAATTTCCTCAACAACAGTGGTTTGCTTTTTGTTGAAGGGATCACCCCTTCATTGAGAGAGTATTTTTGGAGTATTTTTTTCATATCTACATCATATTCAGCCACCTCCTTCTATGTGCTTTATTTTTAGTGAGTATTTAGCCCTAGGGCTTTAGATCCACCATTTATACTTTGTGTATTTTCGAAAATCTTTCCCGGGTTCCCTTGGAAAGGTGTTTAGGAGGCTAGATATTCACTCCTAGCATTATTTGAGCTATAAAACAGCAGATCTACATTGATGTATCTTTATGCATCATTTTATGTCCTAAAATTGCATTTTCATGGTTCATGGCATTTGTATGGTAGTGTTTTTACATGTATTGACATATTTTCTAAGAGGAGGTATGTCTTCTATTGCTTGAGTGATTAGATCCTCAAGATCTTGTGCCTATTATTTGTTGATATGTTTAATAAGATGCTTGTACATTTTTCTGATATCATGGTGTGTTGATTAATTCACTGTTCTTTCCACTATTGTGTTCATATATTGCTGCTTCCCCATTTGGGAATATTACATCAATCCAATTGAAAAACTATTGGTCAATCGTATTGAACAACCGTGATTTTGTGTTTTTATTTCATTGCTGTTCAAATTATTTGAACAGTTGTTGTTCAATCCAATTGAACAACTATTGTTCAATCGGATTGAACATCCATGTTTTTGTGTTTTTATTTCCTTGCTGTTCAAATTCTTTGAACTACTGCTATTCAATCCAATTGAAAAAATGTTGTTCAATTGTATTGAACAACCGTGTTTTTTCGTTTTTACTTCCTTGCTGTTCAAATATTTGAACGGTTGTTTTTCAATCGGATTGAACAACCATGTTTTCACATTTTTGTTTTATTGTTCAAACCTTTGAACGACTGCCAAATTGAACAACTTTTGTTTAAATGGATTGAACAATTGATTTTTTTTCCTCTCTTTAAAGAAGCACAATCCTTCTTTCTTTTGTTGATATTCTCTCCTCATTCCACACCCTAGCTATAAAAGACATCTCTGAGTAGGAATTGGCACCTGAAGAAGAGGAAAGAAGTAAAATCACTAATATGATGATCCTTTGACATTATAATCTCTAACCTGGAAGCTAACATGGTACATCTATGCAATTAAGGGCTAAGTCATTCCCCGCTCAAACATTTTATCACACAATACATAACCTTATAACGATATATCTTTCTACACTCTCGATTAGTATTTCCCTTCGACATAAAGAAATATAAATAAGGGTTATTAATTGTATTGGCATTCTTTTTACTTCTCACACCATCCATAACTCTTAAGGAGTTAATGAGCCTCCCTTCACTTATAAATAATAACTATTATGTTTACATGCAAATTTAAAAAAAGAGAGGATAGGGGGTCTCATCACGAGCCAGCCTACCATGATCATAAGGGTTTAGTAGGTGACATGCCCACAATGGCCATCACACCAGGGTAATGACCTTCAAAAATTCTTGAAGGACAAGAGGTCTCATCACAAGCCGACCTGATCACTCTGTTACAATCCTAGTGAATGGCACTCTGACTATCTGGCCATCACACCATCACAGTGGCATCTTCATAAAGCAAATGCCTACTTTTCAAAAAGAGGTACTATGTTTATATGCAATTTTTTAAGAGAGGATAGGGGGTCTCATCATGGGCCATCCTACGATGTTCATAAGATTTTAGTAGGTGACATGCCCACAATGGCCATCACACCAGGGTAATGACCTTCTCAACTGCTTGAAGGATAGGTGGTCTCATCACAAGCCGACCTGATCACTCTGCTACAACTCTAGTGAGTGGCACTATGACTATCTGGCTACCATACCATCATGGTGATCTCTCCACAAAATTGGCAGAATAAATACTTTTACATAAGGGATCCTAGCTCATTTTTCGGGTTAAAATAGCAACCTTGTCGAGGCTATGAATGCCTACTTGTAGTAGTGGCTCTACTTATGGTATGAGAGAATGTTTCGACGATAGACAATTACTCTTACATATATCTTATCTCCTATTTTTCTTCCATCCTTAGCATAAACCAACTACTTGAGTTAGTGATAATACTATTTTACCGCATAAGTAACTATAAACGAGCTATGCTTGCATGTTTGAACTTCAAGATGACGACATCAATCATTATCTATGACAATCATGCTTCCGTCACACATTACCATTAAAGAAGGACATACTATCATAATAAGTGCTATATTGCTTCCTTCCCCTCTCCAGTCACTTCCGCATGAGATACACTTATGATAACTTCCAATTCTGACCTTTACACTGCATGCACTCATAATTACTCAATCGCTCCTCTTTCCTGGAGATCCAAGGCCACGAACTTCATTCTTGCATGCAAAATATGATTATTGAACGCTAACATTTCCCCCTATGCATTCATGATTGATTAAATCTCCTTTTACTTGAGTATGTGGATGACCTTACTTCAAGAGAGGGGGTGTAATTATCCATAAATATCAAGCATGTAAATTTCCTGCACAAATTCCATTGGATACACTGATAATACCAAAGGATCATTGCAATTAAGATATGAAGTTACCTATGGAAGGCTACAATTTCTCTTTCTCTTGCATACAGTGTTCATTCTAATCAACAGGGTCGAAAGAGGACACAGATAGAAGGAGAAATTAGCTCAAGAAAACAAATCATCCATGGAGGGAAACTCTCTCCAGAATGAAGCTACGACCTTCCCAATTTCAGATGCAGCTCGCACCATCCTCTAGCAAGCTGGCTGGCTGCAATACTTACACAAATTTCAAGGATTTGATATAGAGATAGCAATTAAATTCTTGCAGAACCTACAGGAGGGATAGACCGAGCTAAGGGGAAGGATTATACCAGTCATAGAATATATTATTGCTGAAGTCTCCAAAATACCAGCAGAGGGAGAGATATGGACATAACAGCACCTTCTCTTACGAGAGGAAATTTAATCATACCAGGATCCAAAAGAACCATTGGAGTGAAAAGGAAAAGAGATTAACCCCACCTCTCTACATCAACCATGGCAGGAATTGGTAGCATTCATCTAGATATTCATCAGGTGCGATGGATGCTAAGATGTGGTAAAACCCTGTCAACTCAAATTATTAGCTGTTCTTAAACAAAATATTTCAGTTAATCTACCTACTTTCTTAAATTCTATATTACACGACATTGTTGTTCGAATGAGAAAAGGATAAAAACCCACAAGAAGTTGTCAATCACCATGGTTTAAACAAATTAATCACCATGCATAAGTTAGGCAAGCAACAGACATCCTGGGACAACTTTTTAAACCCTGTTGTGTAGGCAGTTGAGGAAAACCTTGTCGGGACCAAAATTTAGCTCCCTAGAATGAACATACCTAGAAGGAAACAGACCCGTGCCTCGAATTCAGAACCAAGCAAGTGAACGCATCACAAAAGAATGCATTTACAACAAGAAACCTCAGAATTCCTAGAGGAGGCAGGGCCATCCCACTCACTACCCTCAAGCCCTCAAAACATACCCTTACAAGATTATGAAGAAGAGATGGCTCGAGTCCTGGAGCAAATGAGGGCATCCCATGAAACTAGAAGCCTATCTGAGAAAGCTAAAGAGAAAGAAGAACCATTAGATGAATCTGCCACTTCCAGCAACTCTGTCCGCACTGAGATATTACCCGACCAAGAGGAATCATAGGCTTTTAGGGCCTTATCTCCTCTCGAGAGTGATGGAGTAAATAGGGAAGAGTAGGCAGAAGGGGTAGACGAATCTAAAAACTAGTCAGGAGACACCATCCCCTTGGAACAAAGTGAAAGCATGGAAACGATACCTCTAACACCTGAAGGGAATAGTATCTCACCCAGCTAGGACCCTCATGCTGAAGTAAACTCCTCAATACAGGTAGAAAACACCATTACTGACAATCCTGAAATTGACACCACCAATCCTGAAAATGAGGTTGTTGCTCCTCCATCCCCTGCTAAAACCAGGCTAGAAGAAAATTTAGCTGAAAAGAAGTTTAAGAAACTAAGCAGGACCTGCAAAAGGTTAAGGAAAATGGTAAAAAATTTGAGGAAGCAGTTGAAGGAGGTAAGAAAGTCCTAGAAGCCTAAGAAAGAATTTTCCACCACAAAAACCCAAACAGAGTTGGTCACCAATTTGATAGACATTACTAAAGCTGAGCTGCAAACTGAATTAGCAAGCACCACTGAGATTGAGGTACAAACAAACCCAATGGAAACTACCAAAGCCTATGTACAAACTAGGCAGGAATTCACAGAAGAAAAGGAAACCCAAATGGAGGATGCCCCTGCCTATACTCCTCTGGTTGAAAGAGTTGTCAATAGAAAATGGTATAATGAATTAATTTGAACACATGATGATTTAGCACAATGCAAAAAGGAAGTAGTACCCACACAAGAGTATTAGGCACTGTCAAAGAAATTCGCAAACCTTTCTACAACAACGGATGAAACATTTTCTCAACTCAGAGAAGAGCAGACAAAGATAAAAAGAGCACAAAACCAGGTGGAACAAGCCAAGAAAAAAATCACTATGATTTTCTCTCTATAATTTGATGCGCTAACATGCAGGGCACCAGCCACCAAATATGACCTATTTGTAGTTGAACGGTATTTACTGCTGAAGATGAAAGATGTCAGGGAATGGAAGCCCACAACTTTCAAAACCATAGAGGAATTTTTCCACTGTTGCAATGAGCAATATTAATAGGTCCAACACCTTTTGTGTGAAATTTACATGCACAACTTCTTCCTAGAGGAGGATAGGGACAGTAATCCTAGCCCCTTTATAGGATATATTACGTTCCAAGTCTTCCTCTCTTTTGTTGAGAACCGGATTCGGTGTGCCAAAGCCTATAAAATTTTCTAGAAGAGAGAAAATGGCCTAGTGATCTAGGTGGATATCGGTGGCCACCCACCTATTCCATTTGGACCTGCACCATCAATTCTTGCATCTTTTCACTTTTAGCACAACTTACTATTTTTAGTAGGTTTTCGAGTTCTGTACTCCCGGAGCCATTTTGGGGCCTTAATGATCTAGGTGGACATTGGTGGCCACCCAACTATTCCATTTGAACCCCCACCACCAGTTCTTTCAGTTTTTAAGTTGCAGCACAACTTACTATTTTTAGCATTTTTTTGGGTCCTGAACTTCTAGAGTGGTTTTGAGGCCCTAAATGACGTTTTTTGGGCATCGTTTGTCTGGAGAAAATGATCCCATTCCAAAATTTATATTCATGAATTTTGTATTCCTCGAATAGATATTTCTAACGATGTATCATACACATCAAACGAAGATCATGTGCTGAAATTACGTCTCCAGGAAGTTGAAACACCAATTTACCCAAACGGGGCCCATAGTTTTGGCGCTTCATCTCCTAAGGATAGGCTTTTGGATGTTTAGAGTTATCTGTTGTTTCTCAATAATAAATAGGCCCTTAAGCCTCATTGTAATACAGTTCAGAGGTCTGTAGTCGCCACATCTCTTCTAAGAGATTCGCTGCCAGCACCCTAGCTATTTTATTTCCATTATGTCTGTAAGCTTATTTCATCCATTCTTTTATTAATAAAATGAAGCGTTATTTCCGCTACTCCTTCGTGTTTATGGTTATATCTTTATTCTACTACATTCCTGTATAAAATCTAGATCAGTGGTATCAGAGCGGTCTTCTCTTTCTTTGTTTTTCTTTGCATGTCCCCAACGCAGTCAGGGTATAAAGAGTTAGGGCTTGATCTAGTTGAACCCATGCAGGAACAGACTTGCAAACCCTGAAAACCTCCCATGGCGAAGGAAAATAAAGACGAGGGAGCAGGATATACTATCAAAATATTGCTCGAGGAGGCCCTCGAGAAACAAAGGAACGTGATGATGGATAACTTTGCTCAGATCCTTCAACGACTGCCTACCTACGGCACATGTGCATCCAACAGCCACTATGGAGGTGCCACTCCCTTCAAGGTACAAGTAAGCTTTGAAATTCCTATATTTGAAGGCCAAATAGATGCAGATGCCATAGATAGATGGTTGAATTTGCTAGAAGGATATTTCTCGTTCCATGATTTCTTTGACCGAGAAAAGATTATTTTTGCAATCCTCAAAGCTGCCCCCCATGTCAAAGACTGGTGGGAAACCTACTCTGAACAAGAGGTCAAAGAGGAATCCTCTCTATTCTCGGTCACACCCACTTAGAATTCATTCCGAGATAGCATCAAGGAACAATATTACCCCGTGGGGAGCTATGAGGACAAATACATCCAATGCACCACACTGCGGCAGCAAAGGGATCAAGATGTGCACGAACTGATGAATTTGTTCCACACCCTGCAGAAAAAGTTTGGTATTAAATATTTAGAGAGACATTTGGTGCTCAAGTATTGTGACTATCTACACGAAAAAATTTCTGAAGAAATGGAGTTCCTCGACATTACATCGCTTGGCATGACATATCGCTATGCCGCCAAGATCGAGTATAAATTTAAGCAGAAGAAGCGAGAATTTGGATTTGTGAATCCCAAAGGTGCCCCTAAACCAAAGAACAAGGGGCAAGGCCAAAGCTATGTGAGTTAGAAGAACACCACAAATCCAAAGAAGGACATAGGGAAGTGGTGTTAATTTCATAACAACCCCACTCACCACACAAACGAGTGTCGAGCCAAACAGTCATTGGTGGCCGAACTAAAGGCACCCGAATCAGATGCATTTTCTGATCCAGAGTCAGAACCAGACAAAGGGATGAAGATCATTAATGTGGATCCCAATGCCATTGTTGCCACTACAAGGATATAGAGGGAGGATCCAAAGTAGGGGGAGTGCCTCTTCCATTCGTAGATGTGGGTGAAGGGTTCTCTGATACAATTTATTGTTCATAGCGAAAGCCAAAAGAACCTCATTTCAGTAGAGGTCATGAAGGAGCTCAGCCTACTGACCATAGCACACCCACAGCCGTATACCATCGGGTGGCTCCACCTAGGGAGAGATCTCCGCATCCACCAGTAGTGTCACCTTTCGTACAGTATCAAGCCTTTCACGGATGAGGTATTGTGTGATGTTGCTCCTCTAGATGTAGTTGGGCCAACCATACTTGTGGAGGCGACATGTTGTGTATGGGTCTAGGCCTCGTGCTGTTGTTATTACTTTGGGAAATAACTTGTACAGGATACCAGAGGTAGTAGCGCTTCCTGTCACCTCTTTGAATACTACAAAACAATACAGCAAGACTGTTTCCCAAACTAGGAAATTTATTTTCCTTAAACCTCGCTCACAGGGAAAGAAGAATATTGTGGCCACAACCTCGAAACAGGGCTCGCCTGCATAGCTATAGTAGATGGACAAATTTATGGAGGAATACGAGGAAATCTTCTCCACACTCATAGAGGCTCCTCTACACTGTCAGGACAAGCACTCCATTGATCTGACCGCCGAATCCATTGATCTAACCCCCGACACACTGCTACCTGATGTTGCCATACCTCATGCAACTACACAGATAGAATCCACACATGTACTGTTTGAGGCTGATAAAGAAACCAAATTTACTAATTGCATCTAGCATGTGTGCTCGTAGGTCCATGATATCTTCGACAATAGAATGTGCCTCATCTCATGGAGGATCCCAACGCAATGGGGACCATTTATTCTTAAGGAGGGAGGAATGATCCAGGTGGATATTGGTGGCCACCCACCTATTCCATTTGGACTCGCACCATCAATTCTTGTAGCTTTTCACTTTCAGCACAACTTACTATTTTTAGCAGGTTTCTGGGTCCTGCACTCCCGGAGCCATTTTGGGGCCTTAATGATCCATGTGGACATTGGTGGCCACCTACCTATTCCATTTGAACTGCCACCATTAGTTCTTTCAGTTTTTAAGTTGCAACACAACTTACTATTTTTAGCAGTTTTTCGGGTCCTAAACTTTCGGAGCCGTTTTGAGGCCCTAAACAACATTTTTTGGGCATTGTTTGTATGGAAAATATGATTTTAATATAGAATTGATATTTGCAGTAGGATTTGAAGTCCTCATATATATCTTTCTAAAGATGTATCATACGCATAAAACATAGATTGTATACCGAAGTTACGTCTGCAGGAAGTTGAATCACCAATTTACCCAAACGGGGCCCATAGTTTTGGCGCTTCATCTCCTAGGGTTAGGTTTTTGGATGTTTAGAGTTCTCCATTATTTCTCAGTAATAAATATTCCCTCGAGCCTCATTTTAACACAATTCAAAGGTCTATAGCCGTCACATATCTTCTCAGAGATTCACTGCTAGCACCCTAGCTATTTTATTTCCATTATGTCTGTAATCTTATTTCAGTCATTCTTTTATTAATAAAATGAAGCGTTATTTCCACTTCAACTCTGTGTTTATGGTTATATCTGTATTCTATTGTGTTCCTGCATAAAATGTGAATAAGTGGTATCAGAGCAGTTTTCTCTTTCTTTGTTTTTATTTGCATGTCCCCAATGCGGTCAGGGTATAAGGAGTTAGGGTTTGATCTGGTTGAACCCTTGCAAGATCAGCCTCGCAAACCCAGTAAACCTCCCATGGCGAAAGAAAATAAAGACGAGGGAGCAGGATATCCTATCAAAATATTGCTCGAGGAGGCCCTCGAGAAACAAAGGAACGTGATGATGGATAACTTTGCTCAGATCCTTCAACGACTGCCCACCTACGGCGCATGTGCATCCAACAGCCACTCTGGAGGTGCCACTCCCTTCAAGGTACAGGTAAGCTTTGAAATTCCTATATTTGAAGGCCAAATAGATGCAGATGACATAGATAGATGGTTGAATTTTCTAGAAGGATATTTCTCATTTCATGATTTCTTTGACCGAGAAAAGATTATTTTTGCACTCCTCAAAGCTGCCCCCCATGTCAAAGACTGGTGGGAAACATACTCTGAATAAAAGGTCAAAGGGGAATCCTCTCTATTCTCGGTCACACCCACTTAGAATTCATTCCGAGATAGCATCAAGGAACAATATTATCCCGTGGGGAGCTATGAGGACAAATACATCCAATGGACCACATTGCGGCAACAAAGGGATCAAGATGTGCACGAATTGATGAATCTGTTCCACACCCTGCAGAAAAAGTTTGGTATTAAAGATTCAGAGAGAAATTTGGTGCTCAAGTATTGCGACTATCTACACAAAAAAATTTATGAAGAAATGGAGTTCCTCGACATTACATCGCTTGGCACGACATATCGCTATGCCGCCAAGATCGAGTAGAAATTTAAGCAGAAGAAGCGAGACTTTGGATTTGTGAATCCCAAATGTGCCCCTAAACCAAAGAACAAGGGGCAAGGCCAAAGCTATGTGACTTAGAAGAACACCACAAATCCAAAGAAGGACATAGGGAAGTGGTGTTAATTTCATAACAACCCCACTCACCACACAAACGAGTGTGGGGCCAAACAGTCATTGGTGGCCGAACTAAAGGCACCCGAATCAGATGCATTTTCTGATCCAGAGTCAGAACTAGACAAAGGGAAGAAGATAATTAATGTGGATCCTAGTGCCATTGTTGCGACTACAAGGATCTAGAGGGAGGATCCAGAGGATCCAGAGCATCGGGAGCACCTCTTCCATTCGTAGATGTGGGTGAAGGGTTCTCCGATACAATTTATTGTTGATAGAGAAAGCCAAAAGAACCTCATTTAAGCAAAGGTCATGAAGCAACTCAGCCTACTGACCATATCACACCCACAACCATATACCATCGGGTGGCTCCACCTAGGGAGAGATCTCCGCATCCACCAACAGTGTCACCTTCCGTACAGTATCAAGCCATTCACAAATGAGGTATTGTGTGATGTTGCTCCTCTAGATGTAGTTGGGCCAACCATACTTGTGGAGGGGACATCCTGTGTATGGGTCTAGGCCTTGTTCTGTTGTTATTACTTTGGGAAATAACTTGTATAGGATACCAGAGGTAGTAGCGCTTCCTGTCATCTCTTTGAATACTGCAAAACAATACAGCAAGACTGTTTCCCAAACTAGGAAATTTATTTTCCTTAAACCTCGCTCACAGGGAAAGAAGAATATTGTGGCCACAACCTTGAAACAGGGCTCCCTTGCACAGCTATAGTAGATGGACAAAGTTATGGAGGAATACAAGGAAATTTTCTCCACACTCATAGAGGCTCCTCTACACTGTCAGGACAAGCACTCCATTGATCTGACCGCCGACTCCATTGATCTAACCCCCGACACACTGCTACCTGATGTTGCCATACCTCATGCAACTACACGGACAGAATCCACACATGTACTGTTTGAGGCTGATAAAGAAACCAAATTTACTAATTGCATCCAGCATGTGTGCTCGTAGGTCCATGACATCTTCGACAACAGAACGTGCCTCATCTCATGGAGGATCTCAATGCAATGGGGACCATTGCTTCTTAAGGAGGGAGGAATGATCCAGGTGGATATTGGTGGCCACCCACCTATTCCATTTGGACCCGCACTATCAATTCTTGCAGCTTTTCACTTTCAGCACAACTTACTATTTTTAGCAGGTTTTTGGGTCCTGCACTCCCGGAGCCGTTTTGGGGCCTTAATGATCCATGTGGACATTGGTGGCCACCTACCTATTCCATTTGAACCGCCACCATCATTTCTTTTAGTTTTTAAGTTGCAACATAACTTACTATTTTTAGTAGGATTTCAGGTCCTAAACTTCCGGAGCCGTTTTGAGGCCCTAAACAACATTTTTTGGGCATTGTTTGTATTGTAAAATATGATTTTGATCTAGAATTGATATTTGCAGTAGGATTTGTAGTCCTCAGATAGATCTTTCTAAAGATGTATCATACGTGTAAAACATAGATTGTATACCAAAGTTATGTTTGTAGGAAGTTGAAACACTAATTTACCCAAACGGGGCCCATAGTTTTGGTGCTTCATCTCCTAGGGTTAGGTTTTTGGATGTTTAGAGTTCTCCATTATTTCTCAGTAATAAATAGGCCCTCGAACCTCATTTTAACACAATTCAAAGGTCTGTAGCCATCACATATATTCTCAGAGATTTGCTGCTAGCACCCTAGCTATTTTATTTCCATTATGTCTGTAAGCTTATTTCAGTCATTCTTTTATTAATAAAATGAAACGTTATTTCCACTGCAACTCTGTGTTTATGGTTATATCTGTATTCTATTATGTTCCTGCATAAAATTTGAATAAGTGGTATCAGAGTGGTTTTCTCTTTCTTTGTTTTTATTTGCATGTCCCCAATGCAGTCAGAGTATAAGGAGTTAGGGTTTGATCTGGTTGAACCCTTGCAAGATCAGCCTCACAAACTTCGTAAACCTCCCATGGCGAAAGAAAATAAAGATGAGGGAGCAGGATATCCTATCAAAATATTGCTCGAGGAGGCCCTCGAGAAACAAAGGAACGTGATGATGGATAACTTTGCTCAGATCCTTCAACGACTGCCCACCTACGGCGCATGTGCATCAAACATCCACTCTGGAGGTGCCACTCCCTTCAAGGTACAGGTAAGCTTTGAAATTCCTATATTTGAAGGCCAAATAGATGCAGATGCCATAGATAGATGGTTGAACTTGCTAGAATGATATTTCTCGGTCCATGATTTCTCTGACCGAGAAGAGATTATTTTTGCACTCCTCAAAGCTACCCCCCATGTCAAAGACTGGTGGGAAACCCATTGTGAGCAAGAGGAAGAAGGGGAACCCTCTCTATTCTTGGCAACACCCACTTGGAATTCATTCCGAGACGGCATCAAGGAACAATATTACCCTATGGGGAGCTATGAGGACAAATACATCCAATGGACCATGTTGCGGCAACAAAGGGATCAAGATGTGCATGAACTGACGAATCTGTTCCATACCCTGCGCACAAAGTTGGGTATTAAAGATTCAGAGATACATTTGGTGCTCAAGTACTGCAACTATCTACAAAAAAAAATTCAGGAGGAAATGGAGTTCCTCGACATTACATCGCTTGGCACGACATATCTCTATGCCACCAAGATCAAACAGAAATTTAAGAAGAAGAAGCGAGACTTTGGATTTGCGAATCCGAAAGGTGCCCTCGAACCAAAGAACAAGGGGCAAGGCCAAAGCTGTGTGACTCAGAAGAACACCACAAATCCAAATAAGGACACAGGGAAGTGGTGTGAATTTCATCACAACCCCACTCATAGCACAAACAAGTGTCAGACCAAATAGTCATTGCTGGCCAAACTAAAGGCACCGAATTAGATGCATTTTCTGATCCTGAGTCAGAACTTGACAAAGGAAATGACAAAGGGAAGCAGATCATTGATGTGGATCCCAGTGCCATTGTTGCCACTACAAGGATCTAGAGGGAGGATCCAGAGGATCTAGAGGAGGGGGAATGCCTCTTCCATTCGCAAATGTGGGTGAAGGGTTCTTCGTTGCAATTTCTTGTAGATAGCGGAAGCCAAAAGAATCTAATTTCAGCAAAGGTTGTGAAGTGGCTCGACCTACCGACCATAGCACACCTGCAACCGTATACCATTGTGTGGCTCCACGCAGGGAGAGATATTTGCATCTGGCAGTAGTGCCGCCTTCTGTATAATATCAAGCCATTCACGAATGAGGTATTGTGTGATGTTTCTCCTCTTAATGTAGCTGATGTATTATTAGGCCAACCATACTTGTGGAGGCGACATGCTATGTATGAGTCTAGGCCTCATGCAGTTGTTATTACTTTGGGAAATAACTTGTACAGTATATTGGAGGTAGTACCGCCTCCTGTCATCTCTTTGACTACTGCAAAACAACGTAGTAAGATTGTCTCTCAAACCAAGAAATTTATTTTCCTTACAACTCTCTCACAAGGAAAGAAGAATATTCTGGCCACAACCTCGAAATAGATTTCTCCTACATGGCTATAGCAGATGGACAAAGCCATGGAGGAATACGAGGAAATTTTCTCCTCACTCATGGAGGCTCCTATACACTGTCAGGACAAGCATTGCATTGATCTGACCCCTGATGCACCGCTGCCTAATTTTTCCATACCTCATACGACTACACAGAAAAAATCCACACATGTACTGTTTGAGACTAATAAATAAACCAAATTTACTAATTGCATCCAGCATGTCCGCCCATAGGTCCGTGACATCTTCGACAAAAAAACATGCCTCATCTCATTGAGGATCTCAAAACAATGGGGACCATTGCTTCTTAATGAGGGAGGAATTATCGAGGTGGATATCAGTGGCCAACCACCTATTCCATTTGGACCCGACCATCGATTCTTGCAGCTTTTCACTTTCAGCACAACTTACTATTTTTAGCAGGTTTTTGGGTCCTGCACTCTCGGAGCCGTTTTGGGGCCTTAATGATCCAGGTGGACATTTGTGGCCACCCACCTATTCCATTTGAACCCCCACCATCACTTCTTTCAATTTTTAAGTTGCAGCACAACTTACTATTTTTAGCAGTTTTTCAGGTCCTGAACTTCAGAAGCAGTTTTGAGGCCCTAAACGTTTTTTTTGTCATCGTTTGAACTAGCTAATATGATTCCATTATGGAATCATATTCATGAAAAAATTTGTATTCCTTGGATATATATTTATAACGATGTATCATACGCGTCAAACGGAGATCGTATGCCAAAGTTATGTCCCCGGGAAGTTGAAACACCAATTTACCCAAACTGGGCCCATAGTTTTGGCACTTCATATCCTAGGGTTATATTTTTCAACGTTTAGGGTTATCCATTGTTTCTAAATAATAAATAGGCCCTTGAGCCTCATTGTAACATAGTTCAGAGGTTTTTAGCCGCCACATCTCTTCTGAGAGATTCGCTACTAGCACCCTAGCTATTTTATTTCCATTATGTCTATAGGCATATTTATGTTATTTGATATTAATGAAATGAAACATTATTTCTGCTGAATCTCTATGTTTATGGCTATTTCTGTATTCTGTTGCGTTCCTGCATAAATCCGGATCAACTTGTGGGTTAGAGGGGTTCCTACTAAACCCATGTAGTTGTTCATCCAACACAAGAATTTCATGCGAAGAAAGGGAGTAAGGACTAAGCTAGGACCTATCTATAAAGACATTATATAGCATGGGTGGGAGTATTTTGAAGACATTGAGGAATTATTTCTGGTAGCAGCCAAATAAATATGGATGGCCTCCATGAACAATGTGAAAAACAGGGACCCATTTGGCTACAAAAACTTCAAAGCGACTGCGTGGAGATTCATTTTATATAGAAATCTTGTCTTCAATATGGGCCTTGCATGGATAGGGTGCAGGTATAGATTCCCTCTCATCTGCTACCCCCCTAAGGTCTATCATCATGATTACAAACTACTAGAGGGGCACATAAATGTTTCCTTTGCAAGAATTAGATATAAATAGGGTTTCAGTGCATACAAAAAAGAAGCCTACCATGCCTATTCTCTGACCCAATTACACTCAATCATTTTTTTGCATGAGAACTTGCAAATAGGTAAGCAGGGGAGTATGGTGGGTCGTAAATGGGGTACGTTTTCACCCTACTTTTACCTCAAATTATCATACATTTTTAGGAATTTTTCCTCATCTTAACAATAAAGGAAAGGAGGATTAATGTAAAATCAGGACAAATGGACTACAAATAAAAAGGATGTTTAAACAACAAGAATTTGACTTATCACATATTTATTCACAGGACAACAAAGCAGCTGAATCGAAGATGACCAAAAGACAGTTGACAGGCAGAGACTCACAAAATCAAAATGACCCCCAGGGGTTGGTAGAAGATGGAAAGACAAATCCTTGTCCAACGAACTCAAAAGACAACTAGGAGCAGTGGGTTGTCATTTGGAAAAGACCTTTCCACTGAGTGAAGTCACCTTTAAAAAGGTCAAAGATGATGAAAAGGTGGACTTGAGTAGGAATTATATTTTGTAATAGATGTATCAGGACAGAACTGTCTAGTTGTATTAATGTATTAACCGTTGATTTAATAAATAATTTTGGTATTTTGAATATTCATTTCCTGAGTTCTCCGCCGTGTTAGAATTCTGGTGGTTTGGGCCCAGCCCTGGGAGTTTCTTTGCTAATCTCTGTGTTGTATGTTAATTATGCAACTTATGTTCAGTTATCTGATGCATGCTGTGAGATATCTTTCCACTTGTTAAATTATAAACCTATGGTGCTATAGTTTCCTCTTTCATTAAGATATATTATCGTTCATCCTTTCTGGATTACAGGAATTTCTTTCATAGCTGTTAGATGATTTCATCGTTTCTCAACACTTTTATATTTGTTTTATGAGCTTTAGAATGAATATTGTCCAATGCTACACATCGCGAGAATTAAGTCTTTCCACCATTACTCTAAGGTGTCTAGTTGCTAATTGATGCAAAGAGATGTTAGTTAGTTTGTTTGCAAAGAGAATTCCATTGCAAAGTTAGATAAGCAATTGTTGTTCAATTCATTAAAATTGTTGTTCAATTTAGTAGGACTGCTATTCAATTCATTAGTGTGTTGTTCAATCATAGGTTGCACTCGTTGAGCTTATTTACATAGAATATTTAGCGACATTCTATAATTCCATTTTTCTTTAAGTTTATTGAACTTCGAGAATTAGATAATCTTCTTCATGATAAGATAGAGTAGCTATTCTTGATATCTCTTGCATATCATATGCTTACACTCTTGAAATAAGAAGACTTACCCTGGGTTGACAATTGAATGAGAAGCATATAGGTTTCCTATAATAGTCACCTTTGCGAATCAACAAGAACTCTGCAAATTGTGAATGAAATGTATTCCTTGTTGAATATTAATGGAAGCTTTTGGTGATTCCGACTCATATGAGGTTGTATTATGTATTTTATTTTGTGTTTTTTCTGTATATATTCACTGTTCTTATCATATTACATGTAATTGTGGTTTTTGGATATGTTTTTATGATTTCATTTATTCATATATATCTAATTTTGATCTAAGATTCCCATGACTGATAAAAATTGATATCCTTAATATGTACTCAGGGTAACTTAGCACATCGTTTGAATGTTTCTCTCACCAGTTTCATGTTGGAGTATGATGCATAGGATTCTTAATAAATCCCTGTGTATTTAGTTTCATTCGATTCAATTCTTCTCTCCAATATACTACAATGACTAATAAAACTACATGCTCATGTAATGGTGGCCATTGGAGCTGGACCTTAATTCTTATATGAGTATTATTTTGCAGCCAAATTTGTATTTCTCATCTTAAAGAAGATTCTAAAACAGTTCTAACTTAAAATATAGTAAAATATTGAGTGTAAGTGAAAAATTCAAGCATATCCCGGAAGTACACATCAAGATTTCCTACATACTGGTCTCTCCTCAACCCATGGGCTCTCTCTAGGAGCTACAACAAAATAAAATAAATCACAATGGATGTTTAAAGAAATAAAAATGAATGTATTAATAGAATCCAACCATGTTAATGAATAGTCAAAGCAATATATAAATATATAGCACCAATCATTCCAACCAAGCTGGGGTTCCTTATTTAGTTATCAACTCCATAACTAATTCTTGAAGCTTCCAACTTAAAGAAAACTAATAATTTTTAGAGAACATCAAAACCATTGAATCTAATCGTATTTTACATGTTATTAAAATCATAACATTTTGTTCTAGTAATATTAGATTACAATATTTTTATTTATTATTCTAGTGTAAGGAATATAATTTAATGTTGTTTTTCAAAATTTTCATTTCTTAAATAAAAATTTGTTTTTTGCATAAAATATTTTATGGGAAACACTATAGAGTACTTCTCCTCATTTTCGAAATGAAATCCAAGGTAAAATAGATCTTTAAGGGACAAGGTCAGCTTAGTAATTCACAATTAAGTCACAAACAATGAAAACATTTCCAAAATGTGGGATTTTATTTTACGTAGGAAATAATGATTTTCCTCTTAACTACTCAAAATACATTGAATGTATACCAGCCTAGATCCATCTTAACTCTGGATCTATCAAGTGCCAAGAGGGATCAAATCTCTCGAGGTACAAACCTCTTTTTTGAGTGCAAAACTTGAGGAAAGGTTTGCACCTCGAGATATTTGATCCCTCTTGGTGCTTGATAGATCCAGATTTAAGATGGATCTAGGCTGGTTTCAGTCGTGTGCGGCCAAGGAAAATATATCGAACATATGTTTAATTTTATCAATAATATGTAAGTACAAATAATATAAATATAATCATTTTATATATGCTAAATATGTCTGATATTTATCTGGTACTTTTAATTTTAAAATTTTATTAGTTACCTCAGTTTTTTTAGATGATAAATATTGTTAATAAAATTTTTGAATGCGAAGTGAAAATGTAATAGTGTTAAATTATAGAAAATGAAAACAATAAGAATGCAGTCAATTACAAATAGTCTTCATTGTGATCAATCTCAAATTATTTTCCTTTACTATTCTTATTGTCAACCTTGTTAGTTTTTTCATATTTTCATATCGATTATATGAAAAGGACAGTTGAAATCATAAACCATTTAAATATTTAGCTTGAAATATTGTACTAAACATAATACATTGTCTCTCTTGCTCTTCAATATTAATTGGTTGATTTACTATAACACAAATATTAATGTACATTGTCAATAATTTTGTGTGCTTAGACTCAAATAAATGCACAATGTTAATCCAATCACTTTAAAAATTAATGTACCATCAATGTACATCCAATCACATCAAATCAGAAATTAACTTCTTCATTGAAATCAATGCACCTAATGCAAACAATCAAATAATATTAGAAAATGGCATCTACACTAAATTCAAAGCTTCTAACCTAGGTAATCAAATAGGATTAGAAATCAACATCTAGACTGAAATCAATGCATCTAGTGCAAGTAAGAAAATAAGATTAGAAACCAAAATCTACTCTGATATTAGTTCATCTAGTGCAAGAAATAAAATAGGATTAGAAATCACCATATAAAATGAAATCAACTCATTTAGTGCAAGTAATCAAATAGGATTATAAATCATCTACATTGAAATCAATGGATCTAGTGCATGCAGTCAAATATAATTAGAAATCGACATCTACACTGAAATTAATGAATCTAGTGCAAGCAATCAAATAGCATATGAAATCACTATCTACATTGAAATCAATGAATTTAGTGCAAGAAATCATATAGGAATAGAAATCATCTGCATTGAAATCAATGCATTTAGTGCAAGCAATTAAATAAAATTAGAAATAAAAATCTACACTAAAATCAATGCATCTAGTGCAAACAATTAAAACGGATTATAAATCACCATTTACACTGAAACCAATTCATCTAGTGCAATAAATATTCTTCCCTATCTCCCCCCTTGAACTACATCTCTCTTTCCCTCCATCTCTCCACTCTCTCACATCCTCCCTCTTCCTTCCTATCTCTCTAGTTATTTCGCACATATCTATCTCTCTATCTCTCTTCATCCTCCAACTATGTTACTATATCTCTCCCTCTCTCCTTCTATCCTCCCTTCTCTCCATATTTCCTTCTTTATCTCTTTATCTCACCCCAAAACATACACACTCTCTCTCCATATCTCCCTTGTCACTTCATCTCTCTCTCCACTTCTCACTATCTATGCATTCCTTCTTCCCCCCCTTTCCCCCCAGCCAACTCCATCACTCTATCCTTCCATATCTCCTTCTATCTTCCTCCATCTCTCCTTCTCTCTCACACCCTTCATCTCTCTCTCTCTCTCTCTCTCTATATATATATATATATATATATATATATATATATATATATATTTTTTTTTTTTTCCCTCCAATCATATATATTTCCCCACCACTCTCTCTCTCTCTCTCTCCCTCTCTCAACATCTACACTAATATCAATGCATATAGTGCAAGAAATAAAATAGGATTAGAAATCACCATCCACACTGAAATAAATGCATCGAGTGCAAGAAATCATCTTCCCTCTCTCCCCCCTCCAACTCCATCTCTCTTCCCCTCCCTCTCTCCACTCTCTCACATCCTCTCTCTCTTCCTCCCCCTCTATCTCTTTCTCTCCCATGTCTATCTCTCTCTCTATCCCCCTATCTCTCTCCCTCTCTTCACCCTCCAAATATGTTACTATATCCCTCCCTCTCTCCTTCTCCCCCCATTTCCTCCATATCTCCTTATTTTTCTCTTTATCTCACCCCCAAACTGCTGTGAAACCAGCTCCAAAAAGAGAAGAAAAGAGATATCAATGCCTTAGAAATAAGCCACTTCGAGGGGGAAACCTCCAATACATTACATAAATGAAAAATTCTTGGATGATTCAAATTACAAAACCTCCTTCCTATATATAGGAGTCCATGGGGCCACAATGTAATCTTAGCCAACATAACAATAATAATTTAAGGGCACAATAATAACAATATGGGGGTTACAAGGGTACAATAATAACAATAAGGGGGTTACACTAACAACAATAAGGGACTATACTAGTAATATAGGGACCTACCATGCCCCTCTCCTTCAAAAAAGTGTTGTCCTCAACGCTTGAGTAGCTCTGGGTGCTTCTGTATAAAATTCTCATCCTCCCATGTAGAATCTTCAGTGGGTAAGTTCTTCCACTTGATGAGATACTCCGAAATTGATCGATTTCGTAGCTGTCGAGTTCTTGTTTCCATGACCGCTTCAGGTTCCAATATGATTTTTCCTTCCTCATCAAGTTCTGGAAATATTGTTTGAACTGGAAGATTTTCACCTATAACCTTCTTTAAGCATGAAACATGGAAAATTGGATGCACTCGTGAAGAAGAAGGAAGCTCCAATTTGTATGCCATAGTACCAATATTTTGCAACACCTTGTAAGGACCATATTACTTTGGTGATAATTTATTATCCTTCTTAGCTTGCTTGAGGGACATTTGTTTGTATGGTTGTAGCCGTAAAAATACCCAATCTCCTACATCAAAACTTCTCTCGCTGCGATGTTGATCTGCCTGTTGTTTCATTCGATTTCGTGCCAAATTCAGGTTATCCTTTAAGAGTTGGAGAACTTCTTGTTGATGCTCGATGTGATCTTCCACTGCTTGAACCTTCGAATTTTCCCTTAAAGATGATGTGATGGATGGTGGATGATATCCATAAAGTGCCATAAATGGGGTCATTTTTGCTACAATATGGAAGGAAGTGTTATACCACCATTCAGCAAGAGGTAACCACTTGACCCATTGTGTTTGTTTATCAGATACAAAACAACGAAGATATCCTTCCCAACATTTATTTACTATCTCAGTTTGACCATCAGATTGAGGATGATAAGATGAGCTATGAGCTAATTGAGTACCCAAACAAGAAAATAACTCCGTCCAAAAATTTCCAGTAAAAATGGGATCTCTGTCGCTCATAATAACCCTTGGGTTTCCATGTAGATTTTGAATTGTGTCCATAAATGTAGTAGCAACTGTACTTGCTTTAAATGCATGAGATAATGCACAAAAGTGTGCATACTTGGTAAGTCTATCAACTACCACCATGATGACACTCTTTCCTTCGGACTTAGGTAAACCTGTGATAAAATCCATTGAAATCTCCTCCCAACGTTGACTTGGAATGGATAAAGGTTGTAGAAGACCCGGGGTTTTAATTGTCTCAACTTTATTCTACTGGCAAACCAAAAATTCCACCACAAACTTTTGAATATCAGATTTAAGGCCATCCCAAAAAAATTCTTTCTTCACCCTGTGGTAAGTTTTTAAAAATCCTGAGTGTCCTCCTAAAGGAGAGGTGTGCAATTCCAGAAGAATCTTTTGTTTTAGTTGGGAATTCTTACAAAGATATAAGTGATCTTTGTACCATAAGGAATCATTTTTCCAACTAAATGTATCAGATGTACTAGGATCTTGCTGCAACTTTTGAATGAGTGTCCACACATCTTCGTCCTTATTCCATTCATCTCTTGCTTTGGTTATCCAATTTGGTTGGATAATAGAAATGGAACAAAGCAATGCTTCCACCTCTTCATTATTTCTTGAGAGTGCATCTGCAACAACATTTAGCTTCCTTTTTTTGTATATTATTTCAAATTCATAACCCAACATCTTTGTGACCCATTTTTGCTGCTCTTCTGAAGATAGTATTTGTTCCAAAAAGTATTTAAGACTATCATGATCAGTTTTTACCTTGAAGTGTCTTCCCATTAGGTAAGTTCTCCATTTCTTTAGTGCATGCAATATTTCTAACATTTCCTTCTCATAAATAGGTTTCTGTAAATACTTTCCTTTGATTGGATGACTTTCAAAAGAAATGGGTCTTCCTTCTTGCATTAAAACAACACCAATTCCATTTCCTGAGGCATCACATTCCATAATAAAGGTTTTTGTGAAGTCTGCCATAGCTAAGACTGGTGCTAGGAAAATTTTCTCTTTAAGATGTTCAAAGGCCTTAGTTGCTGCAGGAGTCCATGAAAATGCATCTTTCTTCAATAATGTTGTTAGAAGTGCTGCTATTCTCCCATAATTCTTAAAAAAAATTCGATAATACCCTATTAACCCAAGAAATCCTTGCAATTTCTTTATGGTTGTGGGGAATTTCCATTCCTTAATGGCTTTAATTTTGTTAGGGTCTACCTTAACACCCTCGTGAGATATAATATGACCCAGATATTCCACCTCTTGTACTCCAAATAAACACTTGGATGGTTTTTAATATAATTGTTTCTCCTACAATATTTTGAGCACCCTATCAACATGTTGAACATGATCCTTAAAAGACCTGTTGTAGATTAGTATATCATCAAAAAATACTAGCACATATTTTCTAAGGAAGGGTTTGAAAATGGAATTCATCAACCCTTGAAATGTAGAAAGTGCATTGGTAAGGCCAAAAGGCATGACCAAAAATTCATAATGACCCTCATGAGTTCGAAATGCTGTTTTCGGAATATCTTCAGTCTTCATTCTAATTTGATGATACCTTGAATGAAGATCCAATTTGGTAAAATAAATTGCTCCATGTAATTCATCCAATAATTCATCAATAATAGGAATGGGAAATTTATCTTTAATGGTGAGGTTATTTATCTCCCTATAATCCAGACACATGCGCCATGATCCATCCTTCTTGTGTACCAATACTACAGGAGCAGAGAAAGAACTTTGACTAGGTTGAATTATACCCGCCTCTAACATTTTTGTAATCATACGTTCAATTTCGATTTTTTGGACATAAGGATATCTATAAGGCCTGATGTTTGGAGGAAAAATTCTTGGCATCAAATGAATAGCATGATCATGATCACGAATAGGTGGGAGTCATTTTGGAGTTTCAAAAACCTTGGAATGATTGTCTAAGACATTTTGGAGATCTACAGAAATAGATGATTTTGATGTTGGAACTTCTAGTAAGCATAATTGTGCAATTATGCCTCGTTGTTCTTTCTTTAGAATATTTTTCATGACATTAGAGCTTATTATCTTTCCCAGCTTCCCTGGTATACCCCGTAATTCGACTTCCTTTCCTTTTGAAAAACATTTCAAGAAAAGTTCTTGAAAATTAAAAGCTACCATCCCCAAAGATTGTAGTCATTGTACTCCTAGTACAACATAAACACCTCCAATAGGAATGGAAAGAATTGGACTATTCAATACATATTTCCCCATGGTTAGCTTGATATTATGGAAATTTCTAGAGCAATTTATAGTTCCTCTATTTGCAACCATCACTTGACATTCTGGTGCTGGGTATAGGAAACAATTCAATTCCTTGGCTACCTTAAAATGAATAAAATTATGGGTACTACCTGAATCAATCAACACTATTACATTTTTTTCTTGATATTTCCTTCTATCTCGAGATTTTGAGGAGTGGTAATTCTTTCCAATGCATTACACGATATGGTCAGACTCATTTCTTCCTCTTCTTGGGTTGGTTCCTGGTGTATATCCTCTTCTTGTTCATTTTCTTCTTCCTCTTCACAATCTATGTAAAATAATTTCTTCTCAACACACTTATGACCTTTACTGTATTTTCTATCACAACTATAGCAAAGCCCTTTTTCTCTTTTTTCTTCCAATTTTTGTGGTGTCAACCTTGTAGGTACTGGAAATCTAGTAGTAGTAACAATTCGCTCTTTATAGAAGTGAGTGGTAGGCTTCCTTGTCGCCATAATTTTACATTCAATTTTTCTTGCCAACCTGAATGCCTTCTCCAATGAATCAGGTTCCAAAATGCGAACTTCATGTTGGATGTTATCCTTTAAAGTACATATGAAGAGATCAATCCTGTGTTCCTCTAGAATACTAGTTATCCTTATATTCAATTTTTGGAAGTCCTCAATGTGCTCCCCCATTAAACCCTTTTGTTTGAGATTTATCAATTGGCTAAAGAAGGTTTTTCTCTTTGTATCCTCAGAATGTGCTATCATTTCCTCCGTAAAAATTGACCAAGTGACAATTTTTTTACTGGAGCAAAGCCATCGATACCATAAAAATGTATTTTGTTCTAAATGTAAAGTTGCAATGCATAAATTTTGTGTGTTTTGCACATTATGGAGATCAAAATATTTCTCCATCTGTAGTATCCATGTTACAGGATCCTTTCCATCAAACTTCCTCATATCCATTTTTGGAATATGATGGTTCTTCCCACCAAAATTAGATTTTATGAAATCACGATTAACATTTATTTTGTTCTCATTATGAGTTTCCTCTACTATATTTTCACCATTAGGAACATTTCTTGTATCAACTTTATCAAACCTTCCATGTCTGCTTTTAGATCATTCTTCATGTTTTCCATTTTCTCTTCCATGTCATCCATCTTAGATTCCATGCCAGCTTCCATGCCATCTATCGTAGATTCCATTCCATTCTACAAACCATCCATCTTAGATTCCATGCCTTTCTTCAAACCATCCATATTAGTTTCCATGTATTTCTTCAAAACTTCCATGTCATTTTTTGTTTCTCTTTGCGAGAGCGAAATTTGTTGCACTTTCTCTTGTAATTTTGATATGTCATGTTGCAATTCTTCATCTTCATGAGTCATAGTAGATATT
Organism: Pinus albicaulis; assembly: GCA_034641835.2. NCBI lineage: Eukaryota > Viridiplantae > Streptophyta > Pinopsida > Pinales > Pinaceae > Pinus > Pinus albicaulis. The sequence continues at coordinate 461,821,374 of CM076578.1, read as the reverse complement.
TCTAAAGGCTTAATGGGTGTTGAATTCTTTATAAGGGCCATTTTAGAATCCAATATTAATATATATTCTACAATATGCCCTTGGAATCAATTCAACTTGATTCTTCAAACAAGACTTATGCAATTCAGAAAGATAATACACACCTTTTACTTGCTTTTGAGGAGCTCGATATTGAAATTGAATTATCTATATAACTGAAAATCCTCAATATCTAAAATTTAGCCCTAAAGTAGCCCTCTGAAGCTTCTTTCAAATGCCATAGGTATGATTTGATTTGGACTCTTCAAGGAAAATTTATTTCCAATCTCCCACAATTACCCAATTTTGGACTAGTTCAGTAGAGCGAACTTGTAAGACTTGCTACATGTCATTGTTTCCTCCTTTGACTCTAAAATTGATATACCGAAAACTACATTTTGTTTAACTAAGGCCATTTTTTACAACATTCCAATCTGATGCTTAGAGAGAGATCTATGAATATTTTCCCATGATCACCTCTTTGAGATGAAATTCAAAAGCCTAAAAAATCCCTAACTTCCACAGATCATATCTCTGAAATTATTGTGAACCAATATCTGAAATTTTGCGAATCCTCAGGATTGCAGCTTTGCACTCTAAAAATTTCAGCTTCTGAACCTTCATAGAAAAAACGTTATTGTAAAAATACCATGATGACTTGTTCAGGTTAAATTCAGAAGCCTGAAAAATTACCTAAATTGCACAAATCATATCTCTGACAATATTACGAACCAAGCTCTAAAATTTTGCAATGATGTTCCTCAGGATTTTAGCTTCGCACTCTAAAAATTTCAGATTCTGAACCTTTGTAGAAAAAAAGTTATAGCGAAAATGCCACGATGACCTGTTTGTAGCAGCAAAACCCTAGAATCTGAAAGCTCTGATACCAAATGTTGTGAAACCAGCTCCAAAAAGAGAAGAAAAGAGATATCAACTCCTTATAAATAAGCCACTTTGAGGGGGCAACCTCCAATACATTACATGAATGAACAATTATTAGATGATTAAAATTACAAAACCTCCCTTCTATATATAAGAGTCCATGGGGCCATAATGTAATCCTAGTGGGGCCACAATGTAATCCTAGCCAACCTAACAATAATAATTTAAGGGCGCAATAATAACAATACGGGGGTTACAAGGGTACAATAATAACAATAAGGGGGTTACACTAACAACAATATGGGACTATACTAGTAATATAGGGACCTAACACAAACATACACATACTCTCTCTCTCTCTCTCTCTCTCTCAACATCTACACTAAAATCAATGCATATAGTGAAAGAAATCAAATAGGATTAGAAATCACCATCCACAATGAAATCAATGCATCGAGTGCAAGAAATAATCTTCCCTCTCTTCCACCTCCAACTCCAACTCTCTTTCCCTCGCTCTCTCCACTTTCTCACATTCTTTCTCTCTTACTTTCCCTTTATCCCTTTCTCTCCCAGGTCTCTCTCCCTCACTCTCTCCCTCTGTCTTGCTCTCTTCACCCTCCAACTATGCTACTATATCCCTCCCTCTCTCCCTTACTATAAAATTATTAATATAGGGTTAATAATATTTTTTTGGCATGGTATTAATAATTATTTGGCCCATGGTATTTAGCTTAGTATTCACCTAAATAAAACCACATTTTGAGTGTTCCTAAATAGAAATAGGATTATGGAGTAAATATAATTTATTTATTTATTTATTTACCATACCTATGGCTTATTTATATTCTATTTATTTACCATACCTATTTTATAAATATGGTATTTGTCTGAAGGTATTCAGCCCATGGTATTAAAGTGGTACATGTCTATACACTACGACATATCAAAAGGGAGTTTCCTACCTAGCCATAGTAATTGCCAGACGACCAATTTGGCCGAGAATTTTTTTTTTTTAAGAAATTTTATCATAACAGTGTTTGAATCATATTTTCGATGGTCGAAATGGATTCAGCACCATCCAAAACCAATAAGGCACCAAAAATAATAAATTTTGATAGCTATAAACTGGATTTACAAAAATCCTTATCGGATTTTCTTAAAATCTTACTTGAATTTCAATGATTTTTAGGGCAAAAAAACAGTCTAGTTAGACTACAGCTATCAAAATTTTACATTAATTAAATTTAATGATATTAAAATTATAATATAATAATGTGAATATTAGAATTAATAATATTATTAATATTAATATTAGGGTTAGTAATGTTTTTTTGGCATGGTATTAATAATAATTTGGCCCATGGTATTTAGTTCAGGATTCACCTAAACAAAACCACTTTTTGAGTGTTCCTAAATATAAATAGGATTATGGAGTAAATATAAAAAGAAGTTTTATTTATTTACCATACCTATGGTTTATTTATATTCTATTTATTTAACATACCTCTTTCATAAATATGGTATTTGGCCTATGGTATTCAGCCCATGGTATTAAAGTGGTACATTTCTATACACTCCGACATATCAATATCAAAAGTTTACATGAATTAAATTTAATAATAATAATATTATAATATAATAAGGTGAATATTAGTATTAATAATGTTTTTTTGACATGGTATTAATAATAATTTTTCCCATGGTATTTAGCTCAGGATTCACCTAAATAAAACCACTTTTTGACTCTTCCTAACTATAAATAGGATTATGGAGTAAGTATAAAAATACTTTTATTTATTTACCGTATCTATGGTTTATTTATATTTTATTTATTTACCATACCTCTTTTATAAATATGGTATTTGGCCCATGGCATTCAACCCATGGTATTAAAGTGGTACATTTCTATTCAAAAGTTTACATTACTCAGATGACATCTACACATCTCTATACACAACATATTAAAAGTTTATATTACTCACATGACATCTACACATCTATATACACTCTAGCATATCAAAAGTTTACATTACACACATTACATCTACACATCCCTATATACTGGCAGTAGAGTGCCTCTCAGCAAAAAGATGCAAATTATAACTTTATCTCTTACTCTTTTAGAAAGTAATATATACTCAATAAAAATATTAATTTTTCAATACATACTTTAAAGAATTTAATCTAAAATAATCACTATAGCATTATTCATTAATAAGAAATCTCATAAGGTGTAGAAGAGTTAGCCATACAATGTATTTTAAAGACACTTATTCTATGAGTATTGTTGATTTATTATTCAATACTATGGAATAATGAGAAAAAATTAAATCGTACACGTATAAGGCCTAAATGTTATGTTTAAGTATAAACATTGTTATGCATTTTAATCTAGTTATTGTCATTTGTTTTAAAAATATGAATAATAAACCATAAATAAGAAAAAGAAATAAATTAATCAAATGATTAAACTCATTAATTAAATTAATAAATCAGTACATTTTGAGAGTAATTTACCCATGTTGATTTGGAATTTTGTGAAAATTAAGGTTAAAAATCATTAAACGCTTTCTATCAAAGGCAAGTACTCCTCATAGACACTAATATGAGAGTTGAAATGTTGTTATACCAATTTTTAACTACTCATCTGAAAATGAATCAATGGTTTTTTTGAAAATTTTCTTTATTAATTCAAAATAATAATAATAAAATGAATCATCATACATTTTCACAAATATAAATTGTTGGATTGTATTAATCACTATTAAATGACTAAGATGGTACACATTAATTATCAATCTAGGGACATCTTTTATTTCAATGACAGTTGCACTGTCTATACCGATACATCAAACTATAGGAAAAATAGGAATAAGGATGAATCGTTCCTGAATCAATTGCTTAAACTTAACACTCATGTAGAAATAAAAACAATCAAGAGGAATGTAATCACACCTCAAATAAATGGTACCTAACGCGCCACACAAAAATTACACTAGCTCGTATTTCTAATCACTTCCATGTAACAACATAATAGTATTAAAACTGAAGCAGGTCTACTTACAACCAAAACAACAGGAACAACACTCCACCAAGATGCAAAGAAAATAAAAAATATAATACAACTACTTTACCACTTCATTCCTTGCTAAAGAGGTGGGCCCTTCCTCCCTACTGGGGCGTAGGAAGAGATGAAACTAAATGGAAATTAAACCATACAACACATGTAAAAACAACAACGTGATGTATTTGTATTATTATGAAAAAAATCACAGAGTCAAAGGTAATAATATTCTCCGCTAACCCCCTGACCCCAAGGTTCGAGAGTTATATAATGGTTACATGTTCAGAAAAACAAAGAATGGATCAGTCATGAGAATCTTACGATTCTCATGCTGACCAAAATAAGATACATATAGTTACAACCAATTCCCATAATAAAAATTATGACTGGGAAATATTGATTACAATCAAAACTGCCTAAAAGATGTCATTTTAAAATATAATATGTAATGAATTCTACAAATTTCGTGGAAAGCAACTGCTATAGCATAACAATTTTTGAGGACACGTCGGCATCCAGAAGTTGATGGTACCCAATCAGCAACGTGACTGTAACAACAATTTGTATTAGCGGGTCTCTAACAACATCATGATGTAACAACATCGTAGTGTAACAAATTACTATAACAACACACTTTCAGGTGATTCTCTATGCCTCATGCTCTAGGTCCCTTATGCTAAAAATAACATCTGGAAGGATAGCAAAAGACGAAAGAACTTCGTCCAACATTCATCCCAGTTAGCCACAAAAAGGGAATGATACATCATATTAATTAATGAAATGGAAAGATAATGAAATATATCAAAACAATACAATTTACAATATAAAAGAAGGGAAAAAGGAAAAGGTAGTCCCAAGGTTTGAGGTCACAAGGTAAAAATGACGGAAACAAATGTAGGAAATAAGTAAAAAAATGACACCCAACATCTCCCCCCAGCTGAAGCACTTGCATGTCCTCATGCAAAAATATCATCTTCCTTGATAATATCTCCTATGCAATTCAGTGAAGTCATAGGCACCGATTGTGTCTTCATCTGGAAACCTGTACCCTTAAGTGGCCATCAATTGTCATGTCCAACACTCTTCTTCATACTCCCTCAGTTCATAAAGAACCTGGTATTCCTCTATTTGTAGCCATATACAAGGGAATTTAAATCTTATTCCAATCTAGGAAGCACCAAGGGTCTTTATTACCTGGGCATATGACGGTACATATGTAATAACTAATACAAAGTTTTGAAATTCAAACGAGTCTCCTTCCAACAACTCAACACTACTGGCTTCTATATGCTTCAGACATCCATTCAACGCTCGACTCCATTTTTGAAAACTGATCAAGGCAAAAATCCACAGTCCTTCTTCTATAGGCATCAATAGGTTCTCTTCTCCCACGAGTGGTCAAAATCTTCCTAAATTCCTGCCTTTATTCAGCGGCCCGTCCTGGTTCTTCTCTGATCCATAATGTTGTGTTTTCTTCATTAACATCCATATATTTTGTGGACGAATGTCACACAATATAATTCCTCATAAATGATACAAAGTATCGTAACATAAAATCCCCCATGTAGGAGAATATATTTTCTACCATCTGCATACTAGTGTGCTCACAAATGATATTGTGAAAAAATAACTTGCATAGAAGGCTTTGTTCATCGAAATCAGAAGCACGAAAGACATTTAAAAAGGTGTGGGTATAACAACCCATATAGGGCCTATTTTCCATAATGGATTTTAATTGAAATAGATAACAACGTTCCCATAGGAAAATGGGGCATGATGGGGAAGGTTGCCTACACTCCAACAAATTGAGGGCAAGCTCATGGAGCTTTTGCTTATCCACAGTCAGATCTTGAACTTGCTGTTGTAACAATGACAATTGTTCCTTCGGCTTCTTTACAACTTCCTTTTGCTTCCATTCTTCCCAACGTTTCTTCATTTCTTCCTTCATCCATTTCTCTTGTAAGAAAATTATTTCCTTCTAACGTTATTTCAGTGAGATGACCCCCTTCCGAAGGGAAATTTCCTCCTATTTCCATTTCTACAACTCAAAAATCGACAAAATTTTCTCAGAACTCCATCCTGCTGCGGGAACCAACGTTCCTCTACATTCAATATAAATGGTGGGTGTAACAAACTCTCTTGGATGGGTCTACTCCACCTCTACTACTAGTTCTTGTGTAACAACAATGTCATCAATGGGTTATTGTGTATCAACCCCTTTATTTTCACCGAGGCTAGCCTCTGTGCCCACTATGATTCCTCTATAACAGCAGTCGCCTCCAAAGGTTCTTCTGTATCAGATTCCAAGTCAATTACTATGGGAGGCTCTACTTTAACAATTGGTTCTTTGGGACAACTTCCCGAAGTTCTGTTTATGTCTCCATTGAGCCAGTTCTTTCATGACAAACCCTATACCCTGCTGTTGTTAATCCCTGAGTAGATGTTACACATATGGATCCTAAAATTTCCTTCCCCCAAGCTAATTTTTGCTTTAACTATTCATTTTCTTTTCTTAAATTTTCAAATTTTGAAAGCAGAACATGAGTTTCATCCTTACCTGATAAGGAGGGTTCTTTACCTTCTTCTTCTGATCCTTCTGCTTCTTTCTTCTTCTCAGTTGTGGGCAATGGCTCTTTTGGAAAGCTAACTCTCCCCCTCTATTTTGGTCGTCTTTATCCAATTGTATTTTCAGTGGGTTTTTTTTCAATTCTGACCTTGATGGGTTAGGGTTGGACTTCAACTTCTACATGAATTCCTTCTGAAGTCCTGACCTATTTTCTCAAGCTTGGCTTAAGCCTTTTCTGTTTAAACTCTTCCCAGCTCCTTCCTTGCTAGCTTAGGGCATCCAAACTAATCAATTTGATAAGTCCATTGTTGATCACACAGGGTTCAATATGTGTTGCCATCTTAACTGCCGCTGTCATATGCTTAATATTTCCTAATAGGAAATATGGGAGGTTGATGTTCAGCTCGTGCTGAAGATGATTTAGTAAAAGAAAGTGATAATTGAAGATGATTGTGGATCTTACCTCAAAAGTAATGTACTTTATCAAACCCAGGGCAAGATCCGCCCATGGTTGGGGAAGTGATAATCAATCAACCCATCTTCCCTTATTTTCCAAACATTCCTCTCCTTCAAGAAAATCCTCCTTCAAAGAGGGGTCATTAAATTTCTTGTTGAACCATCTTCGTCCTTCAGCTAGCAATGTGGTCACTCGCGAAACCACTTCTTCTATTTCTTCAATTTGCAGACCCCTAACTTGGGTCTGGTGGTCCTTTAAATTCTTAGTGAATTCAATTGTAATTGCCTCATATGAGACTTTCAACCTCTAAAAATATTCAAACCAGTCGATGTCCCTAAATACCTGATACGATTCCCAACAGCTCTGCAAAGCTTCAATGGAGTCTCGATCTTGTCTTACTTCTGCTCCTCCCATGTTTTTGTTACTCTGAATCACTCCTTAAGCTTGACCATCTATAATATCGCTGCATTGCTTGTTCTCCATCAATACCCTACTATGCTTATCTTGGATTGAGAATTTCGGCTAAGGATACAAGACCTCAAATAAGGGAGGTGATGAGAGGTGAAAATATTTTCAAATTACTAATTCGTACTTTGCACATTCCTACATTAATGTCTAATTATGGAACATGGAAAAATTTAAGTACAAATCCCTTCTCCAACAAATTTTTTTCATAATTGGTTATCATGCTGTTTAATTTTATGCATGTGGGATTAATGACGGTTTCAATACTATGGATTTCTTGCAACGATTATGAGATTTATCCCCCCAGCTTTAATGGTGATGGCCACCCACGACCATCATAGGAATTTTATAACTTGCCATTAATCATCAAATTACTAAATGATGATGTTACCTTTTTAAATGATGTACTTGAGACGAAGTGAAGGAGGAATTTAATGTGATGGTGTAACTGCTTCCAGTAATTGTGGTGGTCATGCTTAACTGTTGTAACTATTGATGCATCTCAGGATGGTAACGATATAGGAAAAATTTTTCATGGCTATTGGCTGTTACATATATAACATCCAAGACAACCACTACCTTATCCTTCATAAAAAATCATAATTAGGAAAAATAGATACCCAAAAAACAAATGGGTAACATAATCTTGTGAAATATGTCGGTAAGGAAAGATGATGTTTTGAAAAAGGGAAAAAAAAATGGGTGTAAAAAGCTCCACAGAAGTGGTTTTCAACTATTATAGATTGTCTGAATATGCTCGAAAAATAGGTTTTCACAATTAGATTTTTATTGTTATTGTTATTTATTTATTTTTTAAATAGGTGTAACAACCACCACAAGAGTGGTTTTCAGCTATTACACTTATTGGAATTTCAAATTTCAAGCTGCATAGGGGAGCATCTCCCTGCTGCTGTCACATAAAGATGAGAGCCCATGACAATGTTAACAAATAATTCCTTCAAAGCAGGTTGATGATATAACCTCAGACAATTCCCATTAACCAGAAACAATGTCCTATCACTATCAATGGTAACCAATTGTACAATCTCATTGTCAAAGACCATGTCTACTTCGTAATGACCTAGCCATCTGGTGTAAAGCTTGCCTTTGAAATCCTTGAATCTTGAATTTTACAAGAGAGACCAATATCCTTTCTGAAATTTATTCTTCTTAATGAACCTGTCATGCCATCTAGCTCTTTGTTGCTGAATGATCTCTGTCTATTGAATGGCAGCCATCTGTTTCTCTTCCAACTCATTGAGCTGATTCAATATTTGCCTTTGCGTTGTGCTGAAATATAGATTCACTTGTAATGTTGTTCTTAATGTTTTTTATTTTGAACTTTATGGGGAATAAATTATTCTTACCATACACCAATTCTCATGGTGAGAAGCCTGTAATATTCCTCCATGTTTCTCTGTAAGTCCACAGTACCGATGGAAGTTTTTCAGCCCAATTTCTTTGGTGGCTGGCTACTCTCTTTATCAAAATTCCCTCAATAACTTTGTTGGTGCTCTCCACTTGACCATTTTCTTGTGGGTGATAAGGTGAAGTGATCTTGTGATGAATCCCATACTTCTCAACCAGTTTATGGGTCAAATGAGATGTAAGTTGGGGTCCCCCATCCGTCAATATCTCCCTGGGTATCTTGAAGCAAACAAAAATATCTTCGAACAAGAATTCTGAAACAGCCTACACTGTAGCTCTAGTTATTTCCTTCACTTCGAACAACTTTATGACGTATTCGGTATAGACCAATATGTGTGATATTTGTTGTGATGAAGGACTAATTGTCCCTATAAAAGCCAATATCCATTTCTCAAAATGCTCTATCACTATTTGAGGTTATAACGGTATCTCATCTAATTTCAAAAGCTAGCCCATCCTTTAGCAGCTATCACATCCCTTCAAAAACTTCTTGGCATCCCGAAATATAGTTCGTCAATCATACCCTATTGAGAGTACTTTATAACCCATCCTCTTGTTCGTGAAGTGCCCTCCAAATGGTTCCTCGTGACAAGCTTTCAAGGTATCGAAAACCTCATCCTCTCTAACACAACGCTGAATATGAAAGTCTGGTCTGGTGTGATAGAGATTTCCCTCTATCCAGGGGTAATTAGCACTCTGCCATATGATCTTCCTTTTTTATTTGGAAGATAAATGGTGTAGGAAATTTTCTACATCAATATAGTTTGTTATACCTACATACCATGGTGAGTGAGTAGATATGGAAAAAAGATATTCATCTTGAAAAGAATCCTCAATAGAGGTGCAACTATCACTATAGTTAACCTAGAAATAAAATCAGCAACCTCATTATCTTTTCCAGGTTTATCTAAAATAGTGATATCAAATTCTTGTAAAAACAATGACCAACATGTAACTCTACCATTGGTAATAGTTTTATACATTAAAATTAAAATTGTTGTGTGGTCAGTGTTTACAAATACTTGATACCCAGTGATATAGTGCTGAAATTTGTTGATAGTATGCACTACTGCTAGGAATTACTTCTCGGTCACAGTGTAGTTGAGCTCAGCTGGGGTTAAATTCTTGTTGATGTAATAAATGGCATAAGGTTTATTTTCCTCTAGTTATCACAAAACAACACCCATAGCTATGCCAGATGCATCTGAAGCGATATGGAACTAGAGTATCCATTTTGGTCCTTGAAAAATAGGTGATGTTGTTACATAGTCCTTTAACTTAAAAAAGGCTTTCTCACACTTCCCTCTCCACAGAAATTCCACATCTTTCATGAGAAAAGAAAATAGAGGAGATGAAATCTTCCAAAATTTTCTATAAATCTCCTATAGTACCCTGTGTGTCCCAGAAAGCTACGTACCTCTTTTTGAGTTTTGGGAGTTGGGATTCTCGAGGATACCTCAATTTTTTAGGGTCTACCTTGATCCCATCTTCTGAAGTGAAATGTCCCAAGACTATCCCCTAGTCATCATCATGTGGCAGTTCTTTGTGCTCAAAGCAACATTAGTTTGTAAACAATGTTCCAACACCTTTTCGAAATTAACTAGTGTTGTTTTAAAGGCATCCCCATAGGGTGTAAAGTCATCCATGAAGATTTCGAGACACTCATTTAGGAGATCCAAAAAGATACCCAATATTTCCCTTTGAAAATTTTCTGGCACATTTCAGAGGCCAAAAGGAAGGACTCTCTATGCAAAGGCACCCCATGGGTAAGTAAAGGTTGTCTTGTCTTGGTATTTCAAGGAAATATGTATTTTATTATAGCCATTGAACCCATCCAGGAATGAAATTTTTTTTTTTCTGAGAGAGAGTATCCAGGGCCTTGTCAGTAAATGGTAAAGGGAAAGGGTCCTCTTGGGTGGCCTTGTTAAGTTATCTATAGTCTACGCAGACTTTCCATTCGCCATTATTTTTTGGAACAATGACAAGTAGAGATACCCACTGGCTATCTGAAATGTGGTAGATGAAATTAGCATTGATGATTTTCTATAATTCGTCTTTCACTATCTCCTTAAGTGCATGATTCATTCGGCGTTGTAGTTGTCTAACTTGCAACCCTCTTTAAGGTAAATGTGGTGAGTGCATAGGGCAGGATGGATTCCTTTCATATCAATATAGTCCCATGCAAATTCCTTTTTATATTTCTATAAAAACTGTATCTGCAATCTATTCTATTTAGCAGTCAAGTAAGGATTGATGTTTAAATATTTCCTTGGTTCAATTTCAACAGGATTGTTGTTAGTATACGACATAGTTTTCAAATGTTCAATATTTACATCATCTACCTCATATTATTCCCCTGGATCTCTAATAGAGGCAACAAAGAGTGAATTGATAATAAAACCATTAATAATTTCATCCTCTTTTTCATCCTTAAAGTATTGTGCTTTTCCAAGTGTGAGGAGAGGTAGGGAAAAATCAATTTCAGGTTCAAATTCGTCCCACCAGGGACTATTTAAATCCATATGCAGTTTCGTTGGGGGGTAAAGGTTCAGGTTCTTAGTGGCATGCCCATATGAGATCACCATATATCCAGATATAAATCCAATATATGCATCTGTAGTGGCTAGCCATGGTCTCCCCAGGATTAAAGGATGGCCCCCCAGGTTGGATTTAGTTTGTAAAATGAGAAAATTAGCTGGATAATTCCCAGAAGCTACAGTCATCACCGCATCTTCTATCATTCCATCATGCTTTACACAGGATCTATCTGCTAATTAAAGCACTATAGGTGTAGGTCTGAGTCCATGAAGTCCTACAACGGTAAAAGGATCTTTGATAATTACATTAATGGCTACCCATAAATCAATCAGTGTTCTAGTTATGGGCTGGTCATCAATATGAACAATCACTATAGGATTCCGTAGGTCATCATATTTAGTCAACAAAGGCTAATCAATCATTAATTAGGACAGTTTCCCCATAACATGGATAGTATCAGGTTCTTTCAGCTTCCTTCCAAGCTTTTTGACACACATATCTCTCATTTTCTTAGCATAAATAGGTACTTCCTTAAGAGCTTGTAATAGTGGAATCCGCACATACAAATTTTGTAATTCATTGAGAAACTCAAATTTAGTTTGTGAGGCTGGCCCGATTTCAATTAATCATCGAGGGTATGGAGGATCCCGACCCTTAACAGTTGAGTCAGTTTTCACAGATGCACCATCCCTACTCGGGTTGGATGATGTAGAAACAACAGGCTTTCTCGAGCTGACTACTACAGGTGTAATAGTAGGTGTTGTATCAGTTGTTACAGATGTAACGATTGTTTCAAAATCAACTATATCCTTTCTAGGTGGCACACAATCTTCCTCGATAATGATGGGAGTAGGATCTGGTTTGATTAATTTTCCCGATCGAAGTTGAACCTCATTAAGCCCAATAGTAATGATAAGATAAGTCTGGAAAGTAGTCGGGGCATCTATACTCTAAGTTGCCTTATTATTTAGATTGGGGTTAGGTTGCACAGGTATTTTGGGTCAGACAAGAGGTGCAAGAGTTTGAAGATGATGCAGTTGTAACAGCTGCTACATTAGTAGTGCAGAGGACGTTGAACCTAGGCAATTACCTCTCCAATTACGACTCCAAGGATAATATTGTGATGAAGGATATTACATTGGTGGAGGGGAAGGCCACTGGTTCCAGGGTGAAGTGAATTGTGTTGAGGAAGGAGTAGGATATGGCCATGGAAATTTATGACCACTATAAACATTATTCCAAGGATTAAAAGAGGAAAAATTTGGAGGAGTATATATATGTCGTAGCTTCCATGGTCTCTTTGTTCCAATAAAATAGGAAGACTGGACATCCTCGTTTGATTCCTTAAGCACTGCTTTCAATCTGGGTAGTTCTGGGCATTGACCAATGGAATGTTGCAACTCACAGATGTTGCCCAAGGTGGTGCTATTCAGTCCACACTCGCTTTCTAAATGTTTCTTTTTTCATTGAGGAAAGAATATTTCCAAAGCTGCTTCAAATTATGCTTTTGATTCCTTAACTTTTACCGTGGTGATCTGGGCAGAGAGAGTAGTGAGGAGGTCATTTTTAAAGTCCTCAAATAGATTCCCAATCTCTAGTGTAGTTACTCCTCCACTTGTGGACTTCTGTATATGAATTTAGGGGTCTCTAACTAAACTTCTTCCCTTTACCGATCGTCTTGAGCACCACAAACAGAGCTTCATTATTTCTTCAAGTGATTCATGAGATATGTCTCCTTTCCCCAATAGATAAAAATGCTACAGAAAATCATCTTTTATACGTCTTAAAAATATTATTTTCAGGATTTTCGGGGAAAATTCACCAAAATTAGACCTTTGTAAATTATAATGGAATTCTTCCATGTAGTCTTCCAAGCTCTCCTCTTCCTTCTTTGTAATTATAAATATTTCTTCCTTCAAATCCCTGGTTCGACAGTAATCCTAAAACTTAAAGACAAATGGCTCCTTCATATCACTCCAGGTTCAGATCATGCCAGCACCCAGACTCATGAACCATATTAATGTTGCTCCTTTAAGAGTAGCAGGAAACAATTTTAGCTTATGGGCATCTGAGGCGTAGTCATAACTCGTACAAAAAACTTCGAACTCGAACATAAAGGTATCAAGATCTTCAACAGCCATCACTTGGAAGGATGGTAGAGATGATAAAGGAATGTTCTTCATAGGAGCTTCATCTTGTGTCGCCAATATGAGGAATTCAAAAGTAAAATTACGATCATTTTTAGTATTTTTATCCCCCATGGATGATCCTTCCTGATGGGATGAATTGACCTCAAAATACGCAGGGGATTGACAAATAAATAAAGGATCAGGTTGTTCCAGGACTGTTTTTTTCACTACACTACCCGCATCCAAACGATGTTCAACTAAATGTTGTTCCTTAGGCCCCTGATGCTCCTTACTAGTATCCCTTTGTCCTTCAATTTTCAGATTTTGATCAATGGCTTTCCACTGCTATTTCATATCCAGAGTCTTGATTTCAGGAGTGCATATGTTATTTTCAGGGTGATGAGGTCCAAACACAGAAGGTACACATGCCTCAAGCTTTGATATAATAACATCTTTCTATGGTTTTGTCTTCCTATTATCTCTATATGAAGTAGAGTTCTCATTTTATTCTTTTGAGATGAGATCTCTAAAGAATTTTCTTCTTCCCAAGTTTTCACTCTTCTTTTCCTTTTTACAACCCGTGTTTCCTTTAGTTAGTTAGAGTGGGCTATTTTGGTTTTATCTATTGTTGTACTAAAATACATGGACCCTATGTGTATCAATCATTCCTACAAGTGCTTTAGTTCCTATAGTGGTGAGTCTTCCCAAGTATGTTACAAAGATGCATAGGTTCTTAGCTCTCATCTTACTGCCTAGAAACTCTATAGCTGAAGATACACTGAAGAAAAATATCCAAATATCACACTTCTAAGTACCCTAGTTTAGCAATGGTAAGCCCACCCAAGTATTTTAGAGAAATGAGCATGTTCTTACATCTCGTCTTACCACGCAACAACTGTTGACTAGGAACAACCTATCATCAAACAAAAAATTCTAGTTGATTGGATTGTCATTGCCATCCCCACCAACGATGCAAAAATGTTGGAATGTATTAATCACTATTAAATAACTAAGATGGTACACATATATTATCAATCCAGGGACGTATTTTATTTCAATGATAGTTGCATTGTCTATGCCGATACATCAAACTAGAGGCAAAATCAAAATAAAGAGGAATCATTGTTGAATGAATTTCTGAAACTTAACACTCATGGAGGAATAAAAAAAATCCACAAGAGTGTAAACACGCCTCAATTAAACATTACCTAGCGCGCCACACAGCAAGTACACCAACTGGTGTTTCTAATCACATCCATGTAAGAACATAATAGTATCAAAACTAAAGCATATCTACTTACATCCAGAACAACAACAACATCCCTCCACCAACACACAAAGAAAATAAGAAATGTAGTACAATGAATTTACTACTGCAGTCCCTGCTAAATAGGAGAGCCCTTCCTCCCTAACAGGGCGTAGGAAGAGATGAAACTAAATGAAAATTAAACTAGAAAACACATGTAACAACAACAAAATGATATATTTGAATTATTATGACCCAAATTACAGAGCCAAAGGTAATACTATTCTCTTCTAACCCCCTGAAATCAAGGGTCAAGCGTTATATAATGGTTACATGTTCAAAAAAATGAGGAGTGGATTAAAATAAGATACATATAGTTAGAACCAATTCCCTTAATAAAAATTTTGATTGGGAAAATATTGATTACAATCAAAATTGCCTACAATTTTGCATTCTAAAATATAATATGTAATGACTCCTACAACTATCATGGAAAGTGACAACTGTAGTGTAACAAAATTTGAGGACAGGTCTACATCTGAAAGTTTATGATACCCAATAAGAAATGCGACTGTAAAAACAATTTGTAATAGTGGGTTTGTAACAACACCATGATGTAACAACATTATAGTGTAGCAGCTTACACTAACAACACACTTTTAACTGATTCTGTATGCCTCATGCTCTAAGTCCCTTGTGCTAAAAATAACATCTTGAAGGGCAACAAAAGACCAAAGAACTTCCTCCAACATTCATCCTAGTTATCCACAAAAAGGAAACAATACATCATAATAATTAATGAAATGGAAAGATAATGAAATATGGGAAACAACATTGTTTAAGATAGAAAAGAAGGTAAAAAGGAAAAGGTAGTCCAAAGGTTTGAGGTCACAAGGTAAAAAAGAGGGAAACATATGAAGGAAATAAGTATAAAAATGGAACCCAACACAAACTACTAATAAAAATGATTTATTTAATACAAATATGTAAATGTGGATGAATTCATACCTAAGATTTTAAGCTAGTGTGACATATAGAACTCGAGCATGCCCACTATAAAGGCTTAAGCTTAGTGAAAATATGGGAAAATGCTACCTAAATGATATGTATAAATCAGTACACTACTAAAATCTGGGTTGGGCATATGGCTAAAATATGATTGCATACTATAAAGGACTTTAAATTTTTAGTAATCTCATATGTAGAAATTGGAATAATGGAGAAATTTAGATTGTTTTAGATTATTTTTAGTTGTGTTTTTTTTATATTATGGATCTAATTTAGTTCTTAGATCCTATTTTTAAGGATATCATTATATCTCCTCAATTGATCTATAACGCTATATGATGAAAATACTGGATAATTGAAGAAATAAAGTTGAATGTAGACACTCTCCAGGTCCAGATGCTTTCACCTGTGAGCTGCACATTTCTTCCATATTTTGTCCATCATTAATTTTATTTTAATATTAGAGCAAGTGTCTTGAGGGCTCACTGGTGTGAAGGTTTATGTGTCGGTGAATTTACCTGTATGAGAGGAAGTATTGTATTAGGCATAATTTTATTGGTAGTTGGATGGGGAAGCACACCACATTGGATAAATTTATTATGCATATGCATGTCATAGTTAGTTGTGTAACATGCTTGGATACACAAAATGTTTGAGAACTAACTTAGCAACGCTACGAAGGAAGTCTCAAATTTTATTTTATTTTTTATCTGTTTGAAAATAAGAGGAGAGGGTTGTTGGGAGAGTGTAGTTATGGAGGAATTTCACATAGTTGTAGAGGCATTATGACTAACTTGTGAGTGAAGTATCGACAAGCATTCAAAGCATAACTATCAATTGTCCAAGGGGAAGTCCAGTGCTTTTGTTGGCTTCTGCGGTCAAGGAGATATTGTAGTAAATAGTGTGTGGAGTGACCGTGGAGTTTAGGTTGTTGTAGTGGTGATATGACCACCATTTTTGGTTGCATAGTTTTGTATAATTTCATGTCAATGAAGTGTGTTTTACACACACCTGAAAATTATAATTAGTGTGGAAGATATTGATCCAGTGTAGCTCTCCAAATGTTGTTGTCCGCCAGAGAAGCCAAGGAAAGAGAGTTGATCTTGAGGTAGTTGTGATTGTATTATCTTGTAAAACCATGGATCATTGTAAGATTTATGAGCCTTGGAGACTTTATTAAAGTTGGTTCCTATAGATATTCATGGATAATGTCTTGATGGTGGAGATTTTGAGTAATTTTATGTAGTTGTCGAGTTGTGTGGAGGTGTTTTTGAGCATTCTGTAGAACATTATGTTGAGGTGATGTTGAGATCGTAGTGTGTAGTTGAGAACTAGCTAAGTTCAATCCATTACATTGATAGATTTCTATTTTATTCCATCACTACATTTGTAACAACCCTGGTGAAAATTCCATGTAACAAAAGTTAGTAAAGGCCAAATAATAACCACAATAATGGGACACTTATTCTAAGCCAAATGTTGGGAAGAAACAACCTTGTGTGGGTATTCATTTGGTTTATTATGGCTAAGGAAATTGGAAAAGGAAATGGAAAATGATTTGGAAGGGAAAAGTGACATTAATTGACATTTTATTTATGAAAATAATTGAAATTAGGAGAAAATGAAGGTGAAAGGTCATAGGTTCCATGTGAGGAGGAAAAAAAGGGAAATAGTGGAAAATGAAGAAAATATAGGCCTCATAAATAAAAAAGCTTTTAAGGATCAATTCAGAGACTTTTTTTTTTTCAGTTCAATTTTAGAGCTCTCTCTCTATTATCTCTCTCTCTCGCTCTTTGACTCATAGAGTTTTCTTGGAGCACTTAAGCATTGGATCAAGAAAGAAAAATAAGGCAAAGAGGAAGAAAAGATCAAGCAAGGAAGAGGAGGATTAAGTAGGTACAACGAGTTTACTTGAAGGTATCAATTTTATTTTTTATTTCCTTACTAAATTTTTCATGCATGGTTATGAATGTGTGTTCTTAGTTCTCTTGATGTCATTGACATCATATTTTCCATGTGTGAAAATGTTCTTCAACCTTTGCTTGCCATTTCGGGATAGCCATGATGTGATGGGGCTCTCATGTTCAGGTTGATTTGGGTTTCTAAATGGATTCAAAACTAAGTGTGGTGGATCTCTGAATGAAAAAATGTATTTCCTAGTGATCCCTAAACCAGATTGTGGATTGCGGTAAATACACTAGCCTAGTGACCCCTGAACTGGACTGTGGGTTGCGGTAAGGCCAAGTATTATGTCCATTTGTAGGCCTATGAATCCTCGACCGATGAATTTTTGGACATATAGTAAATCCTAGAGGTGTTTTTCCTTGATGAGGCCTACGATCCTTACTATTGAATAGAGTGATATATGGTAAAGACTATAGTGTGGTGTCTCGATCAAGGCCTAGTGATCCTCGGGTGAGGCTGTGGATTTTGGTAAATATATAGACTAGAATACAAGAAAATTCCTCATGGTGTAGGTGGAGAAATTTGGTGGCATCCATTCTTGTTTATGCCCTAGTTATTTGGTGGGGATTATGGTAAAGCTTGGTTTTATTGATGAGGGTGAGGTAGTTTAGCCTTGGGAATCCTTGGTTGATGTTTTTGGTTTTTATTCCCACGTTCATGCTTGGAATATGGCATGGGGGTATGAAGAGAGATTTGACTCATTCAATATATGGTTAGGTGGAACATGGTAGTCCCATACTAGATTGGCTTTTGCATTCATTAATTCCTTTCTTTGGTATTTTATGGGTAAATGTATTGGTTCATATTTAAAATTTATGGTTGTTTTATCCTCATTATTTATATTCTTTATATCTTAGTTATGAATATGTTTTATGAAAGTGAAAATGTATGGTTTTCATCATGTTTTGATCTGTGAATGAATGAGCAGTGGATATATGATATAATAGATGATAATGCAGCTAAATTTATAAGGCATAAGTGATTCTTAGCAATTATCAGATACGTATGATACCCCTATGCTACCATCTGTTATTACGACATGTAGAATACATATTTGTAACATTTTTTATGAAATTTATGTCATGGCTAGTACGGGTCCTATCAAGTCCTTGTTTAAGTATTTGCACTGGTATCATTGTTTCAATATTATTTTCCTTTTCTATAAGTTTTATGGAGTTATGTGTAGTGGCGTGAGACATGGCCTTGAAAAAGTGGACTACCATCTAGAGTCGCTGGCACAAAACTACCTAGAAAAGTCACCAGTTGCATGCTTACCTTGTTGAGGGAGAGACTAGGGGGTCCTAGTCGCATTCATTCCCATGCCAAGGGAGTGACTAAGGCTTTAATGAAATAAAATTTTATTTTCTCTCGGGGTTTGGTCACATGTAAGGATTGGATGGGTCCTTGGGGTTCTATTTCATGTGTATAAGGTAACATTATTTATGTTGTGTCAGTTACACTTCATTAAATGTACATGGGGAGTTGAATCAGATCATAGAATCTCATCACATCTTTACCCTTGTTGGTTGGTTACTTGGGTAGATGTGGAAGGAGGGAGCTACAGAGTTATATCAGGGCATGGTCACCCATTGGACTGGATGGGTGGTGTGTTAGTCATGCATTCATGTCAGTTGCATATGTGTTCTTATGCTTGCATTCTATATACTGATTCTGTATGAATGGTGTTGGTTATGGTTTTATTCGTGTTGCCATGTGAAATTTGATGGCATTGTTGCTTCATGTAATTGTTGTAAATATATGTTGATTATGCACTGGTTATACATGTCAGTGTTTCTATGTAAAGTGTATGTGGGTAAAAAAGTGAAGGTGGGTTATAATTTTGTGAGAAATGCGGTCAAAAATTTCATTTTCCCAACATTTCGGCCGAACTTTTATAAAAGTTTGACCGAACTGTTATAAATTTCAGCCGAAGTTTTGAAATTAATTTGAAAGAACTAATTCTGCCATTTACATGACAACTTATTGATTGTGTGGGTAAACAGATTTTTGGCCAGAGATGGGAAAAACGACAAAAAATGTTCGGCTACACTAATAGTCCGGCCGAACTTTGGAAAATAATTCGACCGAACTATTTCTTATAAATATACGTGCCCCCAGACCAAAACAAGTTTCGGTTTTGTAACTGCTCGGTCTCTCTCACTCGGTTGTCTGTATCGTTTAGTTACCATTTATGTCTTGCTTTGTCTTGCGCTGTTTATGTTTGTTGTTCCAGGGGCAAGGAGGGGAGCAAGACAAGGTGAGAATTGTTCTGTTTATGGTTTTTATTTGTTTTTTTTTTCTAGTTTTTAATTTTTATTTTCTATATTCGAAGGTGTCTCGCTCTATTTATGTTTGCTATTGTTGGGGCAAGGAGGGGAGAAAACGAAGGTGAGAATCTTTCTGTTTATGGTTTAGTTTTTTTGTTTATTGTTTTTTCTGATTTTTATTTTTTTATTTGTTGTGTTCACAGATTATTTGTAATACGCTTCCTCAACGATCTACAACCTTGTCATCTTGCTGTCTCATTGTGGCCTCATCTTCTAGTTGTCTCGTTGTCTCCGAATTTCCAAGTAGAGGAAACAACACTTCATTCCTTCATGTGATTCCTTTGCTTCATGGATGAACGGTGATGTTATATACTTGGAAAAAATATCAGATACAACTAATAGAGAATTTTTCTATGCGAGTTTGTTGGATAATATTTCCACCTTTTCCAAGAGCACAACCAACTTGATTAATAGGCACCAACATTCTGGTAATTTTTAGAGTTATCTTTTTATCAGTCTCCTCGTTCACCTTTACATTAGGTTCCCCTTCGAATATTTTGTCATGAAAACGAAGAAGTGCTTCTTGTGTTGTAGAAATACATTTATTGTCACTTCAAAGAGGTTTTTCCTTGTCTCATTTTATATCCTTCTCTGGAGCTACAATAACAATAAATCTCTCCTCGCATCCTAGAACACCATCCTCAATTTTGATCTTTGCACCTGTCTCCAGCCTAATTTTCTTTATAATGCTGCCTCCCTTGCCAATTATACCTCCAGTATTTGAATGCAAATTATTTTGTCATAATAAACTAATAAAAATGAGAACTTAACATTTTTCTTTGAAAGGTAACCTTGGTCATTCTCATTGTTATAAGAGGGAGGTAAAGAGAAATATTTTCAAAGGATTTAGAATAGGTTTAATTTCTCTAATATCATTATGTTGTTGTGTCCCCATCATCTAGTTATCTCATTGTCTCTGAATCTAGATAGAAGAAAAAATCCTTCTTCCTTCATGTGATTCCTTTGCTTCATGGATGAATGGTGATGGTATATACTTGGAAAAAATCTCTATTCAGTATGTGATGCAGATCTACATCAGTCCACTGTAATAATGATGTCTTCACCCAATTTTTGCATAAAAAAATATAATGTGTCTAAAAAAGGAGTCTTCTTATGTATTTAGACCTACTATCTCCTCAGAAAACCACAAAAATAAACTGGAAAACAATCTCCTTTGATTCATGTAAAAACTTTATTAATTTCTTACTTGATTTAATATGTTTGTGAGATCTAAAACTTGGATTGGAGTTTGTTGGCTTGCTAGGAGATACATGAAGGCAATTAAATAAGTCATAGAAGTTGTAACCAATATCATGGATAGTAACCAATAAACATTGATGTTTTTTATTGCAGCTTAGATACCAATTTCATTTATTTATTGATAATACTAGTCTTATGATATGAACTCAACATGATTTGTTTGCCATAGCTTATCTATATTATAGATAGAAGTATTACTCCTAACTTCATGAGATTTACATATGTGCCATCTTAATGAGGTCGAGACAGAGGTGGAAAAAATATTTATTGAGTCTTGAGAGGCATCACTCTACAGGGTGTGTCTCTCAATCCTGCAGTTAATGTGATGCAGATCTACATCAGTCCACTGTAATACTATTGTTTTCACCCAATTTTTTCAGAAAAAAATATAATCTCTCTAAACAGTGAGTCTTCCCACGTATTTAGACCACCTATATCCTCAACACACCATAACAGTAAACTAGAAAACAATCTTAGGTCAATACTATTATGTCCTAGATGAAAACATAGCGATAAAACTATTGTTGGTGAAAACGTAACATGTAAACTATGTTTGTGTAGCGTGGGCTTCTTGAGGATTTCCATAATTGAACTTGATTGACTTGGTATAACGTAATTATTTTATTTTATAGAGAAATATTGTTTTAGAAATAGATTTAACATTTTGAAAATTTAATTGAGTATTTAGATTATGTAAAATTTTCTCAGGCCTTTTTCTTTTTAGTAGAATTCGATATGCATTGAGATTAATATTGATTTGATATTTATCGAGATATATATTTATATTGATTACCTGATTTTTAATTTCTTCTCCCATTATTACACTTATCTGTTAGATCTGTTCCCATTATTAAACTTATCTGTTAGATCTCCTCCCATTAAGAGTTGTAATCATAAAGGTAACTAATACTATGTATTAAGAAACTTACTATTAATTAGGGTAGTACTAATGGTAAAAAAGGAGAAGCTTCCATGGTTACAACTGCTTGGTACTAGTACAAGATCATTGAGTTAGAAGAGTAGCTGGTATAATGTAATTATTTAATTTCTTGTTAATACAGTGGAATATTGTTTTAGAAATAGATTTAAAATTTTGAAAATTTAATTGAGTACTTATATTATGTAAAATTTTCTCAGGATTTTTTATTTTTAGTAGACTTGGATATAGATTGAGATTAATATTGATCTGATATTTATTGAGATATATATTTATATTGATTACGTGATTTTTAATTTCTTCTCCCATTATTATAATTATCTTTTAGATTTGTTCCCATTATTACACTAATATGTTAGATCTCTTCCCATTAAGAGCTGTAATCATATAGGTAACTAAGACTATGTATTAAGCAACTTACTGTTAATTATGTTAGTACTAATGGTAAACAAGCATGAGCTTCTATGGTTAAAACTGCTTGGTACTAGTACAAGATCATTGAGTTAGTAGAGTATATGGTATAATGTAGTTAGTATAGTATATTGTATAATGTAATTATTTTATTTCTGGTTAATATCGTGAAATATTGTTTTACAAATAGATTTAACATTTTGAAAATTTAATTGAGTACTTATATTATGTAAATTTTTTTCAGGCCTTTTTCTTTTTAGAAGACTTTGATATGCATTGAGATTAATATTTATCTGGTATTTATTGAGATATAGATTTATATTGATTATCTGATTTTTAATTTCTTCTTCCAAGAACTTAATACTGTCGCTTCTGGTAACGAACTTATGCACAGAACATCTCCACCAGATATACATGCTTATATGCATATATTAAACATTAGTCTACATCCATATTGTAGAACCTATCATGAATAATACTAGTGTGCAAGATAATTGTCTTCACACATCTTTCACATGCACACAACAACTCCAAGAGACATACATGCATAAATGCATATATTAAACATTAGTCTACATTCATCTTATAGAACCAATAATTATATTTTAATTTTTGTGTGTAGGATAATTGTCTTCACACAACATTCAGACGCACACAACAACTCCACCAGACACACATGCATACATGCATATATTAAACGTTAGTCTACATCTATCTTGTAGAAGCAGTCATTATATTTTCATTTCTAGCAGCATTTTTATTTCAATTAAGTTCATAAATAAACATACCAATTTAAACTTATGCACATGAATTACATAATTTTCTAGTCTTTTTGGAATCATGTACATGTCATTATATGTGATTTCTCCCATAAATTTTAAGGAAAACTTTAAGGATAACCATACAAACATTTCATTTCTCCCATTTCTCCCATAAACTTTAAGGCATTTGCTTTGCTACTATTTTTGGAACCATGTAAATGTAATTTCTATTTCATTTCTCCCATAAACTTTAAGGGAAACATTACTTTAAGAAAAAGTTAAAGATAACCATGTACATGTCATTTCTCCCATTTCTCCCATAAACTAAAGGAAAACTTTAAGGTTAACCATGTATGTATGTCATTTCTCCCATAAAATTTAAGGCATTTTCTAGTGTTTTTGGAAACATGTACATGTCATTTCTATGTCATTTATCTCATAAAATTTAAGGCAAAATTTAAGGATAACGATGTACATGTCATTTCTTCCATAAAATCGAGGCAAACTTTAAGGATAACTATGTATATTCTCATTTCTGTGTCCAGGATAATTGTCTTCACACAAATTTCACATGCACACAACAACTACACCATACATACATCTCCATCAGACATACATGCATACATGCATATATTAAACATTATCTACATACATCTTGTAGAACCTATCATTATATTTTCATTTATAGCATCATATTTATTTAAATAAAGTTCATAAATAAACACACCAATTTACACTTATGCACATACTTAAGGCAAACTTTAAGGACAACTATGTACATGTCTTTTCTCACATAAAATTTAAGGAATATTCTAGTGTTTTTGGAACCACGTACATGTCATTTCTATGCCATTTCTCCCATAAAATTCAAGCCAAAATTTAAGGATAACCATTTACATGTCATTTCTTCAATAAAATCAACGAAACATTTAAGTATAACCATGTAATGTCATTTATACCATAAAATTTAAAGCATTTTCTAGTGTTAGGGGAACCATGTAAATTTGATTTCTATGTCATTTCTCCCATAAATTTTAATGCATTTTCTAGTGTTTTGGGAACCATCTATATGTCATTTCTCCCATAAACTTTAAGGTAAACTTTAAGGATAACAATGTACATGTCATTTATTCCATAAAATCAAGGAAAAATTTAAGGATAATCATGTATATTTTCATTTCTATGTGCTGGGTAATTGTCTTTAGACAACTTTCACATGCACACAACAACTCCACCAGGCATAGATCTCTACTAGAAATACATGCACACATGCATATATTAAACATTAGTCTACATCCATCTTGTAGAACCTATCATTATATTTTCATTTCTAGCAGCATATTTATTTCAATTAAGTTCATAAATAAGCATACAAATTTAAACCTATGCACATACATGGTTTAAGGCATTTTCTAGTGTTTTTGGAACCATGTACATGTCATTTATATGTCATTTTCCCCATAAAATAAAGGAAAACTTTAAGGATAACTATGTACATGTCATTTCTCCCACAAAATTTAAGGCATTTGCTAGTGTTTTTGGAGCCATGTACATGTCAGTTCTATGGCATTTCTCCCATAAACTTTAAGGCAAACTTTACATTAAGGAATTTGCTAGTAGTTTTGGAACCATGTACATGTCATTTCTTTGCCATTTCTCCTATAAAATTTAAGGGAAAATTTAAGGATAACCATGTACATGTCATTTCTCTCATTTCTCCCATAAACTCAAGGAAATGTTTAAGGATAACCATGTACATGTCATTTCTCCAATAAAATTTAAGAAATTTTCTAGTGTTTTTGGAACCATGTAAATGTCATTTCTATGTCATTTCTCCCATAAAATTTAAGGCAAAATTTAAGGATAACCATGTACATGTGTCATTTCTTCCATAAACTCAAGGAAAAATTTAAGGACAACCATGTATATTTTCATTTATGTGTGCAGTAAAATTGTCTTCACACAATTTTCACATGCAAACAACAACTCCACCTGACATACATCTCCACCAGACATACATGCATACATGCATATATTAAACATTAATCTACATCCATATTGTAGAATGTATCATTATATTTTCATTTCTAGCAGCGTATTTATTTCAATTAAGTTCATAAATAATCATACCAATTTAAACTTCTGCACATGGTTTAAGGCATTTGCTAGTGTTTTTGAAACCATGTACATGCCATTTCTATGTTATTTCTCCCATAAAATTTAAGGTAAAATTTAAGGATAACCATACATAGATGTCATTCCTCCCATTTCTCCTATAAAATCAAGGAACACTTTAAGGATAACTATGTACATGTCATTTCTCTCATAAAATTTAAGGCATTTGATTTTCTACTATTTTTGGAACCACGTACATGTCATTTCTATGTCATTTCTCCCATAAAATTTAAGGAAAACCTTCATTAAGGAATTTTATAATGTTTTTGGAACCATGTACATGTCATTTTTATGTAATTTCTTCCAGAAGATTTAAGGCAAACTTTAAGGGTAACCATGTCCATGCCATTTCTCCTATTTCTCCGATAACTCAAGGAAAACTTTAAGGATAACCACGTACATGTCATTTCTCCCATAAAATTTAGGGCATTTGCTAGTGTTTCTGGAACCATGTACATGTCATTTCTATGTCATTTCTACCATAAAATTTAAGGCAAACTTTAAGGAAAACCATGTACATGTCATTTCTTCCATAAATTCAAGGCAACATTTAAAGATAACCATGTATATTTTCATTTCACTATGCAGGATAATTGTCTTCACACAAATTTAACATGCATACAACAACTCCACCAAACATACATGCATACATGCATATATTAAACATATTCTACATCCATCTTGTAGAACTTGTCATTATATTTTCATTTCTACCAGAATATTTATTTCAATTAAGTTCATAAATAAACATAACAATTTAAACTTATGCACATTCTTGGTTTAAGGAAATTGCTAGTGTTTTTGGAACCATGTACATGTCATTTCTCCCATAAAATTTAAGGAAAACTTTAAGGATAATCATGTACATGTCATTTCTCCCATTTCTCCCATAAACTCAAGGAAAACTTTAGGGATAACCATGTACATGTCATTTCTCCCGGAAATTTTATTCTCTAGTGTTTTTGGAACCATGTACATGTCATTTCTATGTCATTTTCCCATAAAATTTAAGGCAAAATTTAATGAAAACCATGTACATGTGTCATTTCTCCCATAATCTTAAGGCAATTAAGGCATTTCATTTCTATGTAATTTCTATGTCATTTCTATGTCATTTCTCCCATAAAATATAAGGAAAACTTTAAGGAAAATTATGTACATGTCATTTCTCACTTAAACTCTAGGCAAGATAAACTTTAAGGCATGTCATTTCTAGATGCTATTTCTCCCATAAAATTTATGGTAAAATTTAAGTCAAATGATGTACATGTCATTTCTCCCATAAACTCAAGGCTTTCTCGAATAAACTCAAGGTAAAATTTAAGGCAAATCATGTACATGTCATTTCTCATTTCTCCCATAAGGAAAATGTTATGGAAAACCATGTACATTTATCATTTCTTCCATAAACTTTAAGGAATTTTATAGTGTTAATTTAAGGCATTTGCAATAAGGAAAATGCTAGTGTTTTTGTAAACCATGTACATGCCATTTCTCCCATAAAAATTAAGGAATTTTCCAATGTTTTTGGGAACCACGTACATGTAATTTCACCCAAAAAATATAAGGAAAACCATCTACATGTAATTTCTCACATGGATTTTGAATAAATGTTAATTTAATATATTTTATTGAATTTGTTTCTTTCAGGGATTAAAAAACTCACTAAATATGGTTGAAAAATGGACATTATGCATAGATGTTTCTTGCTATCCCAACTAGGGAAAGCAGTGATTACATATGTTCTTTGCAATATTGTGACTAAAAAGGTCCTCCAAAGGAAAACAAATATACTGAGAAGAACAAAAAACAATGAGGCATATTACATCGCATTGATAGAAGGCGTGGGAACAACTACGGAGTATGGATCAAACAGAATAGTAGTTTTCACCAATTTTGAACTTGTGTGAAACTTGATGAAAGACATGTACCAAGTTAATAAGGAGAGGCTAAAACAACTGCATGGAAAAGAAAACGATACTGTAAGACAATTTCAATTTTTTTAGGATAAGACATTATGCAAATGTTAATAAGATGTATGGTGATCTATTGTTTGGGGCAATGCCAATTCAAGATTCATCTGTCAAAGATGAATTAATAGATGAATTAGTATTATATGGGGAAATTCCAATTTAAGATTGATCACTCAAAGGTGAATTATTGTTGAGATGCCCTCCTTCAAAATTTATTGATAGACATTGTAACATATCTTTGGTATGTGTGTTCTTTTTACTTATAAATGTGTCATTTTTAATGACCATGTGTTTTTTTCAATTATATACCAAGTGTGCTCCCATCATGTAAGTGCAAATAGGTGAAATTCACATTTCTATATATTTAAAATGTGAGGACATCAACAACTTTTTGTTTAAATTTAGTTTAACACATCAATTTGTGCTTTCAAAGTTGTGTTTTACATAATTTCTGTACTAAATTACATTAATTTTTTGAAATATTTTCAATTTATTTTAAATAGTAATTTAAAAATAATTGTAAATTTCCATAGTAGATATCCATATATATCATGGAGGATGAAAGACGAAGATCAATAGAATCCCATGCCTCTACGAGAGAGGGGGATCATGGATCGAGGGAAGTTCGCTGTATTTATATTAAATGTGCATGTTTTTAAATGAAATTTAAATATATAATATTATCTCCATACATACATATATGTATACATGTGGAATTAATCAATTAATTTTATCCCCATTTACATACATGTATACATATGGAATTGATTTTTTTATCAATTTTGTGAGTTAAATTATTTTTTAATAAATTTCATTTTTTGTTTTTTAGGAGTTAGGAGGACAAGAGTATCTACTCCATCAATGGAGCATGGCCATGGTTCAGGAAATCATGGTATGGTTCATGCAATTTAATCAATCATGTGTACATGTATTTATATGTATGAATGTATTTTGGAATTGATTATAAATTCATATTTTTTTATGAAGCTTCTGTCTCGTCATGTGAGGTTGGTGGTGGCACACATTCCCCTGGAGGCCCATCAATAGGTGGTGGTCAATTTCATGAGGGTGGTGATATGCATTCCCCCAGTGGCCAATCAATGGGTGGTCATGTTGGTTCTCAACCAATTGGTGGTCATCATGGTTCTCAAGAGTCTCGGGGTGGGCATGATATTTTCCAAACATATCAAGGTGGACACCAATCTGAATATTATTTTCATTCAATTTGTACAAATTTTTTCACATGTATTTTTATTTATGCAAAATTTCATATATTGATGAAGAGGGTGAGAATGTTTCTCCAAATGTTTTACCAAAAAGATGTAGGACATAATGCGTTATTCAAGAAGAAGGTTATACACCAACCACGAATTATCCACCTAAAATTTCTCATATATCTTGGGAAACAAACATGCGGTAATGCACATTACAAAGGTGTCAATATCTTTTTTCAAAATTGAAGAAATATCTTGTGTCTTTGAAACTCCCTGCTGAGAGTCGAGAAAGCTTAGAAATAGTTACTCACTTTTTAAGAAAACTAGTAGATGTGTACCAAAATCTTGGGCCAACCATTAACGATTTTGTAGAAGTGATGAGAAAAATAAAGGAAAAAATGATGGGTCTCAATACATGGGAGGTTGTTAAACCAAGAGTTTCAACGAAAATGGCCAAGTCTATATTTAATTTCAAAGAAGGGCTGAGAATAAATATGCTAAAGGTGCAATATTTCAAGCACTTTAATATAGTTGGCCATTTGTATGATAGACACCTAGCTACCTTCGGAAGACTTCCATGGAATGAAAAGGTTCCAATTTATTTTGAAAAATTATTTTATGCAAAATTATTTTTGGGAATGAAACCCAATTATAATGACCCTCCCTCTGAATTTTGTGGTCTTGGGAAAGGTCAATTATGTGACTGTAAGGGTGCTAACTGTGATATTGAGTTTCCTTGACCAGGGACACCATTTCTTAGTCAACCTATTCGTGTGGAAACTTTTCGGTCAAAGATGGATGCCACTTCTCAAATTAGTCGAAAAGCAAGGGATGTCATCATTGATAATGTTCAAAGTGGACTAGGTAGAATTGATATTTTTCTGAATCGATAAAGAGAATGAGAGAATGCATGTGCTAATTTTGTATATCATATAGATGATAAAATAGACAATGTTAGTGTTGAAGAACTCAGAACATATGCAAAAAATTGCCACAATGGTTGGAAGGAGCTAATTATTCATGAGGAAGAGGGCACAGGATCGATATGTGTTAATGGTTAGGGTGATTATTTTAACACATCTACAATTTGTAATAAATACATATACATAAATTTATTTGTATATGTTAATCTAAAAAAAAGGCATCATATATGTGGACACCATTTGAAGTTCTCACGCTTGATGAACGAAGATATTAATATCATGGTTGAAGCTTCAGGTTCACAGAATCAAGATGGTTCTCACCATCAAGATGATATGTTGGCACATGTCAGTGTTTTTTAAATGAGCATGATGATGTAAAAATATTTTAATCTATTATTATATATTGGAACATGATGACGTATTTTAAAAATAAATAATTGTGTACACATGTACATGTATATAATTAAATGTTAACATATTCCAATTCTCTCTGAAGTTTTTGTGATGGAGGTAACTTCTTCTTCCTGAGGAGATGTTCCAAATAGACCTTCACAAGTATGAACAATTTTTCACTTAAATATGTTTTAAAGTTATATATTGCGGTTCAAAAGTTCCATTAAAAAATGAGATCTAGATCTTGAGTTATTTTCCAGTTTTAAATTTTTTGAATTTTAGGTTTCTGGAGATTTTCTTTCAGAGTCACCCTTCGGAGATGTGCCCAATCCACCATCACAAGTATTCAATTTTTCACTTATATGTTTAAGTTATAAATTGAAGTTCAAAATTTTTCTTATAAAATGAGATCTAGATCTTAAGTTATTTTATAGTTCCAAATTTTTTGAATTTTAGGTTTTTGGAGATGATTTCCATTGTCCAAGGACTTTAGTGATGGAGTGTATGATGGAGATATGAACATCCAAACCATTTGAACAAGTTGTCAATTTTTATTTTTAGTATTATTGAAAAATAGTTTATATGCATTTTCATTTGAAAAAAAAAAAAAAAAAAAAAAAAAAATATATATATATATATATATATATATATATATATATACACACACACACACACACACACACTTGTACATGTGTATTGTACAGTTTACTGTGGAAGATGTTACTGTGGAGGATGTTTTAATGGAAGAGCAACAAAAGACAATGGAGAGGGAACTACATGAGGTATTTCATGATTTTTTTTTCATTTTATTTGTTTACATGAAGTTATACATTCTTATTCAATTTTAAAACATTAACTTTTAATGTCTGTACACATTGTGTACATGTTCCCCATTCTTCAGAGGATAGCACAAGTTTTGGGACTTTGCTAGTAGAGACACTGGATCAATTTTTATTTGATTGATGATGCACATGTGTGCAAAATTTTATTTGATAGTTGTTGGAGAGGTAAATCCCCTATGTAGACAGAGGCGATCCCTACTAGCCCAGATCGGGTCTAGCAACAATCGAGTCACGCTAATATGCAGGTTCCTAGTTACAAAAGACCAAGATGCGATAAGAGGCCTAACTTAAGTCCCACACTACTGTTGCTTGCAGGAAAGATGGTGCTTCCATCCTTCACTTTGGTAGATCACAATTCTCCTGCTTAGTACGTTTGAACACCTGCACGTACAAGAAGAAACAGAAACAAAACACAACGTAAAACCTAATACATGCAACCATATATCAGTCAGAGAGGATATAATTCATAACACAAGAAATGAAAATATGAATGGAACCATAATCAAAGTCATTTATTATTAATCACAATGAATGAAAGATACAACCTGAGCTTTGATGCTGAATCTTCCTTCGACAAGTCAAAAACGGAGCACATCTCGATGAAGCTCGTCAGGAATGGGACAAATCTCTCTCTCTCTTTAGCTTGGCTCAGAGGCTGTCTGAAGATAGTCTCCTTACTACTGATTTAGCTCTATTCAGGGTAGCTTGAAAAGGGAAAATGGAAAGCTTATATAGATGGTGGAAGGGGAATTGGGATCCATACAATGGTGGGATTGGCCCTATCCTCAAGGAATCTTCTATGATAGGTGGAAAACCACTGCCCCTACATGGAGATCCAGAGCCAAACCTCCCAACTCATTTTAGAGACTCGTTCAGGAGTTGGTTGGAATCAAACATCCGCCATTTATTTTTAAAAAACAATCCTTATTAAGCTTGGCACGAGTAATACACTGGGACAGAGTGCAAGTTGGCGTGGCCTCTTTGGTAGATTTCCCCCATTGGCACGAGGGCTAAGTTGGCTAGTCGTGGCAAGGCCAAAAGGTCTATTTTTAGGGATTTTTATAGGAAACTGTCTTCAGAAGAATAATTTTCCTTGTCAAGGGGGATGCCATGAAAGTGGTTTCAGGTCATGCCACTGCTCACGGGTCATGGAATAGGCCCTCCAATGTGCAGGACGAGGGATTTCAGGGACGGTAACAAATTACTGTGTAACAGATGCCCCCTAAAGCATGAAGCCCGAGAGAGAGAGAGGGGTGAAATGCTTTACGAGAACATGTCCAACTGAAAACACTGCCGTTGGAAAACCTGTGTAGACAAGCAAAATTGATATCTCAAATACATGATGTGTGGTATGGGTGAAACCATCCGTAATAGAGTATACAACAATCAAGATCCAAGGTATGGATGCAGCCATCCAGTGAGGATCGATAAATAGACTTAGGTATGGTCGCAGCCATCCAATCAATGAGTCATGTAACCAATCATGATAATCCACAAAATCCGCAGCCTGGATTCCATCAAACAAAATCTAGGGTCTTGCGCTCCATCTCGACCCGAAAAAAGTACAAGTCCAAGCATGTGAATAAGTGAGCTTAAGTTGAACATGCAATAACATCGTCTGATTACTAGCCAATGATGAAAGATGTTAACAGACACGAGAGGAACCACCAATAATGACAATGGACCTTAAGGTACTATAGGTACAATCCACGGAATGTGAACAATGAGTTGGCATCAAACACCCACAAAATCATTCGATCGAAGGTCAATGATGAAAACCTTACGTCGAATGCGAAGAAACTGCCATTGAGGCATGCAGGCTCCAAGGTACCCGAAGGGAGTCTCTAGATTAGCTTCCTGGATAATGAGCTGAAGTCGACAGGTAGTAACCTTGATCAAAGGTGGGCCATAGTGTTTCCCACATCATCGACCTGAGACAGAGGAACATAATGTTTGTGAATCAGATGAGATGAGAATTAGAGGAAGGT
Source organism: Pinus albicaulis (assembly GCA_034641835.2). NCBI lineage: Eukaryota > Viridiplantae > Streptophyta > Pinopsida > Pinales > Pinaceae > Pinus > Pinus albicaulis. The sequence goes on along the minus strand of CM076578.1, from coordinate 461,788,404 downwards.
TGAAACTACAGAGGTCAACTTCTCTTGAACATCTGGCAGTCATGATGACGAGGAAAAGAGTAGATGATAGGTCAAAATGGATTACCCAAACCCATGAAGGCAAGCAGAAAATGAGACGAGATGTCCCCAACCCGACACGAATGCAGACAAGTGCCATGTTCAAGAGCGACATACTGCCGACACGACAATGATAATGGTTCCATTTTCCCAACCATTTCTGGTGAGTACCCTAATTATTTTTCAAAACAATCTTGAAGGGGATAGTGTATGCTTGTGATATAAGTTTGTCATTCGGATGAATCCATCCTAGTAAATTTAACGAGCCCTAGGAAGGAGAAACTCGAGTATCGTCTTTACGACTGAATCCGATGTCATCAGGGTTTAACGAGCCTGAAAAAGGGAGAACTCAGCGTCTTTTCATGTTTAGAGAGTTTTAAAAGACAACGGAAAAGTAAACTCCAACAGTCCCTTTTCGTAGATAGTTCCTTAGATTCGAAAAGGTAGAAAACTGTGTCTGAGAAAGCCTCCTAGTCGCGATAGGCTAGGGTATTCCTTTTCGTAAATAATCTATCCCAACTTGAAAAAGGGGTAAACGTATACTAGGTAGATGTCGTTTCACAAAAAATTTAATGAGATCAAAATGAGAAGTGACTCAGCAATATTTTCATATTTAGAGCGTCAGAAAAGAGCTGAAAGATGACTCCAGAAATGACTTTTTCGTGTTTTTACCGAGTCTGAAAAAGTGTAAAATACAACTCATATCATCATCCAAGCTGCGTAAAAACCTGTTGCTGCACACAAAAGCAAGCGTAAAACCATTTTTCGGCAAAATATAATAAAATATTGGAAAAATGACTTTCAAAACCTAATTTTGACTTCGAAAAGTTATAAATATGCTAAAAATAGTAAAAACATATTCACTTTTACTTTTTACTTCTTGTGAGAGAAACAATGAGCTTTTACTATGCAAACATGCGGTGACGATTGTAGTCAATCCAGTATGTCATTCTGGTTCTCGTTCATTCCAGGTAAGAGGCGCTCTCCATAGCTTTGTTTTGATTCATTTTTTATATATTTCCAATGTGTTTTTGGATCCCTGAGGGGACCTTTGCAAAATTAGGGCTTGGTCAATTGGCGCGGGTATCGGGCACGGACCCGCGCAAATTGGCTCCTTTCGCAAAGGGGTCACGCCAGTTGCCGCGACTATTAGAAAAGAAGTCGCGCCAATGGCGCAACTCAAATTTCTGCTTAAATTTAACAAAATGTGAGTCAATCAGCTAAATTTCTGAGTGTTCCAGAGATCTAATGAGGTGTTTATGACCATGTTGGTACAGATACATGGCCACAATGGTGATCGAGTGGAAGGAAAGGGAGCATGGTGAAGAAGATGAAATGGCCATGTAGAATGAAGCATGCATGAACGCTCTCCGAAACTGTGGTCTAAAAAAGTTCTTCCTAACACCATGTTTGAGAGCACAGCCTGAGCTACTGCAGCATTTGATCAGCATTTGGGACGAGAACGAAGAAAAATTTAGGCTTCGAGACCAAGTGTCAGAGCTTTAAGTCTTCGATGCTTATTTCATAACTGGACTATCCCATAGAGGTCTAGTGCCGATCATGACAGGCACTAGACCTTCTGGTGAGAAAATGGAAATGGTGATGGAAAGAGTTTGCCCAGGGGCACAAACAGGATCAGGCAGTGGGAAGGTTGATATCCACATGGTTCCTGATCTAGCACTTAGGGTGGCACTCCACACCATTACATAGGCTGCGGGGTCGAAGGCACCACATGAAGAAACCAAAGCACAACTCCTACTAGCATCTGAATGTATGAACTCAAAACTTTTCGATTGGGCCACTGCCGTAACAATGACCATAAAACGACAGCTGACGAAGTGCAAGAAGGCCAAACTGAAACAGTTTGAGTACGACTCCATCCTAATATCATTCATCCTTGAACGACTACCAATTTTCTAGGGCCAGGGGGCAATAGTAGCCAAGCCATCATTGAGGCAGCCAATGATGGCTCGATGAGAAACACTCATGCCCAGATCAGGAGGGGGCCAACAAATGTCATGGAGGCCCAAGTTTCTTGTATGGCTACGACAATAGTTGATCATCGTTGAGGACTAGCCCTATGCCAATACCGACTTCACGGGAGACCCGGATCTTCCCCTCCTAGAGGGGGATGACTGGGATGAGGAGCTGGGTAAGAATATTTTTTATTTTTATGTATTTATGATTTTTTTGTGATACATGCCTATTCTAGCAAACAATCCTATATGTGTGCAGATGTTGGCCCAGAGAGGCTCACCGAGATTTCGCCCATCACACGGAGGACCCCTCCCGCACATGATTCTCAAGCTAAGGGTGGTGGGGGGAGTGAGATAGTCCAAAACCTATAGGGTATTTCCTGGGGGATCCCAGATTACGCTTGTGTAGCAGATGTCCCGATGGCTTACCAGAGGCACACTGTGGGGGTGCCTAGTCGCCTTCATCGATTACTGAGGTGATTGGTGCGCGCAGTGACATGCTACCATGAGCACCATGGTGATTAGTCATCTAGGGATTTTATATACATATTTTTGAGAGACATGTTGTCTCCAGCTATTATTAAAATAAACATGTATATTTTTTTATTTTATGTGATGTACACAAACTGCAAACTATTTGACATATATATATATATATATATATATATATATATATATATATATATATATAGGATGGGTCTTTTTACATATGATGATGTTTTTACAAGTTACATAAATGTCTATCTAAAACCATGTTAACTATTGCATCCATTAATGTATTCATGTGTATGGGTATGTGTTGAGATATAATGAAATCAAAATTTCTTTCCAGTAAACGAATATTTAGATACAGTCATAAAATGGATGGGTTTCTAACTGAATAATGGCCATTAAGTTGTAATACTACAAGCTGTGAGTCCAGATATACAAGTAATGCATGAATACCGAGGTTAACAGCCTTGTTTAATAATTCCAAAATGGCACTGTACTCTGTGACATTATTTGTGGTAGGCCCTAGAAAAACACCTTGTAAATTGACTAACTCACCAGCAGGATCGTAGATTACCCAGGCTGCCGAAGAAAGATTCCTGGTACTGCAGGAGGCACCATCCGCGAAACCAACGAAAGGAGTAATAGACATCTACACAATCAGGAAGACCCAATCAGCAGAAAGACGCTTACAAAGCACACCACACCACACATGCACAAAAAATGAAATCACTCACTTATGTACATACACACCACACAAGAATATCTCAAGCATAGTACTTTTTGAGGTACATCCCATTTCTAGGCTGCGCTTGAGGAACACCTTCATAGTTTATTAGCTCATAGGCCCCATTTTTCAATACTCATTTGACGATATAGGGCCCATGCCACATGGGATGGAATTTCCCCGCTGCAAGCTTATCATGTGCTTGGTCATATAGGAGGACGAGGTCCCCTTCAATGAAAGAATGTGGAGAAATCGATTGATCGAAGTGGGCTTTGACCCGCTTTTTATGTGCCTTAATAACCAAGGCAGCCAAGCGGTGGGTTTCATCCAGTCGTTCCAAATACAAGAGACGTTCTTCCTTTGAAGAAGTGTCGGGCAATAGTTCCACAACCAACTTCAAAGAAGGAATTTCACATTCAACTGGGAGAGTCGCTTCCAGACCATACACCAATTGGAAATGTGTGAATCTGGTCACGCTCTTTACTAATGTTCGATAAGCCCAGAGATCTAAGAAAAATTGGAGATGCCAGTTGGATTTGTGGATACCAATCATTCGTTGAAGCATTGTGAGCAATACCTTGTTCACGGCCTCAACCTGGCCATTCGCCTAGGGGTAGTATGGCATTGAGCTATCATGGCGTAAGCCCAACTTTGATGTCAGCTAAAACATCATGTAATCCAAAAAATGAGTGCCATGATTGGTGAAAATGGATTGAGGGACTCTGAAATGCGTAATAACGTGGTTGAAAATAAATTGGACAGTTTTCTTACCGTCGGCAGCTAATGTAGGCATCGCTTCAGCCCACTTAGTGAAGTAGTCCACGACAACGATTATATAAGCATGTCCCCTAGCCGAGTGAGGGTTACATGTCATAAAATCTATGCCCCATTTAGCAAAAGGGCCTACGATAAGGACAGGATGCAAGGGTAGGGTTGGTGCACGGATCTTGTGTTGAAATACTTGGCACGCATGGCATTTTCGAACTACAACAATATAGTCTTTGAATATAGACGGCCAGAGGTAACCCGCACGTAGAATCTTCTGGGCGGTGGCATATCCAGACATGTGACCGCCACAGGCACCACTCTGACAGTCATTTAGGACTCTCTCAGCCTCTTCCAGGGTCAAGCACTGGTGGAGCACAAAATCAACTTTGACATGGTACAAGGTATCTCCTACAATGCGGTATGGTTGAGATTGATGCCGAATACGACGTCGAGCATATTTTGTCAACTCAGATAGGAATGTGGATGTTTGAAGATACACGATAATGTCACTTTACCATGGATCATGAGTGTTGATAAGAAAGAGCATTTCATCCGGGATATGATCCTCGGATTGGGATGGAACAGAGTCTATCGGGAGAGAGAAAATAAGATTAGCAAAACCCAATGATTTCGTCGACTTAGCAGTGGTGAACTCTAAATCGAACTCCTAAAGGATGAAACTCCATTTGGAGTACTTTCCCCCCATAAATTGTCGAGACAGGATATATGTCATGGGTTTGCAGTCAGAAGCCATGATTACCAGACGCAACAGGATGTAATGGCGGAATCGCTGAATGGCCTGGACCACAGCGAGCGCCAACTTCTCGACATGGGCATAGCATTTTTCCATGTCAAGAAGTGTTGAAATTTGGTTACCAGAGGACAGGTGGTTCCCTAAGTCTTTGATCTTTGGCCTAGGGAAAAGTGTCCAAATGAATTTAATTTTTCTCCGAAAGTGACTTTATAATTTTATAAAGTCAAATGTAATTTAAAAGTGACTTTAAGTGATAAAGTTACTAAATTCTAATTTTAAAGTGACTTTAATAAAGTCAATGTAAAATTAGAAAGGAAAAGTGACTTTGGAAATAAATGACTAAGTGGGTCTTTATTAAAGTGGGGTGAATTAAAAAAATAGAAAGTGAGATTTAAATGAGAATTTAATCTCAGCCCTAGATCTAAATCAGTTTCAGCCATTTGATTTAGGGATTCCCCAAACGTCACTTAGGGTTAGGTTAAAGAAGGGAAACGAGGAAAAGTTCATTCATTCTTTCATGAGAAGATTGAGAGAAGGAGAGAAGGAGAGCTGGAGATTTTTTTGAGCAGTGAGAAGAAGGAGGGCAGCAATGAAAAGATTCCAGCAAAGGTACAACAGCATTTATTGGCACACATATCGAGGCAAAAAATCCGTACATCAAGGGAGAGGTAGTGTTTCCAAGTGAGGAGGCACAGAAATCGAGGAAGAGGGTACAATAGCAAGCACGCACTCTAAGGCACAAAAATCAGGCACATTTTTTGAGGAAGAGGGTGGTTGTCATTTCCAGCACAAAAACTGAGGAAGAGGAAAATAGCTACAGCTCTAATTTTTGGCACGGATTTTGAGAGAGGGTGCTGTACAAAATATGTACAGTCCATACAACAAAATACGGCTGTTTCAGAACGCTTCTCGAGGTGGACGTACAACATTTAATGTTGTCCTAGGGTGCTGTAAATTTTTTGATTTCTGTTATTGCTGATTTGGCACAATTTCCGAGGCGGTGTGCAAGCATGAAAATCAAGATAAGTCTGTAAATTGGTTGCTGGAATTTTTTTTGAGTTTTTCTTGTTTCACTATAAAAGGCATTTTTCAGAAAATAAAAGAGAAGCTTTTAGACTGGTTTTTCCCAAGAGTTGTAGGGGGTTTTTCCAGGGTCATGTTGACCGAAAATATCAGTGTTTAAATGTGTTGAATGGTTTTTTTAAGCTTGCTGATTTTTATTTCTGCATTTTCCAGCATTCTGTAAATTTTCGAGAATTTGTGTTTTCAGCAAAAAATATTTTTTTGTTGTTTAATGTAAGGATATGGGAAAGGGCATTTAAATAAAAGGAGAAATAAGGTGAAATTGAAAACTGGGGTGGGAAAGTCAAGAAATTTGTAGATGGTATCAGAGATTGAGTGCTGAAAGTGTAGTGTGGGACAGCAAGGAGAAAAATACAGCCTGCTGATTTTTCACTCAGAAAATTCCAGCAAGCTGATTTTTCACACACAAATTTTTTTATCTTTATTACAGCGTTTGGAAGGAGAGAATGCAGAGTATCTTTGAGGAGGCAGAAGTATGGGACATCATGGTGCATACCACACAGAACCCTGTTGTTGTGCCTACTAATGCTGTTCAGTTTGCAGAATATAATAGAAAGAACAACAAGGGTAAGAGACTGATTCTAGATGGAATCAAAGACCATTGCATTCCTCATGTGAGAGGAAAGAGAAATTCTCATGAGATGCAGACATCATTGTCCAATCTCTACCAGAGTACAAATGGGAATCAGAAAATGGTCCTGAAGGAGAAGCTGAAGACCATTAAGATGGGTAAGACTGATAGTGCAGTTGGATATCTCACAAAGATTACTAATGTGAGAGATGACTTGGCAGCAGTTGGAGAGGTCATTCCACCCACTGAGTTGGTGCGGATTGCAGTGAATGGCCTCCCCAGTTCATGGATGAACTTTGCTGATGGGGTTTGTGGACGTGAGACCCTTCCCACATGGGAGAGGTTTTGGGATGATTGCATTCAAACAGTAATCAGGAAGGGTCAACTTGGGGCAGCCAAGCTAGTTGAGTAGGATGAGGATGTAGCACTATTGGCAGGAGACAAGAAAGGCAAAGGAAAGAAGCAAGCTTCCACAAGAAGTGGTGGGGGAAAAGGCAAAGGTAAAGGTAAACAGGGTGACCCACAGAAGGACTATTCCAAGGTAAAGTGTTGGAATTGTCAGAAGATGGGACACTATGCAGTTGTGTGTCTGGAGAAGAAGAAGAAGAAGGGGAAGAACCAGAACATGGCAGCATCAGCAGAGGTTGAGGACTTTATAGATCGATTTTATCGGGAGTTTGGGTTCATTGCGTGTGAGTCCACTAGTGCAGGATCACCTACCACAGAGGTTTAGAGGGAGCATGCATTTCCCTTGACTAGCAGAGCATCTTCGGGTATATGGTATGTGGACAGTGGGGCTTCACGTCATATGACATGAGTCCGTGAGTACTTCTTAGAGATTTTAGAGAGTGGCACTAATATAGAGGTAGTACTCAGTGATGACAGAGTTGTTAGAGTAGTTGGTGTGGGAACACTGACATTTCATAGGGAAACCAAACCTCCCTTGAAGGTGTCAGATGTTATTTATGTGCAAGGGATGAGGAAGAATCTCATATCCATCTAAGCTTTGGAGGACAGAGGATATGAGATACTATTAAGGGGAGGACAGGTGATGATATATCCCAGGGGCACTCCAGCTGATTCAGCTAGAGTGATAGGTATACGCCATGCAAAGGTGTACAAGTTTGCATTCCAATCCCTTTTGGCATTGAGCAGTAGCACTGACAGCAGAGCTAGCAGTTCTGAGCTGTGTGAGATTTGGCACTACATGATGGGGAACATGTATCATGGGGCCTTGAGGAAATTGCGGGAGATCACTACCAGTGTGCCAGATTTCAGTATTGATCACTTTGATACTTGTAGAGGATGTGCGATGGGAAAGTTTGCCAAATCCCCTTTTCCCAGCAGTGACAGCAGAGCAACTGGGATACTTGATTTGATTCATTCCGATGTGAGCATTCGGATGTCTCATGTTTCCTTGAGTGGATATGAGTACTATGTTTTATTCATTGATGATCACTCCAGGAGGACCTGGATTTATTTCTTGAAGACCAAGAGTGAGGTCTTCAAGTGGTTTCAAGAGTTCAGAGCTCTTGTGGAGACACAGACAAGTTGTAAGATCAAGTCCCTGAGGTCGGACAATGGAGGAGAGTACACCCTTGGAGATTTTTTTGACTATTGTGCGGAGGCAGGCATCAAGAGGGAGTTCACTTTTCCTTAAAACCCCCAGCAGAACAGGGTTGCTAAGAGGAAGAACAGATCCAATGGAGGGGATACCAAAGCCATGTTACATGATCAGGGGTTTCCATTGTTTTTGTGGGGAGAGGCCTGCAACACTGCTATTTATTTGCAAAACAAGAGTCTGCATCGTGCCTTGGGTCATATGAATCAGGAGGAGGATTTTTCTAGGAAGAAGCCTGATATTGGTCATCTTCGTATCTTTGGGTGTCTCACATACTCCTACATACCCAAGGAGAAGAGAACCAAACTAGAGCCCATTGCAAATAAGGGTATCTTTGTGGGCTACAGTGAGACCTCAAAGGCCTTTCATATTTACATTCCTACACAGAGGAGAGTTGTTGACAGGTGGGATGTGAAGTTCGAGGAGGACAGGGCCTTTAGGAGGTCACAGGAGTTAGAGTATCTAGATCAGCCAGACCCTCAGCAGTAGCTGAGTCAGTCATAGGGATCCAGTGGGCAGGGATCAGGAGGATCCAGAGGTACATCTATGATGATGTCAGGTCCGTCAGTGAGCAGTGGCTCACAAAATCAGAGGGGTGGTGCTTCGGGCAGCATGCAGAGAAGTCCGCAGAGCAGTTCACTAGGGAGTCCACTGATGGATAGTTCACATGGTACCTCAACATCTACAGGTTCAGGTGTAGGCAAGAGGACAACCGACATACAATCAAGAATTCAGGCTCTTGATGATGATGAGGAGGAGGAGTTTCATTCTCCAATGGGAGAAGTGTGCTCAGGGAAGAGGAAGCCTAAGTGGCTTCAGGACACCTTGAGAGAGGCCACATCTGTTGCTGGGCCTAAGAGGCCGGTAAGAGAGAGCAGACCACCTGAGAGGTTTTATAGCTATATGGAAATGGCTACCAACATCCTTGACTCTGAGCCTTCTAGCTATGAGGAGGCAGCTAGCCAGCATGTCTGGAGAGAGGCCATGTAGGAGGCGTATTCTTCTATCATGAAGAATGATGTTTGGGAGGTGGTGCCGAGGCCTGAGGGCAAATCCATGGTTACTTCTAGATGGATTTACAAGGTAAAGCATGCTATAGATGGCAGCATTGAGAAATTTGAAGTGAGGTTTGTGGCTAGAGGGTTCTCCCAGGTAGAGGGAGTTGATTATGAGGAGACCTTTATTGCCGTGGCTCGATATACTTCGATCCACTCCATTATATCGATAGCAGCAGAGATGGGTTGGAAGATCCACCAGATGGATGTGAAGACTGCATTTATCAATGGCTTCATACAAGAGGAGGTGTAAATTGAGTATCCACAGGGCTTTGAGGTGCATGGGAAGGAGTCCCATGTGTGCAGACTGAAGAAGGCCCTTTATGGCCTGAAGCAAGCTCCTAGTGCTTGGTACTCTAGGATAGATACATACTTGCAGGAGATGGGTTTCACAAAGAGTGAGGCAGATCCGAACCTTTACTACATTGTGATAGGTGAGGAGCCTCTCATTCTGGTGTTGTATGTGGATGACTTGGTCATTACGGGTGCAGAGAGACTCATAGAGCACTGCAAGAGAGATCTTGCGGCGAAGTTTGAGATGAAGGACATTGGCTTGATGCATTACTTTTTGGGTTTGGAGGTGTGGCCGAAGGAGGGGAATTTATTCATGGGGTAGGCGAAGTATATTGTGGATATCCTTGGTAGATTACACATGGAGGATTGTAAACCCATGTCGACACCGATGATCACCAACTGGAAGAAGCTTCATGCTTCGGATTCCGAGTTGGTGGATCCCACATTGTACAGACAGTTGATTGGTTCCTTGATGTATATGGTCAACACTAGGCCAGAGATTTGTTTTTCAGTGAACACGATGAGTCAATTTATGTGTGAGCCTAGGAAGGTTCACTGGGTGGCTGCAAAACACATTTTGCGGTACTTGCAGGGGACAGTGGATTATGGTCTGGACTACAGGAAGGGGGATGGAGTAAGATTGGCAGGTTACACTGATTCTGATTGGGTAGGTTGTGCTTCTGATAGGAAGAGCACTTCAGGGTGTTTTTTTGGGTTGGGTTTGGTAGTGGTGTCATGGTTCAACTGGAAGCAGCAGTCAGTAGCATTGAGTTCAGTGGAAGCAGAGTATATGGCAGCCATTCTAGCTAGTTGTGAGGCCATTTGGCTTCGTAAGATGTTGTTTGGCTTATTTCATCAGCCATTGAGACCTTCAGTGATTTACTGTGATAATCAGAGTTGCATTAAACTCACGGAGAATCGAGTATTTTATGACAGGTCAAATAATATCGGGATCAAATATCATTTCATCAGAGAATATGTTTAGAAGGGAGATGTGAAGCTTGATTATATTCCCACTGATGAGTATGTTGCAGATATTCTTACCAAATCCTTACCATAGGGCAAGCATGTCTACTTCAGAGACAAGATCGGTGTGGTGAGGAACACCTTCCTTGGTAAGAGGGACTGTTGAAATTTGGTTACCGGAGGACAGGTGGTTCCCTAAGGATTTTATCTTTGGCCTAGGGAAAAGTGTCCAAAAGAATTTAATTTTTCTCCTAAAGTGACTTTATAATTTTATAAAGTCAAATCTAATTTAAAAGTGACTTTAAGTGATAAAGTTACTAAAGTCTAATTTTAAAGTGACTTTAATAAAGTCAATGTAAGATTAGAAAGGAAAAGTGACTTTGGAAATAAATGACTAAGTGGGTCGTTATTAAAGTGGGGTGAATTAAAAAAATAGAAAGTGAGATTTAAATGAGCATTTAATCTTAGCCCTAGATCTAAATCTGTTTCAGCCATTGGATTTAGGGATTCCCGAAAAGTCACTTAGGGTTAGGTTAAAGGAGGGAAAGGGGAAAAGGTCTTTCATTCTTTCATGAGTAGTTTGGGAGGAGAGAAGGAGAGCTGGAGATTTTTTTGAGAAGTGATAAGAAGGAGGGCAGCAGTGAAGAGATTTCAACAAAGGTACAACAACATTTATTGGCACACATACCGAGGCAAAAGATCCGTACAACAAGGGAGGGGTAGTGTTTCCAAGTGAGGAGGCATAGAAATCGAGGAAGAGGGTACAACAGCAAGCACACACTCTAAGGCACAAAAATCAGGCACGTTTTTCGAGGAAGAGGGTGGATGTCATTTCCGGCACAAAAATTGAGGAAGAGGACAGCAACTACAACTCTGATTTTTGGCATGGATTTCGAGAGAGGGTGCTGTACAAAATTTGTATAGTCCGTATAGCAAAGTATGGCTGTTTCGGCACACTTCTTGGGGTGGCCGTACAACATTTAATGCTGTCCTAAGGTGCTGTAAATTTTCTATTTTCTGTTATTGTTGATTTTTCACAATTTCTGAGGCGGTGTGCAAGCACAGAAATCGAGATAAGTCTGTAAATTGGTTGCTGGAATTTTTTCTGAGTTTTTCCTGTTTCACTGTAAAAGGCATTTTTTCAGAAAATAAAAGAGAAGCTTTCAGAATTGTTTTCCCCAAGAGTTGTAGGGGGTTTTTCCAGGGTCATGTTGACCAAAAATATTAGTGTTTAGATGTGTTGAGTGGCTGTTTAAAGCTTGCTGATTTTTATTTCCGCATGTTCCAACATTCTGTAAATTTTCCAGAATTTGTGTTTTCAGCAAAAAAATATTTTTCTGTTGTTGAATGTAAGGATATGGGAAAGGGAATTTAACTAAAAGGAGAAATAAGGTGAAATTGAAAACTGGTGTGGGAAATTCAAGAAATTTCTACAAGAAGATTCTGAGATAGATAGTGAACTACATGTTCATTTCCATCGTCCTCATCCTGTACTAGAACCATAGTTATCATGCTAAATGCAATGATAATTGGGAGGATGTATCAATGGAGTGTTAACGAGCAATGTTTTAAGCTTATCAAAAGATTGCTGGGAAATCTCATCCCAATGGAAGGGAACGTCTTGTTTCAAAAATCGCGTAAACCCCTTGGCCACTTTCGCATAGTTTGGAATAAAGCGCCATAAGAAGTTGGCTTTCCCCTGCAGACTCTGCAGTTGATGTAACGAGGATGGGGATGGGAGGTTAATGATAGCCTCAACCTTGAGGGGGTCAAGGTGAATTCCATCTTTGGAGACGATGAATCTTAAAAGACGGCCAGAATCTACGCAGAAGATGCACTTATGAGGAATGAGCCTAATATTGTAACGTCTGCAGCGGAGAAAAATATGGCGGAGGTGTTCAGGATGGTCCTCACGCCGAGATGAATGGGCTGGAAAATCGTCTAAATACGACTGAAAAATATGACGTGTGTCATGGAAAGCATAGGAGATAGGATGCTGGAACGTGGTGACAGTGTTTTTCAAGCCGAATGGGAGCTTTTTGTAAGAAAAATTACCCCACGAGCAGATGAAGGCATTCTTATGTTGATCAGCAGGTAAAATATTAATTTGATTGTAACCCGAGAAACCATCCATAAGGGAATAAATCTCACTCATCGTGCATTCGTCGATGATCTGATCTATAAAAGGAGTGGGGTAATTGTCCTCAAGATAGGCCCGATTGATGTCTCAGTAATCAACACAGACCCATATAGTTCCCTGCTTCTTATCTACAGGGCCCGATTGATGTATCAGTAATCAACACAGACCTGTATAGTGTCCTACTTCTTATCTATAGGGATGATATTTGAAACCCATTCTGTGTGGGGAATTGGATAGATAAAGCCTGCGTTGAGAATTTTTTCAACTTCTGCCTTTACAACTACGACTTTTTGGGGATGCACTGGGCATAGACGCTGACGCACGGGTTTCTCACCTGGATAGGTAGGAATCTCATGCACGAATATACTGGGATCAATCCCAGACATCTCTTCATAGGACCATGTGAAAACATCTCTGAATTTGTGAAAAAGGCTCGTGTATACCTGAATCTCTTTGGGAGAACAGGTAACTCCCACATGAATATTCTCAACTATCCCCGGTTTGACGGAGATGTCGATCGGCATGGTTTGAGTGATATTACTCAGATTTCCCTCCGAAAGAACCTCGTGAGTCAAAATCGGTGTTTGAAGAGGCAGAGTGGGAACCTGAGATGCAAAGCACTCTATACAATCAGACATTGCCCCCAGGCCAGGCATGAACGAGGAACGATGATGTCCATCACTCTATGGAAGATCTTCAAGAGACATCATTTCAATTATAGCTTCATCCGAAGGGAAGACTTCTCTTAAAGGATCAGGTGAATCTACATCGCCTAAACAAGGGGATTGAGAATATATATCTAAAGCCATGCTTGAAGGAGCATGTTCAGGAGGAAGAGGATCATATGCGGCGACAATCTCGCAGTAATTGATCTCAACTATAGTTAAAGGCATCGATTCTCTGAAAGAGGTCACCGGTTCAGGCGAAGGGATGATCCAAGGGTCGTCTGACCTAGAGATCATGTTAACTTGAACGGTGTGTGGTGGTGGCGCGGGAAAAATACCCATGAGGACAGGGTCCTTGAAAAGACCGGGTTGTACACTTTCGGGAGGATTGGGGATGTGATCCACGTAAGGAACGTTGTTCTTGGAGGATGAGGTGAAGAAAGACAATTGATCAACAGTGATAATTTTTCCCTCGTGAGGAAAATTTAGAAGCCAAAAGAGGGTGGATGAAACGCATAGCATGGCGTGAGTCCAATTGAGACCAAGAAGAATATTGTAGTTAAACTTGGCATCAACCACTTCTACTTCTACGTTGACTATCTTACCCTGTAACGTGATCGAAAAACTCTTGAGAACACCTAGGGGTTTAGATTCCCAACCATCAAATGCCTCTAGGGCATTGGGAGATGAAGTAAGAGCTAGAGATCCGATGGCCTTCCAGCAGGTGGATGACATAACACAGGTGGAAGCACCTTCATCCATAATGGCTCTGTGGATGTTGAGGTCATTGATACCGACTTGAATAACAAGAGCGATTTGATGTGGAATTTGGGGGACAAAATTTTCTAGGTCAATGGTGAGAAGACTGGAATCGGCAGGATCAATTCCACTGATTGCAGACAACAAAGCTTTCCGTTGCGATGGGCAACTTTGAAGCACTTCCAATGCAGACATTGCAGGAGGTGCCTATGCCAAATCCTCAGCAATGCTGTAGTGCTGAGCGGCACGGGCGTTTGGATTATAGGAATATTTTCGCAGAACACCTTTAGAAGGTGGCCTCACAACAGGTTCAGCGCAAGGCTTCTCAATTTCTAAAGGACCAGAGGCAGGTGGGGGAGGTGGGCCATCAATGAATTCCTTCCCAGCTGCCTAGCATGATCCAGCATAATCCTTCGAACGCGTAGCAATTGAGACAGGTGCAGCACCATTCATCATAAAGACTTGGGACCCAAATGGTGTCGATGGTGAAGGCTGCTCAACCATCTGGGTCTTTTGAGATGGGGATGGTTCTTTGAGAACTGCCGGAGTCCCTTTGGAGCCTTTCAAAAGTTGACTAACTTCAGATCGTCGAGGACAATCTTTGGTATCATGGTCTCCTTCCCAGATAAGGTATGGGTACTTCGGTTTACGATGGGAACCATTGTCAGCACGAGGTTTGGAAGACCTTGGTTTCGAGGCATCAGGTTTGGATTTTCCTTTGTCATTCTTCTCCCTTTGGAGGCCTTTTCTGTAGGGTTAGACGGAATGACTTTGACCTCCGCACTCTTACCAGAATCAGGAGGGGCGAGAAGAGCATAATTATTCAAAGAATTTGACTTCTGCTTCCTATTAGAGGACTTCCGAGAAGTCTGAGAAACAGAACCAATAACATTGTCCACCGATGGGGTAGCTGGTGCTTTAGAGGTCCCTGGCCGTGGGGCATCAGGCAAGATATCATAGAGTGTGCTGGACTGAGAGTACACCAGATCAAGGTACTGGGCATGAGCAATGGCTTGTTCTTCGGTCACACATGCCCCCATAGCAATATCTTGAGTGATCTTGCTAACGAAGGAGGTAGTGAACCAATGAGTTAGCAGTTGATCAGGTATATCAAACTTTATCAGTCTACAATGACATCACCACTCATGAATATGATTAGATATGTGGGTGGCTTTATCCTGCTTCAAAGAAGTCAAGAGATGTGTCCTAGCTTCGTAACGAACCAATAGCTAAAAATGTGTTAGAAAAGCCATAGCTAAGGTATTGAAGTCTTGAAAGATACCACGGGATAATTATATATACCACTTAGCAGCAGCATTGGTAAGAGTGCGCTGGAAAAGACGTAGACGAATTGAATCATCCACCCAAGATTTTGACGAACACCACATATGGTAGGTCATCACATGAGCTTGGGGGTCCTCTCCTGCTTTACCTTCAAATTTGGGGCAGTCACCGGGCACCTTGTTTGGAACCAGAGGCCAATAAAGATTGTAAATAATCGGATCATTGGTCAATTTAGAAGCATCTGGAAATTCCAACGTAGCAAGGAAAGGTAACTGATGATTGAAAGGCATACCAGGTCCTCGATAAGGACCTGTAATTTTACTCCACCCTGGTTGAGCATAACTTTTCCCCCATTGGTTCTGTCCCGGGGGATTATGAACATAGGGGGTGTAAGTTGTATAGTTAGATTGATACGGTTGCTGATAAATAGTGTATGGGGATTGAAAACCAGGGTATGGACCCTGATTATATGTCTGCCCCGTTTGAGCAGTATATGGATTTGACTGTTGAGTATAGGTATAGCCTGGTTGTTGAAGGTAATAACCAGAACCTTGGGGCGGGTTATAAACCAGTCGAGATTGACCTTGAAGGTAATAACTGCCTTGGGGTTGAGCGGGTTGTTGGTAAGTGGGGCCCTGCTGAGCCTGATAAGTTGGGCGCACAGGCGGATTCGGCTATGGAATTGAGTAAATCAGCTATTGAGCATGGTTGATAGGATGTGCAGACTGGCCTGGTTGGACAGGTTGACATGGCTGAGCGGGCTACCCTGGTTGAACAGGTTGACTAGGGTGAACAGGTTGTCCTGGTTGAACAGGTTGACCTGGCTGAACAGGTTGTCATGGTTGAACAGGTTGAACTGGCCGATGAGAGACACCAGGCTGCCCTGGATGAGCCGGTTGTCCTAGTTGCAGGATAGGGCCAGGTTGCGCCTAATAACTAGTTGGACCTATAACAGGACCATAAGAGGGACCTGGCTGTGCAAAATTTGGAACAATAGGAAAATGAGGTTGCAGAGGTTGCACAATATGTTGAGAGGGTTAGATTTTCCTTCTGGGACCGTACAACGGTTCTGGTTGGTACCTCGGTTGACCCGTAGGTCCTAGAGGTTGCCCTGGTTGGACCACAGGGTGAGGCTGTATAGGTTGACCTTGAGGGTTGTAGGACTGTCCTTGCAGACCGTATAACAACCCCTTCTAACTCAAAGGTTAGCCCTGTAAGGGTTGTTCTTGCGGGTCATAGAGATAACCAGGCTAGCCCGAAGGTTAACCATGGAAGGGTTGTCCTTGCGGTTTGGAAGGTTGCCCAACCTGGGCAGACAGAAAACCTTGAACATATTGATAAGCCTCTGGAGCAGGAAAATGTAGATGGTTTCCTTGCTCATTGTACTGATATGGAAAAATATAAATGGGTGTACCATCCTGTGCATAATGGAAAAAATAAGGGCAGTAGGGATCTTGGGAGGACTGACCAACCTCGGAGTTCGACTGCTGTAGAGACAACTGACACTCCTCAGGAGAGGTATTCTCCAGAATAGTAGATGTTATGTAGACGTCTTCAGGAAGTGACACGGTCCTGATGGACTCAGTAGTAACAGTGGTTGTAGATGTAGCTACACAGAGAGTAGGCCTAACAGGTACTGATGTGACCTGAGGATATGACGTGAGGGGTGTCTTTGGGGACATCCCTAACGAAGGAATAATCAGCCTCGTAGATAGAGATGATACTCCCATAGAGGCGACAGTGGCCACAATCTGACTTAAGGATCTATACCCCGCTGGAAGCGAAGGACCAGGCGAAGACATCATAGATAATTTGATGTTTTTTTCTGGGAACAGTTGGTAATCTTCACCAGATGTAGGGATTTCCTCACTAGGAGAAGGACTGGACGATTCCATATTTGACCCTGCCGCTAGATCTTCCAAAAGATGGCGAGGAATAGGAGGAATAACAACAGCTCAAAAAGGCAAGCCCGATGTAAGACGAGGGAAATATTCCCCTACTCCAAATCCAAACCAAGCGTTGGATAATGGCCAATTGAAATCAATTGGTCCTCCAAAGGGAAGCTCATATAGAACCGGTCCCCTATTAGGAAACTCAGAGACAATGGGCTGCTGAGGTTCAACAGAGGATTGAGAGACCTATGATGAATCTTCTGTGTAAGGACTACCAGTAGACAAAACTGAGGGTTCTGCCATTGTGATAGTAATGAAAATAAGAAGAGATCAAACAAAAGCACACAGGAAAAACCAAGGCACATAATCAAACGACCAACAAGCAAACTCTAAAAGGGCATGTGATCGCAGGTGATTTATTTTACCACATTGAAACTTAAAAACTTTACCGTTTCATATTTTAAGAGTCTAGAAATGGATGAAAGGTGACTCTATCTCTTTCAATTTGGAAACAAGTGTGAAATGATAAGCGCTTGATGATCCTTTCAAATTTAATGAGTCAGAAAAGATCAAAATGACTACTCTGGAACTCTAGGAAAAGGGTGTACTAGATATTCGTGAACTCCAATATACACCTTGGTTCAAAAATGAAAGAGAAATCAACCAAGGACTTGCTGTACGTGCAGGAAATCTTCCCGAATGTTGTGTCTGGTGTATCACAGGTATAAGGTGGTAGACTCGGCTTCCTACGGATAAAGGATAGTAACCTAGTGGGAGTCTCCCTTTATATACACGATGGTACGGGGAGCACAAGTCCGTACTAGTGCTATCTAAATCCAAGAGGCAAGCAACAACTACTAGGTTTAATGACGCCGGAACACGTCACTAGCCTAAACCTCTAAATATTTCGTTAATGTTTCAATGCTGCCTCAAGGTAAATTGCATAAATTTTAGTGTTGATCTTCAATTACGTTTCAATTTCCAGGCCCTACTGAATGTTATGTCTCAAAATCCTCTAAATGCACACTACATGCCACAATATATCACTTTGTTCGATGAATAGCTAACTACGGGAAGTTTGAGAGCTTTCACCCAATAACAAAATGATCAAAAAACAACCACTAGTGTCTCTAATGCACGCTAATGAAACTAAAATCTTTTCCTTTAGAGTTATATAACACTAATAACATAGAAAAGTTTTCAATTTTCACTAACTAATCAAAAGCAAAGAGATTTGATTTTGTATTTTCAATGTTTTAAGAGAAAAAGGCACTAAACAAATTTAAAACTAATAAAAATACCAATTCGAGAAATGATAGCAAAAGAGTGAAAGCAAGCAAGTTCACTCAATAAAAAATACACAATCAGACCTCAAATTGATGGATAAATCCCTCAAATCAAAGAGGAATCCCAAAGAAATATGAACCATGTAATCTAGGCTCAAAATGAGATAAAGTGAAACTCGAATGAGAAAAAGAGAAATCATTCAAATAACGAAATAAAACAATGGAAAACCACCAAACGAATGCAAAGAAGCAACAATGAAGTTGACTGGACAAATGAAAACCAAAAAATACCACGGGAGGCTGAGCACACTATAACACCTAGATGCCTTAGGGCTAGAATGTAAAACCGATAGTAGAGGGCAAACAACTGGAAGATAGAGGTCACCCACAGTCAACCAAGGCTACATGACACTCAAGTAGTCGAAAAAATGACACCAAAACCAAAAATCAAGCTCAGAAAGCTCAGAAAGAAGCAAACCCTAGCACCACACAGGATTGGCGCGACTGTCTGGCTGCAACTAGCGCTAAAATAGGATTGGCACAGGGGCTGACCTAGCACGACTGTCAGGGAAAAAACCATGCCAGTCGAGTTTACTAATGTCAAAAATAAAAAAGATCAAACAGGGTGGATCAGGTATGATGAGGCTAAACAAGGGTTTAACACTAGAAAAAGGCAAAAAAGAAGAGTTGATCAAGTAGACAAAGACCAAAATCAACCAAAAAGACAAGACAAACTCCAATCAATGTCTCCCTAGTGGAGTCGCTAGTTTTTTGGAGAGGTAAATCCCCTCTGCAGACAGAGGCGATCCCTACTAGCCTAGATCGGATCTAGCAACAACCGAGTCACGCTAAGATGCAAGTTCCTAGTTACAAAAGACCAAGATGCGACAAGAGGCCTACCTTAAGTCCCACGCTGCTATTGCTTGCAGGAAAGATGATGCTTCTATCCTTCGCTTTGGTAGATTACAATTCTCCCGCTTGGCACGTTAGAACACCTACACGTACACGAAGAAAAAACACACGACGTAAAACCTAATACATAGAACCATATATCAATCAGAGAGGATATAGTTCATAACACAAGACATGAACATATCAATGGAACCATAATCGAGGTCGTTTATTATTAATCACAATGAAAGAAAGATACAACCTCAGCTCTGACGTTGAATCTTCCTTCAGCGGGTCGACAACAGAGCACATCTAGATGAATCTCGTCGGGAATGGGACAAATCTCTCTCTCTCTCTTCAGCTTGGCTTGGAGGCTGTCTGGCGATAGTCTCCTTACCATTGATTCAACTCTATTCAGGCTAGCTTGCAAAGGGAAATGGCAAGCTTATATATATGGTGGAAGGGGATTTGGGATCCCTACAATGGTGGGATTGGCCCTATTCTCAAGGAAGCTTCTATGAGAGGTGGAAAACCACTTCCCATACATGGAGATCCAGAGCCAAACATCCCAAATCATTTTAGAGACTTGTTCAGGAGTTGGTTGGAATCAAACTTCCGCCATTTATTTTTAAAAAACAAACCTTATTAAGCTTGGCGCGAGTAATACACTGGGACAGAGCGCCAGTTGGCATGCCCTCTTTGTTGGATTTCCCCCATTGGAGCAAGGGCTAAACTATCTGGTCGCACCAAGGCCAAAAGGTCTATTTTTAGGGCTTGTTATAGGAAACTGTCTTCAGAGGAATAATTTTCCTTGTCAAGGGGGATGCCATGAAAGTGGTTTCAGGTCATGTCACTGCTCATAGGTCACAGAATAGGCCCTCCAATGTGTGGGACGAGAGATTGCAGGGGCGGTGACAAATTACTATGTAACAATAGTGTAATATCGCTAGTTTTTCGACTTCTATTAGACAGTTGAACAATCCTAAAAGGTCAGGTGGAGCCAAGGGAAAACAATTATTGTGGACATATTTTATTATTTTAATTTAATAAAATGATAATGTAATTCATTGTACAAAGGCTAGAGTATAATTAGAGATCACGAATCCAAGTCCATGAGGATGGATAATGTTCCCAAGGCTATCCCAGTTAACGAAAAATCCTTTGAGAAAATAAATTAAATATTGAGAATTTGATTGGAGATAAAAAACTAAAAAGATACCCCAATAAAGGGGAAAGTTATTGGGAAGAGGTGGAATAAAACTAGAAAGAGGAAAAACTAGTTTTAAAGTACTTTTGTGAGAAAACGAAAGGAAAGCCTAAGGAAAAAGGAAAAAAACATCCTAATTAAGTAGATGCACTTATGGAAACAATATGATAGGAAAGACGGCTTAAATAAGAGAATTCTAGGTAGACAAGAGGTTGTCTACTACTGCAAATAATTGATCTCTACCCGGGGGGAGCTGTGGAGAAAGAGCTCATAGGTTCAGTGGAAAATAGTCTACCATAATTGGTATGCAAAATTTAATTCATTTTATCTTCTATTTGTGTTATTATGTTGAAGTTAAATGTAATGTCCCTAAAATTTTTGCTTTTAAAATAGGCAGTTAAGACTTTAAGGGTGAAAGTGGACCCCAAAGAACATGTTGAGGATGGATATATTTTATTAAATTAAGTTAATCAAATATGCAATGACTAGATTGAGATTTGAGATCTAGAAACCAAATCCATGAGGATGGATAAGGTTGTAATACTTTCCCAAACTTCCAGAAATCCTTGGAAGGAATAAAGTAAGATACTTAAATCAGAATTGGAGATAAATATCTAATTACTCCAATAATGAAGAAATTATTGGAAAGAGGTGGAATAAAGCTGGAAAAGCGGAAAATCCATCTTTAAAAGTAACTTTGTGGAAGAAACAGAGGGAAAGCCTAGGAAAAACAGGAATACAAGATCCTGAATTAACTGGACACAGTTAAAGGAAACAGGTTGGGGAAAGCAAGCGTATATAAACATATTCTAGATAGACAAGAGGTTGTCTATCACAGGAGCAAAAGATCTCTGCTCGGGGGTGAGCTATGGAGAAAGAGCTCTAAGATTGGGAGGAAACTAGTCAAACCTAAGTGGTATGCACAATTGTTAGAATGGATTTTGATTTAAATTTTGATGAGGTAACAAGATATTGTTGAAGTAATCAGTTTAATCTGAGAATTTGGAATTTGAATCCGAGTTAGAATTTGAAAATGTAGGAATTACAAGTATCTTTGCGGGTATTTGAATTTAACGGAGATCAATATGATAGAAATAGTAGAATTTGTATGGTTGTATAGACATATTCTGCAGAGGCCCAACTCTCAAAATGTCTAAACCCAGTGGTGGATCTAGGTCTGAAGTTAGGTGCCTCAGAGAAAATTGTAATTCCTGTAAATTAATTATTGTATTATGTTGCTAGCCAAGTGTACAGGTTACTGATAAATAAAGCCTAACCAGAAAGTTATATGTCGAAAAGAAATATCTAGTTACTTATATCTAAATATATACATAAGTGTACTTTTACATAGGTTATGTGCTAGATAGAGAAAGATAAACTAGATCTGTAGGTTCTGCAGATAGGAAGAAATCTGAGCTGTATCACTAAAAGTACATGCACATAAAGTTAAGATAGTATACAATTCAATAGACACCTTAATATTTCTCACAGGAACTCTTGTATATAATTAAGAATAGAAAGGAACAAACTATGTGAATATATATATATATATATATATATATATATATATATATATATATATATATATATATATATATATATATATATATATATATATATATATATATATATATATATATATATATATATATATATATATATAGTTAAGTGGAAATATTATGATAAAATGAGAAGAGAAAAGACTGGTATAAATTGTATACCTGAATATTTAAATCTCGGAAGAGAAACAAATAGGATAATGTTATTTCAAAACAAAACATACATATATAATAAATTGTAGTATTATTCTAGGAAACGTTCCATTAGTTACTACTCTCCATATGTATATTAAAGTAAATATCAATTGTTCTAGATTATTTTCCAGCTTACTAAAGTTAGAAAACTATACATACAAGGGATATGTAAATTCTCATACACCAAAACTATATTCCTATATCAAGACCTGATATAAAATAAAGATTTGTCTCATAGAGTTATCATTACAATAGAAAAAAAAAATTAATTCTTGTCTTATGACTTAAAAAGGAATAGGTCTTTATATTGCATATTGTTAAGAAAAAATCTACAACATTCCCATAGACTGAGATAGTGACTTAACAATTATAACTCCTAACTCAGTTGATACAAAAATATAAAATTTCAAACACAAGGAATCATGCAAAGTGGATTTGACTCGGTATCAAATCAAAATGTTACAAAGAGGGAATGATGGTTCCCAAATGATAAATTGTTAGACCTATTTACAAATTCATGTAGAGATGGCATGACGGGAAATCCGATAGGATTAGACCAACTTGAAAAGGAATTGTATTACTATTTTGAGTAAATAGAAAAGATAGTAGACAGTTATCAGTCCAAAATTAAAGATCTTACCTACCTAAGACAATAATATGGGTTAGTTCCCGTTAATGGTTGAAAAACACATATAATAACTAAGAATATAATTAAGAGTGAAAGAGTAAATTATTACCTGATGGACAGAGTATTATAGTGCTAGAAAGTTAACAACAACCAAAGAGAATTGATGAAATGGGTTTCATAAGTTAACGTGACTGAATTCCCTGTAGCTACAAACTAGAAACGTGGGTTACTGTAATATCATAAATCGAAACCATATAAATTGGGTATTCAAGTATAAGGAAATAGAAGACCGAGAAATATAAATATAAAACCCATTTATGGAGAAGCTGAAACACAGTTCTGGTAAATACATCTACAAAAGAATTGTAATTTAGGCAATTAAAAACTAGAAATAGATCACTTTGTAAAAAAAATTCAAGAATTCAAAGTTAACTAGGTCAAAACTCTTCTTGTAATACGATTCCATGAGTCTAGATGCATTTTTACATCGATAACGGAGTAAAAAAAAATATACCTGCAGTTTGGGTAAAAACGCAAGGTAAGACACAAATCAATGAGGACCTAGTAAATCATAAGAGCCTGGTTATAAACTAATTCCCCGAACGAAGATACATAAATATAAAACCCTACGTTCTAGTAATTGAAATTAAATTATTCGAATGAATTGGAAATGGAGATTTTTGAAGTTTCCAATTCAACATAACTATGAAAATTATAGAATTATAGTAAGGTGGAATCTAGATTCAAGAGTAAACGAAGATAATGGTAGTCAAAATACTCCCTAGTGTCCAACATATAATGATGGATTGACAATGATGAATAAAAATAATTGTAGGGTAGATTGACCAAATGGAAGACTGAACGGAGAGTGGAGAATATTGTCTATGTTGTAGAGAAGTTCTTTAAATAAACATTATAAAATTTACCATTCGACATTCACATGCAGAGTAAAGGAAACCGAGAAAGCACAACAAAAGAATGAAATAAAGTTCCATGACATATCAATAAAAGAAATAGCGGATGGAATTAGGGTTACCTTGAACAAAGAGGGAATACATCCACTGCATAAACACAGAGAGTTGGAAAGAAACCCTGTCATAAAAAATAGATAAAATTTTATGATAAGATTTAGCATAAAACAAAGCCATAAAAGGCTACGCATTTCCTTTCTCCCCAGGTTAAGGACGTCATCAGGTTATGGGGAGAAATCCTCCTCCTCATTTCACAATGACTGGTTGAATATCCAAATAAGTCGCAACCAGGTTAGAGGAGCAAGACCTGTAAAGGCGAAAGTCCAAAAAAACTTGTCCTTCAGAATTATAAGGAATCACTGTCTACATTACATAGAGGGGGCGGAAGCCATATGAGAATGGTTCACAGAGAGACAAAAGTATTATGACAGTTAGAAAACCTAATGGAAATTGAATCTATATCGTCCACTTGTCGGTAGATCTCTCCTATTACTAGGATCGATAATGTTAGGGTTGCACAAATGAAGAGGCATCTGATCGAGTATAAACCATTAACACAGTAAAATCCCCAAAAATCTCAACCAACAAAGTTCTGACCAAAATACGAACCGAATAGTAAATTCAGTCATTAATACGACCAGCTAAGACAAAGGTCAGATTATCGAGGTTCGACACCTAGAGGACAATGAAATTATTACGTGTAGATGATACAAGTACAGTGAAATGAAATAGCCAGTTGCGTACCATATGCAAATAAATCATGAAGTTTCTATTAAGGAACAATTGAGAGGACGAAGGGTTTTAAATAAGTGTAATGTTTTATATCATACCATAAGAGTTCCAATTTAATTGGTGGGGTAAGATTACCTTAACGAAGACCCTATAGTAGCTAGGGTATAATGTTATCTTATAACCTAGACAAAATTATGATCATATCAATCTCACAAATGAATCATAGCCTTCGTCAATGATTAGAAATAACGTACCATAAAAATAAGTATAAATGTTTCATGAAGATTTGATGGTATAGAAGTTTGAATGATCATTATAAGGGTATTGTTGACACCTAATCCTATGGGATGGGTGTGAACATTTAATATTGTATATTATTTAATATTAGGAAATAAGGAAGGCCAAGAGTCATTGGGAGATGAATCCCAATAGCCTCACATCCATGTATAAATGCATGTTCATTCTTCATTCAATAACACATTCTGATTTGGGGAGTTACCTCCTGGTTTGACATGGTATCAAAGCCAGTCCCACTATTGGCATTTCTGCCTGTGGTGTAACTCCCTCTCCTTTGCTCAGTCAGTTTTTAATAATAGTTTTGCTTCTCCTATTTATTGCTAGACTGTTATTCTGCATTTTTTTTTCTCTGCATAGCTCTGACATTTGCAGCTCCTGAAGATTTTGCAATCCTGCAGTTCTTGAAACACTGCAAATTACAGCCTCCCTCTGCAGTCCTGCAAAGATCCTATTCCAAATCTTTTTGTAACAGGCCTCTTGGCCTCCTTCTCCCTCTCCTTTCCCAACGCCTTCTCACTCAACTCAACTTCCCATTACCTACTCTTCCCAACGCTCTTACTTCCTATTACCTATCTCTCCCCATACACCAGCGCCCCCCTCACTGCTAACTCTCCCCACCATCCCCACGCCAACTACAGCAGTGGCCTCATCCCTGCGCGTACCACCTCCCTCTGCGTACACTCTTAACCCCTCACAATTCACATATAATATGCCTGTCACATATATACAACACACTGCCTCTGTCCATTTCATATACAGTCTTCCCTGTCTGTTGATACAAGTCGACCCTCCATCCATATTGAATACGCTTAAGTTTTCAATACGCCATCCAAGCTCAAGTTTTTAATACCGCTCTGTCCGCCTGCATACACCATTACAATACTGCCTCATACGCTCTGTCGCTCTCTGTCAACATCTATTAATACGCCTTCACGTATATAATACATTGTTTGGTCAACTATACATACGCTGGTTGAAATCCATAATTCCGCCAACCTCCACGCGCTGGTTCAACTCCATAATTCCGCCAACCTCCAAGAGTTTATAATACCAAACACCTCTTTCTCTTTTACATTTCGCCCCTCCGTTGTTTCATAATAAGCTGTCTCCATTATAATATTACACCCCTCCATACGTTAATACAACACCCCTCCCAACTTTTAAAACCACCACCTCCACTATTATAATACACGTTGTCTTTGTAATATAAAACCGCCCCTCCTCCCATATGTAACACGTCCCGTCCCATATGTAATACCTCTATTTCAATATCGCCACTCTTTTTACATACGCCCTTTCAAATAATACCGCCACTCTTTTTATAACATTTCATACCAACCTTCATAATATTCAATACCGCTTTTCCCATTCATATACCATCCCACCATATTACCCCCCATTCATATATTCAATACCACCTCCATAAAACAATATCCATATAAAGTCCCTTTCTTCAAACAAAAAAAATATATTTTTTCTTTGGTGCAGAATTCAGTTTTTAGCAAGAGCTTTTGTGTCCTTTTAAATTCAGTTTTTTAGCAAAGAGTTTTTGTCTTTTTAAATTGAGTACATTTTCCCGCAAAGAATTTTTTTTGTTTTCTCTCCTTCAAGAGAAATTTTCCAGCAAATTTTTTTTTTCCTCCTTCAAAAGAAGATGACAGTCCCTTCATCTTCTAAAGAGGCTGCATAATTGGCACATAGAGAAAAGAGTCATTCTCCAGATTCATCCAGAGGAAGTGGTGGCAGAAGAGGAAGAGGAAGAAGAAACTTCAGAAAAAAGGGGGGCAGACAATCTAAAACTCAGCAGCAAAGAAATCAAGAAAAAGGTAAAACTAATGAAAAAGACAAAGGTAAAGCACCTGAATCAGCTCATTCTGTTCTAGCACATTGTAACAATGGAGTAACTGAAAACCTATTTGATGTTTCATTTACTTCATGGAGAGATGATTGGTTGCTAGATTCAGGAGCAACATGTCACATGACATTTAGAAGAGATTTTTTTGAAGAATTCACTGACAAAGTTGATGGAGCAGTATATTTCGCAGATAAATCCAAACTCAAGCCATCAGGGCTTGGCACAGTCAGGCTTAAACTGCCTGGTCTTCCAGATCATATCCTACATGAGGTTCTATACCTCCCTGAGTTGAAGAGACACTTGTTGTCCCTGGTCGAAATCCAGCAGCAAGGACACTCAATTCACTTGTTTGATGGAAAGGCAGAGGTCAGAAAAGCATCAGATCACTCACTTGTCATGGAGGGAATAGAAGAAGGGAGACTCTTGGAGCTAAAAGGTTCATCTGCTCATGCTCAAAACTTTGCATTCAGTTCACATCATGGTGAAGGTACATTCCCATCAAGTCTTTTATGGCATGCTAGATTTGGACACTTAAACTATGACAGCCTTCGTTTGTTGAAGAAAAATGGTGTTAATGGACTGCCTACAATTCCTAGAAAACCTAAGGAATGTGATGCTTGTATTCTAGAAAAGCATAGCAAACAGCCATTTCATGATTCACACTCCAGAGCACATAGAAAACTTGAACTTGTTCATTCAGATTTATGTGGCCCTATGCCTATTGCTTCTGCAAATGGAAACAAATACATGATGACATTTATTGATGAATACACCAGGATGTGTTGGATTTACTTACTGAAGAATAAGTCTGATGCTTTTCAAACTTTCAAGAATTTTCATGTATGGATTGAAAATGATGCACAAACACATATTGGCTCTCTACGTATTGATAATGGAAAAGAATACACCTCAAACGAATTTGAAAATTATCTTCGTCAACATGGAATCAAACATCAAACAACAGTGCCATATAATCCACAACAGAATGGTGTAGCTGAAAGAATGAACAGAACCATCTTAAATATGGTCCGCTCCATGTTATTTTTCAAGAATGTAAAATTGATGTTTTGGTCTGATGCAGTTCTATGTGCTGTTTACATAAAGAATAGGTGTCCTTCAAGTTCAATTAGAAACAAAACTCCTTTTGAAATGTGGCATGGCCACATTCCTTCGGTAAAGCATTTCAGGGTCTTTGGGTCCACCTGTTATGCCTTGATCTTCTTGGGGTACTCCAATACCTCCAAAGGATATTGTCTCTATGATGAAGCAAATAAGAAGTTTGTGATAGCAAGAGATGTCATATTTCTTGAATCTTCCAAGAGTGACAAGGTTGTTGAGCGGCAACTTGATCGCCTGGATAGATTCACACATGCAAATTCCTTCCAAGAATTTGATAATGTGATTCCACATCTTGAAGGGGGGATTCCGATATTGAATCAAATTGTGGAATCATGTCCTGAAGCACTCTCTCCCCCACATGAAGAAACAACCATGGATGACACATTGGATGATGTGATTGACAGAATTGGGAGATTGAATCTTGAATCAATCCCAACTCAGTCAAATGACCATCCTAGGCCATCTCAAAAAGGTCCTCCCAAATGGATGAGAAAGACACTGGAGAATGTTCATCCTGATGAGGTTGGAAAAACAGGAAGAAGAAGTTCCACTCAACAAATTGAAGGTGATGTAGATAATTCTGATTCTCCTGTTGATATGGATATTGCTTATAACTGTGAATTGAGTTTGTCTACAGATCATGAACCAACTTCCTTCAAAGAAGCCGCTTCTCATGATGAATGGAAAGCAGCGATGCAGAAGGAGTATGATGCCTTGATAAAGAATGACACTTGGAAGCTGGTTGATCCACCTTTGGGAATGAAACCAATTGGCTCTAAGTGGGTCTACAAGAACAAGAACAAAGCAGATGGCTCACTTGACAAGCACAAGGCCAGGCTTGTGGCAAAAGGTTTTGCACAAAATGAAGGAATTGATTATGAAGAAACTTTTTCTCCCACAGCAAAATGGACCACCATCTAGACTCTCTTTGCCTTAGCAGCTCAGAATGGATGGAAAGTCCATCAGATGGATGTAAAAACAACCTTCTTGAATGGAGATCTAAAGGAGAAAGTTTATATGTCCCAGCTAGAAGGATTTGTGGTAAAGGGTCAAGAAAACAAAGTTTGCAAACTTGTAAAATCCTTGTATGGCCTCAAGCAAGCACCATGAGCCTGGTATGAGAAATTGACTGAGCATCTTCTGAAACTTGACTTCAAACATTTTGATCTTGATGATGTAACTTTTTTTGTTAATAAAGTTGGAAAAACAGTTGTATATCATGTGGTATATGTAGATGATCTTTTGATAACAGGAAACAATGAGAGCTATATTGCATCCATGAAGAAAGAGTTGAAGAAAGGTTTTGAAATGACTGATTTGGGTCATGTTCATTACTATTTGGGTATTGAAGTAATTCAACATCCTAAATTCATATTTCTTTCTCAAAAGAAGTACATTGGAGATCTCTTGAACAAATTTGGCATGGAGGACTGTAATCCCCTAACCACTCCAATGGAACAAAACTTGAAGCTCACATCTATTGAAGGGAAGGAATTTGAGGATGCAACTAAGTATAGACAGCTTGTAGGAAGTCTTATCTACCTAACCACCACCAGACCTAACATTTCATTTTCTGTTGGAATCCTCTCAAGGTTCATGCAAAAACCTTGTGAAGGACATTGGTCTGCTGCAAAAAGAGTGTTAAGGTACTTTAAGGGGACTCAAGACTTTAGACTCAAATATACACAGGTAGGTGACTTCAGCTTGATCAGATACTCTGATTCAGACTTTGAGGGCGACAAAGAAACAGGGGTGTCTACTACAGGTTACACCATGAGTCTTGGATCAGGAGCTGTCTCATGGAGATCATGCAAACAGTCAGTTCCAGCAGATTCCACGACCGAGGTTGAATATGTGGCAGCAGCTAAAGCAACAAAGGAAATTGTGTGGCTTCGGAAAATACTGGAAGATTTGCAGATGAAACAAATGTACTCCACACCACTCATGATCGACAACACTTCTGCAATAAAGTTGGCCAAGAACCCAAAGTTCCATGATCGAACAAAGCACATCAATACAAAGTACCATCTAATTCGACATCATGTTCAGGCCAAAACCATCCATCTACATCATTGTTCCACAAATGATCAAACTGCTGACATCTTCACCAAAGCACTTGGAAGAGAAAAGTTTGAAAAGTTCAGATCGATGCTTGGACTCACCAACATCCCTTCGGATTAAAGGGGGGAATGTTGACACCTAATCCTATGGGATGGGTGTGCACATATAATATTGTATATTATTTAATATTAGGAAATAAGGAAGGCCAAGCGTCATTGGGAGATGAATCCCAATAGCCTCACCTCCATGTATAAATGCATGTTCATTCTTCATTCAATAACAAATTCTGATTTGAGGAGTTACCTCCTGGTTTGACAGGTATGAGAAGTTATACTCCCAATTTATTTTAATATATATAGAGGATAATGGAAGGGTAAGAGAAAAACTTATATTGAGTAATATAAATTGATTAATATGGATCATCTGGTTGTGTGCTATGAAGGTTGGATAAATCATATCAAAACCATATAAGGATGAACATGAGGTCTATTGTCAATAACCATAAATGAATAAAAGTCCTAGCCGAAGACAACATTAATGTATATCCGAAGCTTTAAAAGTATAAGGATGTAAAATGAATATATTGGTATATATTATATAGTGTAAATAATAAGGATTCAAAAGGTTAACTGAAAATATAGATAACCTAAGTATTTTATACTATTAAAGTATAAAGATGAATGAAAATGCAATGGGTGACTTATGATTTTGTATATGTCTTTAAAATTTGTGGGTAAACATAAGAGGGTTAGGTTGAAGTCTCTTTTGACAATACCACATGATAATTAGTGGAAAAGCCAGTTCACATATTAATGCTAATTGTAACTATAAATTATTAAGTGGAAAGAGTATGTTAAATACCATGTTATTATATTAGTGGTCAAATATACTATGGTCGGAAGGAAAGAGATAACCTTCCCTTTAGTTCAATATTAAACAAGCAACCAATTTCACCATGTTAATATATAACATTGGAATAGGAGCCGTATATATAGCCATTTCATTAACTCAAATGAGATGGGGTGCATTTAAGTATGGTGGTATATTGAATCCCCAAAATAGACATAAAGAGAACATGTGAAAACATGTATGGATGAAATAAATTGTATAATCATAACTGAATGGGTGAAAACATGTATCGATGAAATTGTATAGTCATAACTGAATGGGTGAAAATGCTTAGGGGAATAGGCATTTTCCATGTATATATGATCACAACCTACTTAAAATAATTGTAATTCATCTCATATTCATACGTCAGGATTCTAATGGTAATGTTAATTAAATTAATAGCTATGGTGATATTTAACAGAAATTGTTCATGACTTCGCGGGTATACACATATACGTATTACAAAAAAAATATGGGGAGTATATCTAAGTATATCAGCGATATATAAATAATTGTGGTAGACACATAATAAAGGTTATCATTGTTTTAGGTTGACAATGTACAAAGTGGATCCAGGTCAGGCTCTGACAAATTATAGTAATAAGTAGACATATTACTGTAATTAGAAAAACAAAATTCGAGATAAGAGGTGTTACAAATGGTATCAGAGCCCATGTTAAAACACTAGGCAAAAATGTGTTCTCACACCATAAAAAAATTATGTTTCTATAAAAATTGTTAAAATTAATTTTCACTAATGTTTGAATTCATGAACAGTGAAATAGTGCTAAACTATACAACTGCAAACTAGGAGAAAAGAGACGGGCTGTATGGGGATCTGGGTGTGGGGAAAACCCAAAAAATACAAATATTCTATTGATGGGTATGTTGCATCAAATGCAAAGAGAAAAATAAACTGAAAAATAAAATTCTCGGAAGAATTTTGAGGTAGATGATGCCTCTAGACAACAGTTTAGGAGGAATAAGGAATTTCAGAGGAATTCCGGAAAAATTTAATTAGATATTCATCCTATGATGGAAAAGGGAGGATTATTCTACAGTTTTTTTCAAAAGAAGGTATAAAATGTTAAAAATATGAAAGGAAAAACACCAGCGACAGTGGGTCACGTATACCTTTAAACTAGTAGATAAATTTGGGGAAGTTGTCTTTTGCAATTTGGAAAAAAATCAGCAATATTGGGAGCTAAAAATTGTAGAATATAGTAACTATGGTTAACAAGAAAATATTGATGAAGGGTGTAGAGTCGAAGAACCAAAAATTGATAATGAAAGCTCCCAAAGTTCCAAGAATGAAATAAAGAAACATAAAGTTAGTCATAAATGCACATTCTGTGATAGGATAAAAGTGGCTAGAGAAAATTTAAAAGAAATTTTCAGATATGCAATATAAAAAACATGATTCTATGCTGATTGATGAACCTAGATGTGGTTGTGAAAAGACAAGAAGATTCCAGCAAGTTGGAATTTTGTACAAAATTGACATATCAAATTTTCAAATATTGCGGAAAGATAACCATGTATAATGAACTTTAATTAGAGTTCAATGATTTCCATTCTCTGTTTCTATGAGGGATAAACATGAACAATAAATACCTACCAAATTGTTGAAAGAAAACATTTCATGGTAATTGTAGTAATGGGAAACTAGTGAAATCACAAGAGTCAACAAGAAAAGGACTGAAAATTATATTATGTGGAATGAACATAGCAAGCTGAAACATAATCTACTAGAAAAAAAATTTGGTGCGAATTAAAACTGAAGCAATAATAAGTACTACTGAGTTGAAACTATATAAGACCAATTAAACCTCTGCTGGAAGTATCAGTCATGTTGATAAAAAAAGTAGGAGCTGGAATCCTATAGGAATAGATTAGTCCTATTTAGCCCTATATATATATATATATCAAATAAACCATAACATAGCGAAAAATGTAGAATTGTTGTTCAATTTTGTGAAAGTCTAGAGGAACAGTAGTAGATGGAAGAAAATATCAAGAGTGAATTTAGTTACAATCCTGATATATCTCCTTTTAAACTCAGCTGGAAAAAGAAAATTCACTACATCCACCAGCAGAGAAAAATGCATAGACCGAAAAATAGTCAATATAACTTGAACAGTTCACCAAATCCTGTTTAATATTTGAAAAGTATGTGATACGAAGGATTGTACAAAAACCATAGAGGTTATAGCATGGGATTGGAAGGAAAAATAATAATTTGACAATAAGAGGAATTATACTGAGTTAGTGTTAAGGTTTCTGCTAAAATGTATGCTTCAAGTACAACAATAAGGGGGGTTTTGCATTAGAACACCTAAAATCTAAGTAGAAATCCTTCAAAATAAGGGAAATGTTAAGAAAAATGGGTGTTTTCATTTCCTTACTAAGTTTGGAAGAAACTGAAAAAGAGGTTGGGATGTTTTAAAAAAAGGGAATGTTTTAAAAACTGTGAATACTATTTATGTAATAAAAAGTTTTGGCGGTAAATAAGTGAGACAAGTAGGACCAATACAATGTTAAAGTAGGAAAATCACTCAGAGTAAAACTGAAAAATATTGAAATATTGATGAACATTTACAGTCAAAAAGAACAGATAAGTGTAAAATTAGAGGGTACATAAATAATGTGACCCTAATACAACATAAATGGTAGAAAATTACCATAAAATTTCCTTTGTTCAGACATACAAATGACTCAAGTTAAGTTCAAGATTTAAAATAAGACATGCTAAACTGATATGAGTAAAAAAAAGTAATGAAATATTGACCTAGTAATTTTTTGATTTAGAAACCGAGGACTATAAAAATCGATCAATGTGTGCAAGACTAAAACTGTAAACTAAGATAATAACTGACATAATTGATGAGCAAAAAAATAAAATCCAGTCAAAAATGGAAATTGAGTTATAGACCTTATTATGGAGCATGGTTATTACCATCTGAATTGAATGATGAAATCAGTTAATTAGAAGGCATTTGGAGTACATGGATGAACTGGAAAAAGGCAATCAGAACCTCTGCATATGATCAAGTTTTTTTCCCCGAAGTTCTAATGAAAAAGTAATTGTTGCTTTTAAGTAACTATGTAACAGGAATTGTACACTCTGATAAAATGAGTCAAAGGTAAAAATACCATAACAAAAATCACCAGAAGAGTCAAATTAGACCATACTGAGTAAGAATGAAGTCTCATCGAAAAATAGGGAATGATAAGAAGTTATGCTAAGTCGCATTATACTGCTATGAAACTTGCACGGTTTTGCTAACGAATGAATTTATTATTAAAGTTTAGAAATTTATTGTGAGTAGAAATATATGTATATGATACTACTGATATGAATTGGTATGAATTGTGGACAGACAAATGATGGAATAAAATATTCTTCCAGATAGAATTCATGCAATAAAGTAGGAAGAAAATTAAACTCCAGTGTATCCGTCAGTAGAGTGAAAGCAGAGGAAGGTGCTGGTACTCTGAAGAAACTGCCAGGAGCTGGAAGCAAATATGAAGGACAAATATTCATCCTGAGTTGAGTAATCAACATCAAAGTTGTAACATTGAGGACAGTGTTCAGTTTTACGGGAAAATATGTAATTTCCCTAAAAAAATTTATTTTAAAATAGGCAGTTAAGAACTTTAAGGTTCAAAGTGGACACCAAAGAACATGTTGAGGATGGATATATTTTATTAAATTAAGTTAATAAAATAAAATGGAATTAATGTGCAATGACTAGATTGAGATTTGAGATCTAGAAAGCAAATCCATGAGGAAGGATAAGGTTGTAAGACATTGCCAAACTTCCATAAATCCTTGGAAGGAATAAAGTAAGATACTAAAGTTAGATTTGGAGATAAATATCTAATTACTCCAATAATGAGGAAATTATTGGAAAGAGGTGGAATAAAGCTGGAAAAGAGGAAAAACGAGCTTTAAAAGTACCTTTGTGGAAGAAACAGAGGGAAAGCCTAGGCAAAACAGGAATACAACATCCTAAATTAACTAGATGCAGTTAAAGGAAACAGGCTGGAGAAAGCAAGATTATATAAGAATATTCTAGATAGACAAGAGGTTGTCTATCATAGGAGCAAAAGATCTCTGCTTGGGGGTGAGCTATGGAGAAATAGCTCTAAGGTTGGGAGGAAACTAGTCAAACCTAAGTGGTATGCACAATAGTTAGAATGGATTTTGGTTTAAACTTTGATGATGTAAGATATTTCTAAGATCGTCCGAGTATTCAGTTTAATCTGAGAAATTTGAATTTAAATCTGAGTTGGAATTTGAAAATGTAGGAATTACAGGTATCTTTGTGGGTATGTGCAATTAACAGAGATCGCTATGATAGGAGTAGTAGAATATTTATGGTTGTAGTGGAATATTCTGCAGAGGCCCAACTCTTAGAATGTCTGAACCCAGTGGTGGTTCTAGATCTGAGGTTAGGTGCCTCAGAGAAAATTTTCATTCCTGTAAATTAATTATTGTATTATGTTGCTAGCCAAGTGTACAGGCTACTGATAAATAAAGCCTAACCAGAGAGTTATATGTAGAAAAGAAATATCTAGTTACTTATATCTAAATATATACATAACTGTACTTTTACATAGGTTCTGTGATAGATAGAGAAAGATAAACTAGATCTGTAGTTGCTGGAGATAGGCAGAAATATGAGCTATATCACTAAAAGTACATGCAAATAAAGTTAAGATAGTATACAATGCAATAGACACCTTAATATTTCTCATACGAACTCCTACAAATAATTAAGAACAGTAAGGAAGAAAATATGTGAATATAATTTCTCACAGGAACTCCTATATATAATTAAGAACAGAAAGGAAGAAACTATGTGAATATATATATATACAAATTTAAGTGGAAATATTAAGATAAAATGATAAGAGAAAAGACTGGTATAAATTGTATACTTGAATATTTAAATCTTGGAAAAGAAACAAATAGGATAATCTTATTTTAGAACAGAACATACATATATAATAAACTGTAGTATTATTCTAGGAAAAGTTCCATTAGTTATACTCTCCATATGTATAATAAAGTAAATATCAGTTGTTCTAAATTATTATCCAACTTACTAGAGTTAGAAAACTATACATACAAGGGATATGTAAATTATCATACACCATAACTGTATTCCTATATCAAGACCTAATATAAAATACAGATTTGTCTCATAGAGATATCATTATAGCATAAAAAAAAATTAATTATTGTCTTATGACTTAAAAAGGAAGAGGTATTTGAATAAGATATTGTTAAGAAGAAACCTACAATATCCCCATAGACTGAGATAGTGACTTAACAATTATAATTGTTAACTTATTTGATACCGAAATATAAAGAGTTCAAATACAAGGAATCATGCAAAGTGGATTTGACTCGATATCAAATCAAAATGTTACAAAGAGGGAATGATGGTTCCCGAATGATAAATTGTCAGGTCTCTTTACAAATCCATGTAGAGATGGCATGACGGAAATATGATAGGATTAGACCAACCTGAAAAGGAATGGTATTACTATTTTGAGTAATAGAAAAGATAGTAGACAGTTATCAATCCAAAATTAAAGGTCTTACCTACAAAAGACAGTAATACGGGTTAGTTCTGGTTAATGGTTGCAAAACATGTATAATAACTAAGAATAGAATTAAGAGAAAAGGAGTAAACTATTACCTGATGGACAGAGTATTATAGTGTTGGAAAGTTAACAAAAACCTAAGAGAATTGATGAAATGGGTTTCATAAGTTAATGTGACCGAATTCCCTGTAGCTACAAACTAGACACTTTGGTTACTATAATATCATAAATCGAAATCATATAAATTGGGTATTCAAGTATAGGGAATTAGAAGACCCATAAATATAAATATAAAACCCATTTATGGAGAAGCTGAAACACAATTATGGTAAATACATCTAAAAAATAATTGTAATTTAGGCAATTAAAACTGGAAACAGAGCACTTCGTAAAACAACTTCGAGAATTCAATGTTAATCAGGTCAAAACCTCTTCTTGTAATGCGATTCCATGAGACTGGATGCCTTTTTACATCCATAATAGAGTTAAAAAAAAATATACCTGCGGTTTGGGTAAAAACACAAGGTAAGACACAAATTGATGAGGACCTAGTCAATTATAAGAGCCTGGTTCTAAAATAATTCCCCGAACGAAGATACATAAATATAAAACCCTACATTATAGGAATTTAAATTTAGTTCCTCGAATGAATTGGAAATAGAGATTTCCAAAGTTTCCAATTCAGCATAACTATGAAAATTATAGAATTCCAGTAAGGTGGAATCCAACTTCAAGAGTAAACACAGATAATGGTAGTAAAAATACTCCCTAGTTTCCAACATATAA
Source organism: Pinus albicaulis (assembly GCA_034641835.2). Classification (NCBI taxonomy): domain Eukaryota; kingdom Viridiplantae; phylum Streptophyta; class Pinopsida; order Pinales; family Pinaceae; genus Pinus; species Pinus albicaulis. The sequence goes on along the minus strand of CM076578.1, from coordinate 461,751,209 downwards.
TGATGGATCAACAATGAGAAATAAAAATCATTTTAGGGTAGAATGACCAAATGGAAGACTGAATGGATAGTGGCGAATATTGTCTATGCAGTAGAGAAGTTCTTTAAATAAACATTATAGAATTTTCTATTCGGCATTCACATGCATAGTAAAGGAAACCGAGAAAGAACAAAGAAAGAATGAAATAAATTTCCATGACATATCAATAAAAGAAATTAGGGATGGAATTGGGATTACCTGGAACAAAGAGGGCAGGCATCCACTGCATAAACACAGAGAGTTGGAAAGAAACCCCATCATAACAAATAGATAAAATTTTATGATAAGATTCAACATAAAAAAAAAAGCCATAAAAGGCTACACATTTCCTTTTTCCCCAGGTTAAGGACGTCATCTGGTTATGGGGAGAAATCCTCCTCCTCATTTCACAGTTACCAGTTGAAGATCCAATGAAGTCGCAACTAGGTCAGAGGAGCAAGGTCTAAGGGCGAAAGTCCAAAAAAAATTTCTCCTTCAGCATTAGAAGGGATAACCGTGTAGGTTACATAGAGGGGGTGGAAACCATATGAGAATGGTTCACACAGAAACAAAAGTATTAGGACAGTTATAAAACCTAATGGAAATTGAATCTATATCGTCCACTTGTCAGAAGATATGTCCTATTACTAGGATTGATAACGTTAGGGTTACACAAATGAAGAGTCGTGTGATCGAGTACAAACCGTTAACACAGTAGAATCCCCAGAAATCTCAACCGACATAGTTCTAACCAAAATATGAACCGAATATTCAATTCAACCATTAATACGTCCAGTTGAGACAAAGGCTGGATTATCGAGGTTTCACATCTGGATGATAGTGAAATTATTATCCGTAGAGGATACAATTACAATGAAATGAAAAATCTAGTTGCGCATCGTATGGAAATAAATCATGAAGTTTCCATTAAGGAACAATTGAGAGGACCAAGGGTTTTAAATAAGCGTAATGTGTTAGTTCGTACCATAAGAGTTCCAATTTAATTGGTGGGGTAAGGTTACCTTAACGAAGACCCTATAGTAGCTATGGTATAATATTATCTTATAACTTGGACAAACTTATGATCATATTAATCTCACAAATGAATCAGAGCCTTGGTCAATGATTAGGAATACATACCATAAAAATAAGTATAAAGGTTTCATGAAGATTCAATGGTATAGAAGTTTGAATGATAAGTATAAGGGTATACTAAGTTATACTCCCAATTTATTATAATATATATAGGGGATAATGGAAAGGTAAGAGAAAAACTTATATTTAGTAATATTAATTGATTAATATGGATCATGTGGTTTTGTTCTATGAAAGTTGGAGAAATCGTATCAAAACCATATAAGGATGAACATGAGGTCTATTGTCAATAACCATAAATGAATAAAAGTCCTAGCTGAAGACCGCATTAGTGTATATCTAAAAAATTTTAAAGTATAAGGATATAAAATGAATAGATTGGTATACTTTATATAGTGTAAAGAATAAGGAATTCAAAAGGTTAAGTGAAAATATAGGTAACCTAAGTATTGTATACAATTAAAGTATAAATATGAATGCAAATTCAATGGGTGACTTATAATTATGTGTAAGTATTTAAAAGGTACGGGTAAATATAAGAGGGTTAGGTTGAAATCTCTTTTGACAATACCACATGATAATTATTGGAAAGTTCAGTCCACATATTAATGCTAATTGTAACTATAAATTATTAAGTGGAAAGAGTATGTTAAATACGATGTTATTATATTAGTGGTCAAATATACTATGGTCGGAAGGAAAGAGATAACCTTCCCTTTCGTTCAATATTAAACGAGAAGCCAATTTCACCATGTTAATATATAACATCGCAATAAGAGCCATATATATAGCTATTTCATTAACTCAAATGAGATGGGGTGCATTTAAGATGGGGTGCATTTAAGTATGGTGGTATATTGAATCCCCAAAATATACATAAAGAGAACATGTGAAAACAGGTATGGATGAAATAAATTGTATAATCATAACTGAATGGGTGAAAATTCTTAGGGGAATACGCATTTACCATGTACATATGATCACCACCTATTTAAAATAATTAGAATTCATCTGATATTCATACCTCAGGATTCTAATGGTAATGTTAATTATATTAATAGTTATGGTGATATTTAACAGAAATGGTCCATGACTTTGTGGGTATACACATATACATATTAGAAAAAAATATGGGGAGTATATCTAGGTATATTAGCGATATATAAATAATTGTGGTAGACACGTAATAAATGTTATCACTGTTTTAGGTTGATAATGTACATAGTGGATCTAGGTCAGGCTATGATGAATTATAATAATAAGTAGATATATTACTATAATTAGAAAAAACAATTGCGAGATAAGAGGTGTTACATTAAAATAGTAGTGAAGAAATTAGCTAAATTTGTCAAGGACTATATTCTTTATATGAAAATAATGTGAAAAATACTATTTTATGTAAGTTGTTAGGTCTATGCATTTAACAGAATCTTCTATAATAAATATAGCATAAACCTTTAGTGTTGCACAGATAATTATGAGAAGAGTACTAACTCTCAAAATGTATAAACCTTGAAGTACGTTTAAATCTAAGGTTAGGTGAACTATATGAAGCCGTTTATGCAGAAAGTAAATACAGTAGAGTGATTATACTAACCATGAACATCTGAGAAATAAAATAGTACAAAATAAAAATAAGTATGTCTGATAACGAATGTGAATTTAGAACATTCAAAGAAAATCTTCTACTCTGGTAGAATTTCAAGATCTGGATACTATACCTAAGACATAATATTATGTCAGAATTACCTTAAGGAATTCATAAATTATTAACAAAATTGAAATAAGGGTACTATATGAAACATCATATGAGGAATGGTAAACATAAATTTAATACTATAAGTAGAGTATATTAAATTATACCGAGTTATATTAAGTCGAGGGATTTATATCCATATACATATATTGTCCAACAAAAAATTATTTCCAAATAATTATATAAATATTTGGGGATTCTATCCCATAAATTTATAAGTACATAGTCTCTCTGAGATTTATTCAAAAATAGAATAAAAGAAATCCCCAAGTAGGTTATTGGACCAACCTAAAAAAAGGGAAATCCAAAGTTACTATTAAACATATAAATTTATAGCAGAAGTGGTAAAGTGAAATATTTTAGTAGAGGTTACCTACACATAATGAGAAAGAAGGAATTAGTACTGGAGTACAAATTCCAGATAATAGTAAAAATTTGAAGTATAGATAACAATAGAAGCATAGGTAATAATTACCTTACTAAATATCCAGGGTGAATTGAACCTGTAAGAAAATGATATCTTGAGAATAGTCACATGAAGAAGGTAAGAAAACCAAAAATCAAGGGTATTATAAATGGAAATCCAAAATATTTTTACCTGAACTTGCGTCGAGAGTATATTGAGTTAAAATTTGGGAAAACATGGAACGGTAGATTTCCTGTACAATATAGGGAATACAAATTTTAGTCCCTGTTCTATTCCAAAATTTGAAATTTAAATTCCAATTAAGAAAATAATTGTACAAACAGATTGAGTACATAAAATGCCTACACGTATGGAATAAATAACATCGTAGGAAGTAAAGAGACTCCATGGAAAGAAATCGATCAGATTGCAATGGTGGAAATCACACTTCATTAACTCATAATAGGGTAGAAATTCCTGTCTCTAAGATTTAGTTAACTTCAAAACCAATAAGTATAAACAAACTCTGAAAAGAATTAGTTGGATGGTCCACTATTTTTTACGTGACCCTAAGATATGGAATAATGGAACGTATGCCATGAAGGCGTTGGATTCTCTAATCGAGAGGAGCCAACCAACAAAAAAATCGAAAGGTAGAAAATTATTGGAAACCAGAGTTATAATTTTAGAGAGGAAGTATAGCCATGGAGGTATAACGTTTACCTAGAAAGTATTGAAAATGTAGTAAGGAGGTGAAACCATGAGAAATTCTGCGTGTGGGAGATGGAATGGTTCTCATGTCATGAACCCTTCACCTGTACATAAAAACACAGTGCATTATACATTCACCGAATTAATTGAAATTGATTTATAATGAAGACAAAATTTAAAAAGAGCTGAGTTTGAAATTCAAAAAAAAAACCAAAATTCACAACCAATACGAGATGGTATATAAAGATACCACTATATTTGGGAATTACGCAGACATGAGAAATCTCTAAAATTGCATGCCGAGGAGATTTTACCATTAATGATTGCCAAAAACCTTATACGAAATTGACAAAGGGGTTTCTCTATGGAATACGCAGTATTATGGGAATAAATCCATCAATACAACCAGAAGAAATAATCTCTATTAGTTGCAGAGATAACATAATAGAATAGCAACCACAAAATGAAAACCAAACAAAAACATGAGACCTACTAAACAATAACACAGAGTTTAAAATGGTGTAGAGACTAAGTTTTACCTGAGGGGCCTAATAAAATAGAATAGCCCAACCTTGATGCCATGGAATAGATTTTTCAGCTCAAGGTAAACAAAAGAGTCTTGAAGCCGAGTGATACTAATTAAAAAAATATGAATAATAAGAATGAGAGATACATAAAAAAAAGTAAAGGAGGAAGGAACCCTAATGTAATATCCCAAAATGGGAACTGTCAGCAAGGCATGACTGGAAAACGCATTTTCCAGGAATGACTGCTAAAGAATATGAAATCAACCCTTGGATTCCCTACATCTGAGTATCTAAGACCTAAATCCAAGAGGAGATAAGAAAAAAATCTTCCCAGGTGGGTTAAAAATATCTCCCACACCTAGTAAGGCTTGTAAACTACCCAACAAGGGACTGCAAAAATACTTCTCAGAAAATAACATAGTTTCAAAAAAGAAAGAGTAGGAGGCCAATAAAATGTCATTCAAAAGTATTTATAGCGGCAAAGTAGTTCTATGATGAAGTTCATGAGATGCACAACTGAAAATAAAATACAAATACAGAAGAAATTCCTTCAAAAGAGGGGTTGTAGCCACATAAATGACTAAAGATGCCTTGACAGCGTTATTTTATTAGGTTGAAAACTGTTGTAGGTTACATTTCAGATCTAGAGTAGATTTTTGCATAAAAATTCAGATCCATATCAGATCCATGTACTAGAAAGGCTCCTCTTTCAGATCCCCTTGGAATTTTGGGGTTTACACCAAGCATAAGTAGTAGATCTGAGATCTAAGAATGAAGATTTGTAGGATGATTCAGAAATTCTGAAGTATTCAGAATATCTAGATCAGATCTAAAAAGTATAATGTGTAGATCTCCTCCAATAGATCTCAAAGTGAAGGGAAGATCCCCAACACTCAAAAACTAGCTCTCCAAATGGTGCACCCAAACTCCCTGCAACACCACCTACAAGAATAACATAGATCTGGGATAGAAACTGAACTGTAGGGGATAGGTAGCTAATGGCCACATGCCAAGATCAATAACTGAAGCCCATGCACTCCAATACACTTCCTCCAAAAGAGCAGAGGCCTCCTCCACTAAAAAATAGCATTGAAATGTCTTAGATCTGAATAGATATAATCTCCACTTGATGCAGCTTGCAAAGACAACCAAACCCTCACATGATCTGAGTTGTCATTGAAAGGAGAAGCTTGGCCTTCAAGCCAGATAGTGGAACTTGCAACACAAACTCTCCCAAGAGCTACTCCATGGGAAAAGGAGGAATTCCTAAACAGGAAATTCCAATAATAAAAAACATGTGCAATCTAGGCTAAACATCCATAGAAATCTATATGGTCTAAACAAACAATATATCAAATATCATATGATGAAAAACCTCCTTATCCTTCCTTCCCCTTCCTTTTATAAGATGAGAGTGTGCAAAACCCTAAACCACTTTCAATGGACTCATCCTTTTCACAAAAGAGATCTTCAACTAGAATTACGTTGTGCCTCATGGATGAGCACTCCTCCAATACAATGTTGTAGATTTGGTCAAAGTTGACCCAGTCAAGATGATTAGCCCCTTTCACACATAAGGGAGCTTATTTACATAGCCAAGATTTATCCTTTTTCATATTTGGCATTGATTTATTCTTCATTAGGAGTTTGATTAACCTCCTTTGAACATTTATTCATCTAAATTTTTTTTTAAAGAAAAAATAATATCCCTATTAGCTACATGCTAATTTAGGAATATTACAGCTAACAACAAATACAGTTAGATCACCATCGTCCAAGTAGAACATATCCTACGATGGATAATTAAGCATGTCGCTGGAGGGTTAAATCAACAAGTGAAAGAGGCATGTGACGAATGGCCTAACTAAGTACTGTGGCATAAATGAAATAAGATCCTGACACAATAATATGATGCATAAATTGAATTTAATAACATACGAAGCCAGAGTTACATTAAATCATTCATAAATGCCAAATTCGTTTTATCTTTATCTCCATGTCCCGTAGTGCATGACGTGGAGAACTCCTAAGAACCCATCATTTGTGTGTATATACATATGTGGTTTATTACCAGTCCCTATAGGTCGTAATGCCAACGTGGAAGACAAAGTCCAACACAACCACAAAATGAAAAAGGAGTCAAACTAATATGTTTTGTGGTTTCTATTCTATTATGTTATCTCTGAAACTAATATAAATTGTTTCTTTTGGTTGTAGTGAGAGATTTGTTCCCATAATATGGCATATTCCACAGATAAACCCCTTTTTCAATTTCGTATAAGGTTTTTGGCAATCATTAATGGTAAAATATCCTCTGGCATGCAGTTTTATAGATTTCCCATGTTTTTGTAATTCCTAAATACAATGGTATATTTGTATACCATATTGTATTGGTTACGAATTTTGGTTTTGTGTTTTGGATTTTGAACTCACCTCTAGTTAAATCTTGTCTTCATTATAAATCGGTTTCAATTAATTCGGTCAATCTCTAATGCACTGTGTTTTTACGTACAGGTAAAGGGTTCATGGCATGAGAACCATTCCCTCTCTCACATGCGGAATTTCTCAGGGTTTCACCTCCTTACTGCATTTTAAATACTTTACAGGTGAACGTTATACCCCCATAGCTATACTTCCTCTCTAAAATCATAACTCTGGTTTCCAAAAATTTTCTACCTTTCGATTTATTTGTTGGCTGGCTCTTCTCGATTAGATAATCCAACACCTTCATGTGATACGTTACCTTATTCCATCTCTCAAGGTCACGTAAAAGTTATTGGACCATCAAACTAATTCGTTCCAGAGTTTGTTTATACTTATTGGTTTTGGAGTTAATTAAATCTTAGAGATAGGAATTTATACCCTATTCTAAGTTAATGAAGTTTGATTTCCTCCATTGCAATCTGATCGATTTCTTTCAATGGAGTCTCTTTACTTCCTACGATTTTATTTATTCCATATGCGTAGGCATTTTATGTACTCGATCAGTTTGTACAATAATTTTCTTAATTGGAATTGTGATTTGAACGTTTGGAATAGAAAAGGGTCTAAATTTTGTATTTCCCTATATTGTACAAGAAATATATTGTTCCATGTTTCCCCAAATTTTAACTCAATATACTATCGACACAGGTTAAGGTAAAAATATTCCTAATTTGCATTTATAATAGTTTTGACTTTTCGTTTTCTTAACTTATTCATGTGACTGTTCTCAACATATCATCTTCTTATAGGTTCAATTCACTCTAGATATTTAGTAAGGTAATGATTACCTATACTTCTATTGTTATCGATACTTCAAATTTTTACTATTATCTCGAATGTGTACTCCAATAATAATTCCTATTTTCTCATTCTGCGCAGGTAACCTCTACTAAAATATTTTACTTTACCACTTCTGCTAGCAATTTATATGTCCAATAGTAACTTTGGATTTCCATTTTTTAAGTTGATCGAGTACCTACTTATGGATTTCTTTTATTCTATTTCTGAATAAATCTTAGAGAGAATATGTAGTTATAAATTTCTGGGATAGAATCCCGAAATATTTGTATAATTATTTGGACCTAATTTTTGTTGGAAAATAAATGTATATGGATATAAATCCCTAAACTTAATATAACTCAGTACAATTTAATATACTCTACTTCCAATATAAAATTTATGTTTACCATTCCTCATATGATGTGTTCTATAGGACCTGTATTTCAATTCTGTAAATAATTTATGAATTCCTTATAGTAATCCTGATAGAATATTATGTCTTAGGTATAGTATCCATATGTTCAAATTATACCACAGTACAAGATTTTCTTTGAATGTTCTAAATTCACATTCATTATCAAAGATACTTGTTTTCATTATGTACTAGTTTATTTAACATATGTTCATGGTTGGAAAAATAATTCTACTGTATTTACTTTCTACATAAACTACTTCATATAGTTCACCTAACCTCAGATTTAAACCTACTTCAAGGTTTAGACATTTTGAGAGTTGGTACTATTCTCATAATTATCTGTGCAACACTATAGGTCTATGTTATATTTATTATATAATATTATGTTAAATAAATAGATCTAACAACTTGCAACAAATATAATTTTCACATTATTTCCATGCACAAAATATAATCCTTAACAGATTTAGCTAATTTCTTCACTACTATTTTAACTTCAACATAATAACACATATATAAGATAAAATGAATTAAGTTGTGCATACCAATTCTGGTAGACTATTTTCCAGCCAACCTATGAGCTCTTTCTCCACAACTCCCCCCGAGAAGAGATCAATTATTTCTCGTAGTAGAACCGATTCTGGGAATGTTTCTTGTCATGTCATTTAAATTAGTTGCCTCTCTTAGCACTTGTATGTTCTAAATGGTTCGGTGAGGTCAATCTTGTAACAAATGAGGTTCTCACCACCCTAGCACTTTAGTGGCTCCCTCATTTTTACAGTTCCATCTCTTTTACTGATTACATCCATTTGTTTAGATCCTATTTGTGGTTGGGCTGGTTGATGTTCTCCAGTTTTGTTAAAATTATTCCTTTGGTGATTTTTTTCGAAAGTTATTTAAGTATGCCGGTTTTAATCTTTTTCCACTAGAGTCACCCTTTTCTTTCTTCTTCTAGTTTTTCACTTGTTCATTTCTTCCTTTGAACTTTTGATAACATAATATTTCCTTGCGTACAACTTCATCCATTGTCTTGGGGTTATCAAATTCTATCCTAACCTTGTAGATAGTAGGTAGGCAGTTTGAAAATTGTTGTACCTTGGCCTTCTCTTCTCTTATATAAGGTACATAGCGAAGCAGATTGGTAAATTTGGTAACAAACTCATCGATGGTAAGCTATCTCAACCTAAGCTCATGAAAACATTTGGCTTTGTCATCATAGTATTGTTCATTCAAATATCTAGATTTACATTTGGTTTGGAAATATTCCCAAGTGACAATTTTCTCATCTAGCACATGCACCATTTTGGTTTCTTCCCACCACAAGGGAGCGTTACCTTTTAATTGGTAAATATCCAACTTTTCTTTCAATTTACTTCCATATTTATAAACTTGGAAATATTTTCCCATATTTACATGCCAAGCTTTTGCATCTTCCTCCTTCTCACGATCATAAGAGAGAGGTTTGATTTCCAGAATTCTCCTTGCAATTCCTTTTTCCTTCTGGACTGCTTTCTAAAGGCTTCACCATCCTCAGATTTTTCTGAGTGGTTTTCAGTTTCCTTTATCTTTCTACCAGAACCTTCACCTTCATGACTAGTCCTAGAGGTTAATTCTATGATTAAAATTTTTTTATCTTCGCTGGCTAGCAATAATATTTCATTGTGGGTTTTTAGTTGCATCATTTCTCTTTACATATGATGTATCATGGCCAACAATGGAGCATTTGGATCTAGTGGATTTTTTGCACCACCAAAATATACATACAACTCATACCCTTCACTCATGGTTTTAGCTATACAGTTCTGCACCAATTCACTGTACACAAAAGTAAATATTATTATATGTTTGTTTAAGAAAAAAACAATTTACAACAACAGAATTCTTGGATTTTATTTTCTGCTATGAGCACACTTTTAGGTCTAGTGCTTTAACATGGGCTCTGATACCATTTGTAAATTTACAATCTCTTTCATAAATACATTAGCCACTTGATTTGTACCCAAAGTAGATTTTACTGGTAAGAAGTGTGTAGTTTTTGTCAATGTGTCTACAAATACCATTATAGAATCATGTTGGTATTTAGTTCTTGGAAATACAATTAGAAATTCTATGGAAACTGTTTCCCACCTCCATTTTGGGATGGGTAAAGGATTCATCACTCCTGATGGATGGTGATGCTCTACCTTTACCTGCTGACATTCCAAACATCCAGCTAAATAATTCACCACATCCTTTTTCATACCTGGCCAAAACATACTATTCCTCAAGGCCGAAATCAATTTCTAATACCCTCAGTGTCCTGCATATGGTATTTTATGATACTCATCTAAAATCTCACTTTTTAAGGAGTTCACATTGGGAATGTATAATATGTTTTTATAAAAAATCAATACCTTTTGGCTTTGTGTATACCCCACCATCTCATTTTCCTGCAATTTTTCTTGGAGTTTTTCATAGTTTGGGTCTGGACTCATTACTTCTTGCATCAATCCTTCAATGTCAAAGTTTTCACTACTCCCAACACTATTCAAATTTTGACAAGCATTCATACTTAAAGAATATACAATCTTATTTTCCTTTCCTTTGATATGTTTGATCTCCATGTCAAATTGAATAAGGAAGGACAACCATATAACTTGTCTAGCATTTAAATCCGGTTGTGTGAAAATTTATTTCAAAATTACGTTATATCTCATTAATACAAATTTTTTTCCTAACAGATAATGTCTCCACATCTTCAAGGCATGTATTATAGTAGCTAACTCTAAGTCATACAAACTGTAATTATGTTCATGTTTTGTTAATTTTCTTGACTCATATGTTATGAATTAGTTTTCTTACAATGACACTCCTCCTAATCCCTCTTCATAAGCATCAGTACATAATAAAAATTCCTGGTTTGGATCAACAATATTTAGAATAGCAACAATTGTGAGTTTAAGTTTCAACTTTTTAAAACTATGTTGACATTTTTATGTCCACTCAAACTTCACCTCTTTCTTCTGTAGAGATGTCAGAGGATCCTGCAAATATTTCTACAAATCTTCTATACTATCCTACAATTCCCATAAAAGATCTTATGGAGGAAAAATGAGTAGGCACATGCCAATCCATGATAGCTTGCACCATTTCTTGGTCCACTGCTAATACTTTCTTTTAAATTATATGGCCCAAGTAATGAATTTTATCTTTATAAACTTCACATTTGCTAAGTTTAGCATACAACTTATGTTCTCTAAGTGTTTTAAGACAATTATCAGATGTTATTTATGTCCAGCTTCATTATTAGAATATATCAGAATATCATCAATAGATACTAGAACAAATTTGTCTAGATATTTACCTAAGACATTGTTCATTAGGAAAATAAAGGTAGTAGGTGAATTAGTCAGCCCAAAAGGTAGAACTAAAAAGTCATAGTGTCTATATCTAGTTCGGAATGCAGTTTTATTTTTGTCTTCATCTTTAATTCTCAGTTGGTGATAACCTATCCTTAAATAAATTTTTGAAAAGAATGTGGCTCCTCTCACTTGATCAAAAAAATCATCTATCCTTGGTAGAGGATATCTATTCTTGATCTTCATTTTATTCAATTGTCGATAGTCTATACACATTTTGAATGTACCATATTTCATTTTAACAAACAGTACCAGTGCTCCCCATGGGGATACACTTGGTCTTATATAGCCTTAGTCCAACAACTCTTGTAGCTGCATTAATTCTAACAACTCTGGGGTACTCATTCTGTATGGGGATCTAGAGACTACTATAGCTCCTGGTATTAAATCAATTGAAAAATCAATTTTTCTTTCTCAGGGTAAGTGAGGAATTTCATATGGAAATACATCCTTGAATTCTCTGATGACTCGTAAATTTTCTACAAGTTATTTTTCAGTTTGTTGTCCCAATTCTTCCACATGTAGAGCATACACTTGGTAGCCTTTTCTTCCTGTCCTTTTCAGATGAAGTGTTGAAATATGTCTAACTAATATGATCATTTTAGGAATACCATGTAATTTAGAATAAAAATTTAATTCAAAAGTATGATAATCCATTAAAAAATAATTGGTCCACTTAGTGGTAGGGAAATTAATTGGAAATGCGTCTTTAGATTAATATTCCTAAGAAGAAGATGTCATTGGAAAGTAAGTTCATGATAATATTATTATGATAGAAAATTCATCGAAATCTAAATCATGGTGCATTGTCAGAAGATGTAAGAAATGTTGCTGACAGAATTTGAGAAAAAAAATATCATTGATGATAATTAGTGAATGAAAATTTGACTACTAATTAGAACAAAGTACAGTAAACAAAATGTTTGTTAGATAGTGTTCGTCAGGATGTGAGTAAATACATTAATTCTATTTTATGTGAATTTTATTAATTCCATAAATAGAAAAAATATGGAAGTAGAGTTGCTACAAATGGTATCAGAGCCCTTGTTAAAAAACTCGGCCTAAATGTGTGCTCACACCAAAAAATAAAATCCAAGAATTTAGTAGTTGTAAATTGTTTTTGTTTTAAATATACACTAATATTTACTTCTGTGTACAATGAATTAGTTCAGAACCCTACAGTTGAAACCATGAGTGAAGGGGATGATCTGTATGTAGATTTGTGTGGCGCAGAAAATCCACCAGATCCAAATGCTCCATTTTTTGCCATGATACATCATATACAAAGAGAAATGATGCAACTGAAAACCCACAATGAAATATTATCACTAGCCAGTGAATATAAATAAAGGTTAATCAGAGAATTAACCTCCAGGACCAGTCACGAAGGTGAAGGTTCCAGTAGAAAGAGAAAGGAAATAGAAAACCACTCAGAAGAATATGAGGATGGTGAAGCCTTTAGACAACAGTCTAGAAGGAAAAAGGAATTGCAAGGAGAATTCTGAAAAATCAAACCTTCCTCTCATGATGGTCATGATAAGGAGGAAGAAGCAGAAGCTTGGCTTCTAAACATGGTAAAATACTTCCTAGTTGATGAATATGGAAGTAACTTGAAAGCGAAGTTGGGTATTTACCAATTAAAAGGTAAGGCTATATTTTGGTGGGAAGGAAACAAAATGGTGCATGTGATAGATGATAAAACTCTCACTTTGCCTTGAAGAATCCAAATCAGGTCAGACCTGTGGCATTCTAAATATGATTCAGAGTGATACTACAGGGCCCAATTTCATATATTTAAGATCCAAAATCACATATATAATTCAATTTCAATATCGAGCTCCTCAAAATAAAGAAAAAGGTGTGTATTTGTTTTTACGAATTGCATAAGTCTTGTTTGAAGAATCAATTTGAATTGATTCCAAGGGCATATTGTAGAATAGATATCAGTATTAGGTTCTAAAATGCCACCTAAAAATAATTCAACACCCATTAAGCCTTCATAAGGCTCTACTATGGCTCATGAAGATGAAGAAATGCAACATGACATATCAAAATTACAAAAGCAAGTGCGCCAAATTTCGCTCTCGCAAAGAGCAACAAAAAATGAAATGGATGTTTTGAAGAAAAGTGTGGAAGGTAATATGGATGGGTTGAAGAAAGGTATGGAAGCTACGATGGATGGTTTGAAGAATGGTATCGAAGTAAAAATGGAAGGTTTGAAGGAAGACATGGAAGGTTTGAAGAATGATATAGAATAAAAAATGGAAGGTTTGAAGGAAGACATGGAAATTTTGAAGGAAGGTTTGTAAAATTTGATACAAGAAATGAATCCTAATGGCGAAAAGATAGTAGAGGAAACTCATGATGAGAACCAAATAAATTTTAATCATGATTTCATAAACTCTAATATTTGATTGAAGAACCACCATATCCCAAAGAGGGAAATGAGGAAGTTTGATGGCAAGGATCCCATAACATGGATACTACAGATGGAGCAATATTTTGATCTCAATAATGTGAAATATACACAAAAGGTACACATTGCAACATTACATTTAGAAAAAAATACTTTTTTATGGTATCAATGGCCTTGATCCCGTAAAAAAATTGTCACTTGGTAAATTTTTACGGAGGAAATGGTAGCACATTATGAGGATACAAAGAGCAACACCTTGTTTAGCCAATTGATAAATCTCAAACAAAAGGGTTTAGTGGTGGAGGACACTGAGGACTTCAAAAATTGAATATAAGGGTAACTGATATTCCATAGGAACACAGGATTGATGTCTTCACAGGGACTTTAAAGGATAACATCCAACATGAAGTTCGTGTTTGGGAACCTGATTCATTGGATAAGGCATTCAGTTTGGCAAGAGAAATTGAATTTAAAACTATGGCGACAAGGAAGCCTACCACTCACATCTATAAATATGGAAGTGTTTCTACTCCTATACTTCCAAAACCTACAAGGTTGACGCACAATAATTGGAACAAAACAGAGAAAAAGGGCTTTGATACAGTTGTGATAGCAAATACACTAAAGGTCATAAGTATGCCAAGAAGAAATTATTTTACATAGATTGTGAAGAGGAGAAATAAAATGAACAAGAAACCTTAAAATAAGAGGATATACACTAGGAACCAACCCTAGAAAAATAAGAAATGAGTCCAACCATATCATGTAATGAATTGGAAGGAATTACCACTCCTCAAACTCTCAAGATATAAGCACATATCAAGAAGAAAAATGTAATAATGTTGATTGATTTGGTTAGTACCCATAATGTTATTCATTGTAAGGTAGCCAAGGAATTGAATTCTTTCCTATACCGAACACTAGAATGTCAAGTGATGGTTGCAAATGGAGGAACTATAAATTTCTCTAGAAAATGCCATAATATCAAGCTAGCCATGGGGGAATATGTATTAAATATTCCAATCCTTTCCATCCCAATGGGAGGTGATTATGTTGTACTAGGAGTATAATGGTTGCAATCTTTGGGGACGGTAGATTTTAATTTTCAAGAAATTTTCTTGAATTTGTTTTTTCGGAAGGAAAGGAAATCGAATTACAGGGTATCACAGGGAAGCCAGGAAATATAATAATCTCTAATGTCATGACAAAGCATCTAAAGAAAGAAAAATGAGGCATAATTTCACAATTATGCTCACTGGAAGTTCCAATATCAAAATCATCTATTTTTATAGATCTCCAAAAAGTCTTGGACAATCATTCCAATGTGTTTGAAACTCCCAAAGGACTCCCACCTATTAGTGATAATGATCATGCTATTAATTTGATTCCAGGGAGTGTTCCTCCAAACATCAGGCCTTATAGATATCCTTATGTCCAAAAGAGAAAAATTGAACATATGATTGCAAAGATGTTAGAGGCTAGTATAATTAAACCTAGTCAAAGTTCTTTCTTTGCTGCAGTAGTATTGGTGCACAAGAAGGATGGATCATGGCACATGTGTCTGGATTATAGGGAGCTCAATAAGCTCACTATTAAAGATAAATTTCCCATTCCTATGATTGATGAATTATTGGATTAATTACATGGAGTAATTTATTTTACAAAGTTGGATCTTTGTTTAGGATATCATAAAATTATAATGAAGACTTAAGGTATTCCAAAAAAATCATTTTGAACTGAAAAGGGTCATTATGAATTTTTGTTCATGCCTTTTGGCCTTACCAATGCACCTTCTACATTTCAAGGGTTGATGAATTACATTTTCAAACCCTTCCTTAGAAAATTTTTTATAGTATTTTTTGATGATATACTAATCTACAACAGGTCTTGGAAGGATCATGTTCAACATGTTGACAGGGTGCTCAAACTATTGGAGGATAAACAATTATATACAAAAACATCCAAATGTTTCTTTGGAGTACTAGAGGTGGAATATATAGGTCATATTGTATCTCACGAGGGTGTTAAGATAGACCCTAATAAAATTAAAGCCATTAAGGAATGGAAAGTCCCCACAACCATAAAGAAATTGCGTGGATTTCTTGAGTTAACAGGGTATTATCTCAAGTTTGTTAAGAAATATGGGAGAATAATAGCACCTCTAACAACATCATTGAATAAAGATGAATTTTCATGGACACATGAAGAAACTAAGGCATTTTAACATCTTGAAGAGGAAATGTGCCTAACACTAGTCTTAGCTACACTAGACTTCACAAAAACCTTTATTGTGGAATGTGATCCCTCATGAAATGGAGTTGGTGTTGTTTTAATGCAAGAAGGAAGACCCATTTCTTTTGAAAGACATCCAATCAAAGGAAAGTATTTACAAAAGGCTATTTATGAGAAGGAAATGTTGGCAATACTACATGCACTAAAGAAATGGCGACCTTACCTAATGGTAAGACACTTCAAGGTAAAAATTGATCTTGATAGTCTTAAACACTTTTTGGAGCAAAGACTATCTTCAGAAGAGCAACAAAAATGGGTCACAAAGATGTTGGTTTATGACCTGTAAATCATCTACAGAAAGGGGAAGCTAAATGTTGTTGCAGATGCACTCTCAAGAAAGGATTAAGAGGTGGAAGCATTGAATTGTGTCATTTCTATTATCCAGCTAGATTGGATAATCGAAGCAAGGGATAAATGGAAGAAGGATGAAGAAGTGTAGACACTCATTCAAAATTTGTAGCAAGCTCCTAGTACATATGATACATTTAGTTGGAAAAATAATTCCTTATGGTACAAAGATCGCTTATATATTTCCAAGAATTCCCAACTAAAACAAAAGATTATTTTGGAATTGCACACTTCTCCTTTAGGAGGACACTGAGGATTTTTAAGAACTTACCATAGGGGGAAGAAATATTTTTTTTAGGATGGCCTTAAATCTGATATTCAAAAGTTTGCGGCAGAATGTTTGGTTTGACAGCAAAATAAAGTTGAGACAATTAAGACACCGGGTCTTCTACAACCTTTATCCATTCGAAGTCAACGTTGGGAGGATATTTCAATGGATTTTATCATAGTTTTACCTAAGTCCAAAGGAAATAGTGTCATCATGATGATAGTTGATAGAATTACCAAGTATGTACACTTTTATGCATTATCTCATCCATTTAAAGCAAGTACAATTTCTACTACATTTATGGAAACAATTAAAAAGCTACATGGAAACCCGAAGATTATTGTAAGTGATGGAGATTCCATTTTTACAGGAAATTTTTGGACGGAATTATTTTCTTGTTTGGGTACTAAACTAGCTCATAGCTCATTTTATCATCCTCAATCCAATGGTGTAACTGAGATAGTGAATAAATGTTTGGAAGGATATCTCTATTGTTTTGTATCTGATAAGCAAGAACAATGGGTCAAGTGGTTACCTCTCGCTGAATGGTGGTATAACACTTCCTTCTATACTGCAGCAAAAATGACCCCATTTATGGCACAATATGGATATCATCCACTATGCATCACATTTCCTTTAAGGGAAAATTGTAGGGTTCAAGTAGTGGAAGATCACATCAAGCACGAACAAGAAGTTCTCCAACTCTTAAAGGATAACCTAAATTTGGCACAAAATCAAATAAAACAACGGGCATATCAACATCGCAGTGAGAGAATTTTTTATGTAGGAGACTGGGTATTTTTACGGCTACAACCATACAAACAAATGTCCCTCAAGCAAGCTAAGAAGAATAATAAATTATTGCCAAAGTACTATGGTCCTTACAAGGTGTTGCAAAAGATTGGTACTATGGCATACAAATTGGAGCTTCCTCCTTCTTCACAAGTGTATTCAATTTTCCATGTTTCATGATTAAAGAAGGTTATAGTGGAAAAACTTCTAGTTCAAACAATATTGCCAAAAAATGATGAGGAAGGGAAAACCACATTGGAACCTGAAGCAGTCACAGAAACAAGAACTTGATAGCTATGAAATTGATCAATTTTAGAGTATCTCATCACATGGAAGAACTTACCCATTGAATATTCTAAATGGGAGGATGATAATTTTATACAGAAGCACCCAGAGCTACTCAAGCGTTGAGGACAACACTTTTTTGAAGGAGAGGAGCATGTTAGGTCCCTATATTACTATTATAGTCCCTTATTGTTGTTAGTGTGACCCCCTTATTGTTATTGTTGTACCCATGTAACCCCCATATTGTTATTATTTTGTCGTTAAATTATTATTATTAGGTCGGCTAGGATTACATTGTGGCCCCATGGACTCCTATGTATAGAAAGGAGGTTTTGTCATTTATATCATCCAAGAATTTTTAATTTATGTAATTTATTAGGGTTTCCCCCTCGAAGTGGCTTATTTCTAAGGCGTTGACCTCTCTTTATTCTATTTTTGGAGTTGGTTTCATAACAATGGAAAGGCTACCAAGTGTATGTTGTACATGTGGAAGAATTGGGATAACCAACTGAAAAAAAAATGTAGAATAATTACCATTCATTAGAGAATTCAAGGATGTACTTCCAGATGAAATTCCTCACTTACCCCCAAAAAGAGAAATTGATTTTTCAATTGAGTTAATACGAGGAGCTACACCAATATCTAGAGCCCCATACATAATGAGTACCCTAGAGTTGCTAGAATAAAAATTGCAGCTACAAGAGTTGCTAGACTGAGGCTATATAAGACCAAGTGTATCCCCATGGGGAGCACAGGCAATGTTTGTTAAAAAGGAATATGGTACATTTAGAATGTGTATAGACTACCGACAACTGAATAAAATGACGATCAAGAAGAGATATCTTCTACCCATGATATATGATTTATTTGATCAAGTTAGAGGAGCCACATTCTTTTCAAATATTGATTTAAGGACAAGTTATCATCAACTGAGAATTAAATATGAAGACATAAATAAAACTACATCCATAACTAGATACAGACGCTATGAGTTTGTAGTTCTACCTTTTGGCTTGACTAATGCAACTGCTACCTTTATGTGCCTAATGAGTAGTGCCTTAAGTAAATATCTAGACAAATTTATTCTAGTATTTATTGATGACATTCTAATATATTCTAAGAATGAAGTTGAACATAAAGAACATCTCAGACTTGTCTTACAAACACATAGAGAACATAAGTTGTATGCTAAACATAGAAAATGTGAATTTTATAAAGATAAAATTTAGTAGTTGGGCCATATAATTTCAAGAAAAGTATTAGTTGTGGACCCAGAAAAGATACAAGCTATCATGGATTCACCTCTGCCTACTGATGTTTCATCCATAAGATCTTTCTTGGGAATTGCATGATACTATAGGATATTTGTAGAAAAAATTTCAGCCTTAGCATATCTTATCACATCTCTATAGAAGAAAGGAGTGAAGTTTGGGTGGACAGAAAAATGTAAACATAGTTTTGAACAGTTAAAAATTAAACTCACAACTACTCCTATTCTAAATATTATTGATCTAAATTAGGAATTTGTATTATGTACCGATGCTGGTGAAGAGGGATTAGGAGGAGTGTTACTGCAAGAAAACTTAGTCATAGCATATGAGTCAAGAAAATTAAAGAAACATGAACAAAATTACAATTTGTATGACTTAGGTTTTTATGTTTTAATACATAGCTTGAAGATTTGGAGACGTTATCTATTAGGTAAAGGGTTTGTATTAATGACCAATCACATATGTTTGAAATACTTTTTCAGACAACCTCATTTAAATGCTAGACAAGCTAGATGGTTGTCCTTCCTTAGTTAATTTGACATGGAGATCAAGCATATCAAAGGAAAGGAAAATAAGATTGCAGATGCTTTAAGTGGGAATACTTGTCAAAATTTGAATAATGTTGGGAGTACTGCAAATTTTAACATTGCAGGATTGATCCAAGAAGTAATGATTCAAGACCCAAACTATGAAAAACTACAAGGAAAATTGCAGGAAAATGAGATAGTGGGGTATACTCAAAACTAGAAGGGATTGATTTGTTATAAAAACAAATTATTGATTCCCAATGTGAACTCCTTAAAAAGTGAGATTTTAGATGAGTATCATAAAATTCCATATGCAGGACATCTAGGGTATCAAAAATTGATTTGAGCCTTGAGAAATAATATGTTTTGGCCAGGTATGAAAAAGGATGTGGCTAAATATTTAGCTAGATGTTTGGAATGTCAGTAGGTAAAGGTAGAGCATCAACATCCAATGAGATTGTTCAATCCTTTACCCATCCCTGAATGGAAGTGGGAAATAGTTTCCATAGACTTTATAACTGGATTGCCAATAACTAAATAACAACATAGTTCTATAATGGTAGTTGTAGATACATTGATAAGAAATGCACACTTCTTACCACTATAATCTACTTTTGGTACAACTTAAGTGACTAATATATTTATTAAAGAGATTGTAAAGTTACATGGTATTCCTAAAATGATCAGATCAGACAGAGATGCAAAGTTTACTTCAGATTTTTGGAAGAATCTGTTTGGGGGAATGTGTACCAAATTTACTTTAGTACCGCATACCATCCCCAAATCGATGGAAAAAATAAAAGAACAAACTAGATTTTAGAAGACATGTTTAGAATGTATGTAATGGACAGACAAACAAAGTGGGAATACTTTTTGCATCTGGCATAGTTTGGCTACAATAATAGTTAGCAAGCCTCAATTAAGATGAGTCCTTTTGAATAATTATAAGGCAGAAATTTCCATACTCCTCTTATTTGGAGTCAACTAGAGGATAAGTTAATACTTCGACCTGATCCATTGTAGGAAATGGAAAGGACTGTAAAGAAAATGCAGCAAAATATCAAGACATCACAAGGCAAGAAGAAAAGCTATGTAGATAAAAAGAGAATTCATAGAGAATTCAATGTGGGTGATCATGTTTACTTGATGATTAAGCCCAAAAAGAGTACTTTGTACATGGGCAGCTGTGCAAAATTATCACCACGCTACTATGGACCTTTTGAAGTACTGGAAAGAGTGGGCCCAGTAGCGTGAAATTTGGCTTTACCTAGTCACATTAAGGTTCATGACGTTTTTCATGTTTCATTATTAAAAAAGTATGTACATGATCATAATCTTGTCATTGATTGGAATGTGATACAAGTGGAACCAGAAGGAGAATTTCTTCTAGATCCACTTCGCATCTTGGCATGCGAAGAAATTGAGCTTTGGAACAGAACAATGGCCAGGGTGAAAGTGTAGTGGAGGCACTTTGCACTTGAATAAGCTACTTTGGAGTGAGAGGAAGATATGAAGGAAATATATTCATCACTATTTGAAAAGTTAATTTATAGTTTGTCTTTGCAACATCGAGAATAGTGTTTTTTTTTACAGGGGGAATATGTAATATCCCTATTTTTTTTTCTTTTATTAGAAAGTTTAATAGTCCTGAAATGTCACATGGACCCAAGGGAAAAAAATTATTATGGATATATTTTATTATTTTAATTTAATAAAATGAGAATGGAATTAATTGTGTAAAGACTAGAGTATAATTAGAGATCATGAATCCAAGTCCAGGAAGATGGCTAAGGTTTCCAAGACTTTCCCAGTTATCCAAAAATCCTTGGAGAAAATAAATTAAATATTGAAAATTAGATTGAAGATAAAAATCTAAAAATATTCCCCAGTAAAGAGGAAAGTTACTAGGAAGAGGTGGAATAAAACTAGAAAGAAAAAAAGATAGTTTTAAAGTAATTTTGTGAAAAAACAAAAGGAAAGCCTAGGAAAAAAGGAAAACAACATAATGATTAACTGGACGTAGTTATGGAAACAAGTTGATGGGAAAGAAGACTTAAATAGGAAAATTTTGGCTAGATAGGAGGTTTTCTACTACTCGAAAGAATTTATCTTTGCTTGGGGGGAGCTGTGGAGAAAGACCTCATAGGTTGGGTGGAAAATAGTCTACTAGAATTGGTATGCACAAGTTAATTCATTTTATCTTGTATTTGTGTTATTATGTTGAAGTTAAAATATTAGTGTAGAAATTAGCTAAATTTGTCAAGTATTATATTCTGTGTATGGAAATAATCTGAAAATTCTATTTGTTGTAAGTTGTTAGATCTGTGAATTTAACATAATCTTCTATAATAAATATATCATAGACCTGTAGTGTTGGACAGATAATTATGAGAAGAGTACCAACTCTCAGAATGTCTAAACCTTGAAGTAGGTTTAAACCTGAGGTTAGGTGAACTATATGAAGTACTTTATGCAGAAAGTAAATACAGTAGAATTATTTTACTAACCATGAAAATCTATTAAATAAACTAGTACATAATGAAAAAAAGTATGTCTGATATTGAATGTGAATTTAGAACAGTCAAAGAAAATCTTCTACAATGGTATAATTTGAATATCTGGATACTATACCTAAGACATAATATTATGTCAGAATTACCCTAAGGAATTCATAAATTATTAACATAATTAAAATATAGGTCCTATAGAACACATTATATGAGGAATGGTCAACATAAATTTAATACTAGAAGTAGAGTATATTAAATTATACCGAGTTATATTAAGTCAAGGGATTTATATCCATATACATAGACTGTCCAACAAAAAATTATGTCGAAATAATTATACAAATATTTGGGGATTCTATCTGAGAAATTTATAAGTACATAGTCTCTCTGAGATTTATTTAGAAAAAGAATAAAATAAATCCCCAAGTAGGTTACTAGACCAACCTGAAAAAGGGAAATCTAAGCATACTATTGAACATATAAATTCCTAGAAGAAGTGGTAAAGGGAAATACTTTAGTAGAGGTTACCTGAATAGAATGAGAAAGTAGGAACTAGTACTCGAGTACAGATTCCAGATAATATTAAAAATTTGAAGTATAGATAAAAATATAAGTATAGGTAATAATTACCTTACTAAATATATAGGGCAAATTAAACCTGTAAGAAAAAGATACCTTGAGAATCGTCACATGCAGAAGGTACAAAAACCAAAAATCAAGGCTATTATA
Source organism: Pinus albicaulis (assembly GCA_034641835.2). Lineage (NCBI taxonomy): Eukaryota > Viridiplantae > Streptophyta > Pinopsida > Pinales > Pinaceae > Pinus > Pinus albicaulis. The sequence goes on along the minus strand of CM076578.1, from coordinate 461,728,181 downwards.
AATGGAAATAAAGAAGCTTTTAACCTGATCCTGTGTCGATAGTATATTGAGTTAAAATTTGGGGAAACATGGAATGGTAGATTTCCCTTAAAATATAGGGAATACAAATTTTAGACCATGTTCTATTCCAAATGTTGAAATTTCAATTCCAATTAAGAAAATAATTGTACAAACAGATCGAGTACATAAAATGCCTACGCATATGGAATAAATAACATCGTAGGAAGTAAAGAGATTCCATTGCAAGAAATCGATCATATTGCACTGGAGGAAGTCAAACTTCATTAACTCGGAATAAGGTAGAAATTCCTATCTCTGAGATTTAATTAACTTCAATAAGTATAAAAAAATTATGGAATGAATTAACTGCATGGTCCCATAGTGTTTACGTGACCTTGAGAGATGGAATATGGGAACGTATGCCATGAAGGCGCTAGATTCTATAGTAGAGAAGAGTAAGCCAAAAAAGGAATTGAAGGGTAGAAAATTATTGGAAACTAGAGTTATAATTTTATAGAGGAAGTATAGCTATCGAGGTATAAAATTTACCTGTAAAGTATTGAAAATTTAGTAAGGAGGTGAAATCGTGAGAAATTTCGCGTGTGGGAGATGGCATGGTTCTCATGCCATGAACCCTTCACATGTACGTAAAAACATAGTGCATTGGACATTCATCGAATTAATTGAAATCAATTTATAATGAAGACAAGATTTAACCAGATTTGAGTTCGAAATTCAAAACACAAAACCAAAATTCGCAACCAATACAATATGGTATACAAAGACACCAATTTATTTGGGAATTATGCAGACATGGGAAATCTCTAAAATTTATTTCCGAAGGAGATTTTACCATTAATGATTGCCAAAAACCTTATACTAAATTGACAAAGGGGGTTTTCTATGGAATAGTCGGTATTATGGGAATAAATCCCTCACTGCAACTAGAAGAAATAATTTCTATTAGTTGTAGAGATAATGTAATAGAATAGCAACAACAACAACAAAAAACCAAACAAAAACAAGAGACTTGAAAAATGATAACACAAAGTTTAAAAAAATGTAGAGACTGAGTTTTACCTTAGGGGCCTGATAAAATAGGAGAACTCAACCTCCACACCATGAAATGGATTTTTTAGCTCAGGGTAAATGAAAGAGTCTTGAAGCTGAGTGATACTGCTTAAATAGACACGAATAGGAAATAGAGATATATCAAAAACTTAATGGAGGAAGTAACCCTAACCACAGATACGATTAGATCGCCATCGTCCACGTAGAACGTATCCTACGATGGAGAATTAAGCATGTAGCTAGACGGTTAAATGAACAAGTGAGTGATCCATGTGATGGATGGAATAACTAAGTACTCTGGCGTAAATGAAATAAGATCCCAAGACAATAATATGATTATGAAATTGAATGTGATAGTATACGTAGCTGGAGTTACATTAAATCATTAATAAATGCCAAATTCATTTCATCTTTATTGCCATGTCCCGTAGTGCATGGCGTGGAGAACTCTTGAGAACCCATAATGTATGTGCATATACATATGTGGTTTAATACCAATTCCCGTAGGTCGTAATTCTAACCTGGAAGACAAATTCCAACACAACCATGAAACTAATAAAGAGTCAAACTCGAACTTATGTTTCACATATATGTTATATAGGCATAAATATAGTTACATAAAGGGGTAACGTAACAAAGTAATAAGTGTGAAGAATATGACTAAATTATGGATGGTAATGTATTGGAAATTTATATTTCCTCAGGATGGAACCTTGGTAATTGGAATATTTGGAAAAAGGATTATATATTAAGAATTTAGAATAAAACTTTAATTCAAAAGTATGATAATCCATGGAAAAATAATTGGTCCACTTGGCGGTATGGAAATTAATTGGAAATAGGTCTTTGGACTAATTGTCCTAAGAAGAAGATGTCATTGGAAATCAAGTTCATGATAATATTATTATGATAGAAAATGCATCAAAATCTAAATCATGGTCTATTGAAAGAAGATGTAATAAATGTTGCTGACATAAATTGAGAACAAAAGACATAAATTGAGAACAAAAATATCGTTGACGATAATTAGTGAATGAAAATTTGATAACTAATTAGATCAGAGTATACTAAACAGAATGTATGTTAGATACTTTTCGTCAGGATGTGATGAAACACATTAATTTTGTTTTATGTGAGTTTTATTAATTCCATAAATAGAAAAAAATAAAAATTGGAAGCAGAGTTGTTACAGATAGATCTAGTCTTAAATTTACATTTTTTTATATATATTCTTATCTATACAGTCATATTTACTTTTCTATATAACTATATACTTGTAACACTATATATATATATATATATATATATATATATATATACTTTTATTGTTCATTTGATACAAATTTTGGACATATTTTACTGTTTAGATATAGTTTGAAACTACATTTAATTTTATCAAGAATGATTTTAGATTTTGCATAGTTACATTTGGCATGTGATCACATGTTGTGATATATAATGTTTTGTTTTTAAAACTCAAGTTGTCATTTTATTTTTTAAATATAAAATGGATCTAGATGGAAATTTCAAATTACAAAACACATACATGTCTATATTTTGGATAGTTGAACTACATTTCACATGTGATCACATGTTGTGACATAATGTTTTGTTTTTAAAACTCAAGTTGTCATTTTATTTGTTAAATATAAAATTCAAATCTAGATGGAAATTTCAAATCACAAAACACGTGTATATTTTGGATAGTTCGACTACATTTGGCATGTGATCACATGTTGTGATATAATTTTTATTTTTTTAAAATTCAAGTTGTCATTTTATTTTTTAAATATAAAATGAATCTCTAGATGAAAATTTCAAAATACATTTTAACAATGTGTATATTTTGGATGGTTGAACTACATTTTGGATAGTTGAACTACATTTTCCATGTGATCACATGATGTGATATAATTTTTTGTTTTTAAAATTGAAGTTGTCATTTTATTTTTTAAATATAAAATGAATCTCTAGATGGAAATTTCAAATTACATTTGCACAATGTGTATATTTTGGATGGTTGAACTACATTTGGCTATGTGATTGTGATATAATGTTTTGTTTTTAAAAAATTGTCATTTTATAAATGTTAAATATAAAATGAATATCTCTAGATGGAAGCTTTGAATTACAAACCATGTATACATGTGTATATTTTGGATAGTTGAACTACATTTTGCATGTGATCACATGTTGTGATATAATGTTTTTTTTTTTTTAATTGAAGTTGTCATTTTATTTTTTAAAGATAAAATGAATCTCTAGATGGAAATTTCAAATTACATTTTCACAATGTGTATATTTTGGATGGTTGAACTACATTTGGCATGTGATCACATCTTGTGATATAATGTTTTGTTTTTAAAACTCAAGTTGTCATTTTATAAATGTTAAATATAAAATGAATCTCTCTAGATGGAAATTTAGAATTACAAACCATGTATACATGTGTATATTTTTTATAGTTGAACTACATTTGGCATGTGATCACAATTTTGATATAATGTTTTATTTTTAAAACTCAAGTTGTCACTATATTTGTTAAATATAAAATGAAGTTGGCATTATATGTGTTAATTATAAAATGAATATAGATCAAAATTTCAAGTTACAATTTACACATAAATGTGTATATTTTGGATAGTTTAACTACATTTGGCATGTACTCACATGTTGTGATCTAATGTTTTATTCTGAAAACTCAAGTTGTCATTTTATTTGTTAAATATAAAATGAATGTAGATGGAAATTTCAAATTACATTTAACACATACATTGGTACATGTTATGCATTTGAACATGAATGTGAATGTTATATAATTTTAGGATGTTATCTATTATATAGGAAATATTTAAGTATGTATTTTCCATGATCATATATGTCATTTAAAATAATCATAGATGGTTAAATACATATTTAAGTTTACATGAATATATGTACATAAAAATGATTGAATTACATGTTTGAATATATGGAAAAATGATTGAAGTACAATACATATCGATGTATATATCTAAAAATAATCATAAAATGTACAGGTCAGAAGCCATACCATGGCCCCATGCCAGCATCAGAAACCCATTAGAGGCAACTACAAGGGTGTGTTTTCATGCCTCTCTCACCGTGGCCACGACAAGAAATTTGAATCCACTGAGGGTTCTGCATCTGATAGCCATGAGGTTGAAGCTCCTCAAGCATTTGATAACATTTACGGGGAGACTATTTTTCCTCTGGAGAAGCCTAAGGGTAGAAGAGGCTGCATGAAATCCACTATTCCGCAATATGTGCAGCCTTTACTGAGGAAAAGGATCCAGATTCTAGGTTATAAGACGACAATGGAGGAGATAGGCATTTGGGTTATAGACTTAGATGATGTCTGGACCAGAGATTACGATGTAGAGTACCCAATTGCTCCCATCGTCCATGTGAACCCTACGAAGCCTCCTCGAATGCCTGCAGCTGAGGAGGAAGCCATTGCTAGAGAATACAGGTGCTTGATAGAGGAAGAGGACCAGGCGACGGACGAAGATGAATGAACTCCATGGTTGTTCGGTGGCAAGGTTAATTTCTGTTTTTTTTTCACCTCAGGATATACTTCATCTCTTTTGTTTTTATATGGGCCACTGAATATTGTGTATTATAATACTGGATGACACTCTTAAGGGGCTTATTTCCTCCTTTGAGGCAGACCCAAACATGGTTTATTTTTAACACTACAAAGGTAGGGATAGGCTAAGCACTGCTTGCCATATTTTCCCATTACCTCTGTACAATATTTCATGATTTTAATATAGTTTAGCCCAAGTTACAAAAAAAAAAGTTCACATGAATATATATACATAAAAATGATCAAATTACATGTTTGAATATATGTAAAAATTATTGAAATAAAATACATATCGATGTATATATCTAAAAACAATCATAAAATTCTAGGTGTTCTTAGATGTGTGAAAAAATCATAAAACTTTAAAATTGCATTAAAACGTGTATATCCAGTACACAACATTTTTCATTAATTTTCATAGAAAAACTACTTTCATTTGATAATAAACTAGAAATTACAAAACATGTACCGCTAATTTTTCATTAATAATGAATATTGTAATTTACTAATAGACACATATAAAACAAAATTGTGCAACTTAAAATTTTCATTCTATCAACTATGCTAGATACATATATATGTACATTTTGCAATAATTACATTATCACAGATTGTACCAGACAATGTATGCAATTGTTTAAGACCAGATAATCTAGACATGTGTATGTGTACACATGTATAAATTACTCGTGTGCATGTACCAAAACAATGTACATGTGCAAACACTTGTACATATAACATAAAAAGGCAGTTCAATTTTTAGTTGAGTTCTAGAAGTTCTAAAAGATGAATCCAAAGAGAAGAAATCATTGAGCAGTTCAATAAAAAAAGTTCCAATGGAATTCCATCTTCAATGATCTATTCATGATTGACTTTTGACATTTTACCTTTTCTTAATTTTGTTTTTTTTTTTTTTATTGAACTTCTATCAACTTTATGCATGTTGCATGCACCAAATGACTATTTTGAAAACTTATGACATCAGGTTCATAGCCTTGAAAGAAAACAAAATCCCCAATTTGATGAGTTTGTTTGAAAAAATAACCTTTCAGTATAATAGACCCTCTATCATATGTAAACCCGTTATCATCATATTTTTCTAATAATTTCATCTTTTATTCAATGCAACGCATCAAATAATACTTCACATTTTCATCATTGATAGTAGGCGCAACTACAACAAAAAAATCTCTTGCACAATAAAACACACTTATGTATTGAAATTTAGATCATAATTAACATGAAAAATTAACTTTAAAATTACCATGTGTACTTGATTTTATTATCTATTTCTTTATCTCTATCATTTGAAAGAAATTGAAATGTTACCTTCTATAACAAGATCATAAAATCGATCACGTTTAGATGATATTGTAGTCTCCTCTGATTGCATTTATTCAAAGCCTGCAACAGACATTTTCCCCTTTGTATTTAGTTCTTTATGTTTCCAATCTTTTACATACATCTTGTTTTCACAAACATGATTGGATTCTGTGTTGTTTATGCAAACATGACAAAAGCAACAATATTTTCTTTGATTCAATGCAAACACATTTTTTGACAACTTTGTTTTAATTGAATGTAATTTTTGAGTCCCTTTTATTTTTCAACATCACCTCCAATCGATCTATCTACATCATGTACCCCAATATTCCAAAAAAACTTATATGGAAAATTCAAAGAAGAATATAAATATCATATCAAAATATCATCAATGATAATCATTCTGATAAATGTATTATTTAAAATTGGAAATCCAATAAACATTAAATTGAATGTACCTTCGTACTTCCCTTGATCATTTAGTCTCATAGCTTAGTGAAGCATTGCACCACTGAAGAAATTATTCAGCTCAGAAAAGTCGGTTTGAAAAGTGGTCCATTTGATATCTTCGAAGTCTTCGTTTTATACATGCCCCTACACCGTCATGTTCTCCTTTTTCATGACCAGTCTCAAACAAATTCCAACAATGTTTAATGTGGGTTTTCATATGAAGATGACACAACCAAACTAATGATCGTGAAGATTTAAATTGACCTACGCATCCATTTGACCATATCTAATTTTCATTGAATTTTATTCCACGAATTTTCAAGGTGCCATAAATCGTTTGAAAACAACGTTGTACAAAATATGTATCATGTGTACGATCGTTACTGATATAAAAGTGATATTATTCAATAACATGCTGATTTTCACTGGTGCTTTCTATATGATCAAAATTTTGTTCAGCATGTCTATATAGAATATGGACAAGCATGGAGACTTGGTCAGAATGATAGTATTCACTCTGAATTTATTTTTGTGGAACAAATGTGTAGTTTTCTACAAAATAAACTACTACCAAAATGGTCCCTAGTGTAAAAAATTCATGGGAATTTTTGAATTGCATGTCCTGCCATCGAGCTCTATGGGAATGCTTGGTGTATTTATAAATTTGTGCCTCAAAATTTCTCAAACAATATATGACAAAAAATTCTTCTTTCTGTAAATCAATTCTTTTAGCACTTGTAGTACTACGTGAACTGATTGATATATGTATATATTCATATCTCTTCCATTTCATTTCTATGTTGTACAATGATTGATTATTTATATCAGTACAATATTTGTTTTGAAATTTAGTTAAATTTCCACAATCATCACATTTTTTACCACCAAAACATCTCTTTTGGTAAAATAATTCATGGCTTTATCTTCCACATAGAATTTGAGATATGAAATCATGGATAGTGGAAGAAGGAGGTGAATCTTTCCAAAAAAATTTACCCAAATTAAGGAATCTGTCATAATATAACTGAAATTCCACATGATAACGACAACAACAAGTGTCGCGTACAGTGATAGGTTTTACATACCATGGTTTTTGTTGAAAAAAGCACTAATTGAGACACTAGTTTCATGATTTTCTTCTTTGAACTTCTTGAAAAACTCTATCTAAGTGGTGTCCAAGAAATATTTTGCATGTCTTTTGCGTTGATTTCATGTTATTATTCTTCGCATCACATCCCTTTCTTTTGGTGAAACATGTGAATTTTTCATCCAATATTCATATAATGTTTTTTAACATTTTTTCCAAGTGTGTATTTGTTTGGTTGCCTATAAATAGATGTCCAACAAGTGAGTTCATCATTTACATCTATTTGCAATCGAAAATTCCAATGTTTGTGCAATTTTTTTCGTGAGGTTCCTAATTCTTGTGCCATAGATTTTACCAAGAGATTTTGTTTGGTAATTGATGAAACCAATTCCATTTGTATTTCTCTACATGCATATGAATCACTATTATTTCTAGATCTTATAATTGACTTGAGAGAACTATTTATATTTGTATCACATTTTCCTTCATTTTTTTTTATCTTTTTTTGATTTTGAAATACCCAATAAAGTTGTAGCTTCTTTTAATTTCCTTGATGTTAAGAGAATTTTCAACATTTGGGCTTGAACTACCACAATTTCATGATTGAAGAACGAATCAATAATGTGATTAACCCGATATCGTATAACATGGTTAGATTTTTTATCTCCATATGTGTCAGTGTCAAAATTTTCTAACATCTCATCATCGATATTGATTTCATATGTACATATTAGAATTAAATTTACATAATAAGTTTACATATTCATTAAATAAATAAATTAATAAATACGTATAATTTCAATAATACACATTCAATATATATATATATATATATATATATATATATATATATATATATATATATATATACCTGGTAATTCAATTTCATCACTTGAATTTATTTCAACATTTTGACCATATTCAATAATTGGTTCAATATCTCTTTCACCTTCTCTTTCAAAATTTTTCATCTCATCATCAATTTTTTGAGGAAAATCTCTGTTTGTTTACAGTGAAAAATAATTTTCAAATTAGTTCATCAAATAAAAATAAATTTTCACAATACACTAGTCAAATTTTAAATATCAAATTTATAAAATTTACATTTACATACCCGCTTTAACTACTAGTTGATGTTGATTTTCCCTTTCAATATTTGAGTGTTCTTATCTCCTTTTTTTGCGATATTATCTCCTTTGTTCTGTACGCTCCTCAGGGGCTCTTGTTCGATAATATTTTCTATTGCAATTCCTTCGATTTCCCATGATAATTGAGTATGAAGCTCAAAACTTTCGTTCAAAAATTTAGACAAAAAATAAATTAAAAAAATGCATCAAAAAATATTTAATTAAAAAAAAACTCATTTTAAAATTTTTGCACAAAATACATAGTTCAATCCAAAACACTCACTTTAAAAAATCTTCCAAAAAAATTTCTTCTAAAAATGAAATGAAGCTCAAAATATTTCCTTCCATGTCGTGGAAAAAAAATTCATTAAAAAAGTTAGACAAAAACTCATTTTAAAAAATCATTATAAAATATTTACTTCAACCCAAAACACGTACTCTAAAAAAAATAACTTTAAAAAATACCCCCAAAAGATGTCCATTGAAAATTAAGCCCAAACTCTTAGAAAATTTCACTTTAAAAATACCTCCAAAAAATTTCCTTTGAAAAGTAAGCCCAGAAACCTCTAAAAAAATATCTCTAAAAACAAAATACCTCCAAAAAATCTCCTTTGAAAATTAAGCCCAAAAAGCCTCTAAAATAAAATCACTTTAAAAAGTACCTCCAAAACATGTCCTTAGAATATTAAGCCCAAAAAGAGTCCTTTGAAAACTAAGCCCAAAAAAAGTCCAAAAAATGTCTTTTGAAAATTAAGCCCAAAAAGGCTCTAAAAAAATGTCACATACCTCCAAAAAATGTCCTTTCAAAATGAAGCCCAAATGAAGAAAAGTGAAAAATTATGCGAAAATAATGATTCCGTTTTCAGCTATTTAAATGGCTGCAAAATGTGCTTTTGGAGGGGCTTCATCGAATTTTCCAATCAACGTAAATTCGATTAAAATTTCAGCCGAAATTCTGTAAAAACTTTGGCCAAACTTTTCTAAAATTTCGGCTGAACTAACATGTCTGCAACTACACAACAGATCACCTCTGAACACATTTCTTCAACTTTGGAATGATTAAACTCCGTGAAAATCTATGAATTAGTTGTCCAAACTAAGACAAAAATTTGCAGAATTCAATCTGCTTTTGAGGAAATATAGCTTTTATAGAATTTCATAAATATTTACTAATTTTAATTAATTTTGTAATAAAATGGGTGCAAACAATTTCTGAAGGTCATTATGATTCAGTGAAATCAAAATTCCATATCTTCCAAAATACACTGTAAAAAAAAATTGAAAACATTATGGTGCATTACATAGGTCCGTCATCTGTAACGGGTAGTTTTGATATGTTTAGTTTATAACTAATATGTTGAGAAATTTTGTGCAAGCTGAAACAGATTCAAAATATGTAGTTTTTTCATATTGGATCAGTTCAAAAAATTCTAGTAATTATGATATGCATCAGTTTGTTTCGTAAATATAACAGAACTGAAGTAGACTCTGTCTAGATTGTTGTAACACATCTTTTTTCTCAAAAACAAAAAGTTTTCAAAGAATACACCAACGCATTTGAACATGGCTTTTTATGAATCCTTTCATTGTTAAAGAACACATACTCAAAGAAATGTTAAGGTGACATATCAAATGTGTATAATTTTTTTTTGAAAAATATGTAATATAAAGCTAATAACATTTCTCAAAAGTTTTATTTTTATCGTAAAATGAAATTCTAAACAGAATTTTTTTTTGGCTTGCAGAAAGTTGAAGAACAGAAAAACATGATATTTTTTTCACAAAAAAGGGCAAAATGTGTAACCCAACTTCACATTTTCACCCGCGTGACTTTCATACATATGTTGTTATGCATACATTGATATGGTTATAGTTTCCATTCATGAGGTCATGATATTTGGTGGGTATGGCCATGCATTGATAGCTGTATGATGGTTGAAACGATGATTATACGTTGACTTGATTAATTATATATATATATATATATATATATATATATATATATATATATATATATATATATATATATATATATATATATATTGTGCTAATCTTGTCGGTCTTATGGTCGGTCTTGCATCTGAGATATCCTCCCATAATTATACTAAGGTACACTGGTTTGTTTATGATCTGGTTTAACTTACATAGCATGCATTGCAGGAAGAGATGAATATGACTAGAAATATGGTAGACTATAGAGATTATCCCTATGAATCAAATGAGAAGCATGGTGTTGGGAACTCTTCTGAATTAGCAGAAACATTAAGAGGTTTGAAGGAAGAATTAAGTAGTTGCAATGTAGATAATGACAGAATCATGCACGCACGGGAGAAACAAGCAAAATTCAATGCAGTAATTTTTCAAAGTTTCTCAGAATTGTAGAGATAGGGTGATCTAGGTGGATATCACTAGCCACCCACCTATTCCATTTGGACCCACACACCATCAACTCTTTCAGTTCTTCACTTCCAGGAGCTTACTATTTTTAGTAGGTTTTTAGGTCCTGCACTCCCGAAGCTATTTTGGGGACTTAATTATCTAGGTGGATATTGGTGGCAACCCACCAATTCCATTTTAACCGCCACCATCAGTTCTTTCAGTTTTTAAGTTTCAACGAAACTTACTATTTTTAGCAGTTTTGGGGTCCTAAACATCCGAAGACGTTTTGAGGCCCTAAATGATTTTTTTTGGGAAAACCGGGAGCGGCATGGGTTATAAATAGTTTTTTCTCACTCAAAATTTGTTCTTTTCAGATAGATATTTCTAACGAGATATTGAGCGCGTCAAACGGAGATCAGATGCCAAATTTACTTCCCCGAGAAGTTGAAACACCAATTTACCCAAACGGGACACACAGTTTTCTCGCTTCATCTCCTAGGGTTAGGTTTTTGGATGTTTCAAGTTTTACATTGTTTCTCAACAATAAATAGGTCTTCAAGCCTCATTCTAACATAATTCAGGGGCTAGTAGCCGACACATCTCTTGTCAGGGATACGCTACCAGTGCTCTGGCTCATTTATTTCCATTATTTCTATAAGCATGTTTCAGTCCGTTGTTTTGTAATATAGTTCAAAGGCCAGTAGCTACCACATCTCTTCTCAGAGATAATCCTACCAATTCCCTCACTATTTATTTACATTTTTTCTGTAAACAACTTTCAGTTCTGTAACACAGTTCAAATACCTATAGACGCCACATCTCTTTTCAGAGATACGCTACTAGCACCCTAACAAGTTTATTTCAGTCATTTGATTATAATAAAATGAAGCATTATTTCTGCTCCATCTCTATATCTATGGCTATATGTGTATTATGTTCCATTCCTGCATAAATCCATATCACAGGGACTACTCTCGATGAGCTATGCATAGGAGAATGAGACTAATTGGTCATGTGGGAGTAGGTCTCATGATGGGTATAGGTCATATAGAGATGACACTACCAGGGATGGTAGATTGTTAGATACTTTGGATAGGAGAGGTGACGAACACAGGTACTATTCTAGTTATGGTTCTGACAAGGACTATTATTTTCATCCTTATCATTCTTACAAGAGGAGTGACACAAGGATACTTTTTGAATGAGTTTAATAAATCGAAGCCACCTACTTTTGATGGAGAGTTGAAGAATTCAGAGGAAAAAGAGGTTTCATTATGTAATACCCCTGATTTACAACTTTTATATTGTGCAAATAAGTCCAAGGTATAGGTGGACCTATGGGACATTTATGTTGTGGAAAAAATTATTCTAAGTTAATAAGTATTTATGAAATAATAAAAATGTTGTAAAGAGAGAGTAATTGAGATCGGTAAATTCTTATCCATGGGGATGGAATAGAATTTCAAAATTTCCCAAATTCTCCATAAAATCCTTCGAGAAAAATAAATAAATAATTAATTTAGATATGAGAAAAATATATAATAAAAATCCCCAGCAAAGCGGAAAGTTATTGGGAAGAGGTAAGAAAAGCTGTGCTAAGGAAAATCAAGTTTTAAAGTAATATTTTGTGGAAAAAAAATGAAAATCCTAGGCTACTGGAAACAACAGCCTAAAATAATGGGATGCCATTATGGAAATTTACTGAGGGAAAGAAGGCTTAAAAGTGCCATCATTAGTGTGACAAGGGGTTGTCAACATTGGGGAATATTGTTCTCTGATCAAGGGAGAGCTCTGAGGAGAAGCTCATGGTTGGGAGTAAAATTCATCTTTACACATTGGTATGTTATGTTTTGAGGTTTTATGTTAAATTTTTTATGTTGTTAGACATGTCAAATAAGAATTATGATTTAAAGGTATAGGTAGAATTCTACCTTGAAGGTATTAAATTATAGTATTGAAATAACTTACATATGTTCTATTATATACCTTATTAGACTAAAGGTTTAGCTCCTGTTATGTACTATGGGTATGAAAATAGTTAATGAAATATTCATAAATTAGTCATGTGTATTATACAGTGTTCACATTTTAATTAAATACAGTGAAGATCATGTTTTTCTCACACATTCTATGTTACTGATAGTAGACAAAATCAGATTGTGTGATCTTATAAACCCACAGGGGTTATACTCTGATAAAAATTACTATGCATACATATATTGTTGAATTAGAGTAAGTAGTTTAGCCTACACATACCAGAAATTCAGATACATCTAAATGAAAAATATTGATACATGAAACATCTACTTGTAAAACACAAAATGGGTTAGGATTATATAAAGAAGATAATTCTGGAAAATTCTAATAGTATATTAAATAATGAAAAACTAGAAGAGGCATTACACCTCTGAAAAGTTAAAACAATTAAATGAATATGATAACTCAAAATTTCAAAAATTAAATAAATAAACCATTTAAGTACAATAATTATCAAAGATCATTGAGAATATCACTGTCTTATACATATCTATGTGACTAATTGAAATTGATAAATATTACATCAATATAAATTATGGTCAAATACCAAGCATGGCCTTGACACATAAAACTCAAAATGTTGGACTATGCTAGGCACCAGAAGAAGAACCATCATGGTACAATAGGTAACCAACCTGAGAAATAAAGTAAATGGTAAGCCTAGAGAGAGTAGTAAGCATTTTTTTTCATGCAAATGAATGAAAATGTACGAGAGCAGACGTGCAAAAGGATATGTGAAAGATAGAAGACAAATCAAATCGATTAATATCAAAGTATTACAAAATCTAAGATATGAGGACAATTACCTAAGTATACTATCCCATATTTGATTTTCTTCACCTACATATACATATTTAGAATATCATAAGTCATATTGTTTCCAAGATGAACATCGGAAATTAATAAATACGGACTAAATAATTGAATAAATTAGACTAACCAAAAGAGGAGAGGATGTCTGCTTCTAGATCACTAGTCTGGATCTGAGTAAAAAATTTAACCTGGTGATATAAACCCATATTATAACTCAAATAAACAACAAATAAGAAAAGGGATTACAATTTACAAAATTATGCATAACAACAAGTGAATAATATAGCTGACTGATAACTAAATAGAACGATGCCAAACCTCAATAAAAGATCAAGACTGTGTGAAGAGACTGCGTGTTACCTTTAGGGGCAGAACCCCAGCTCAGGTTCCAAATATTTCATACGAAGCCTAAAGTTAAGAGGAATTAATAGAACTACCAATGCAACTATTATGAACCATGTGAGTAAGAGAAACTCAAGGTTGTAATGTGAATTTATAAATAAACATAATAGAGTAACAACTCCTAGAATCTAATTTATATGCTTCAAAATTATCAATAATGAAGAAAATATAATTTATTTATAACGCTATATAAAAGGGTAAGAGAAGTATCCTACATCTAAATAAAAGTGAGAATAATATAAAACATACAATGAAGAACCATAAGTTCTGGTGAAACATAACCAGAAAACCAAAACGTTATGCAAAGTAGACAAATAAATACATAACTCAAAATATGATGTAAACATAGAAAGTGGGCACTTTAATAAAACACAACATGAGTGTTAAATTGAGAAATAGAGGATAGGCCTCACGCCATCCTAAAATAACACCATTTTGCCTTATTAATATACAAAACTAAGAAATTCGAATATTTGGGAATTATGTTATCAGATAATGAAATGAAGAATTTTAAAGATAAATCCAATAAAATCTTAACAGTGAAGCAACGATAAGTAATTTTGGAAAATACAAGTGAAACCCCCAATTTTGGGTAAGAATAATAATCAAATACTTGAATGAAATCATATGAAGTAAAACCTAGATTTTCATTAAACAACGCATCCATATTTCTAATATGAAATAAAATGAATGAAAAAAAAAATCCAGTAAGAATAATCAAATAATTGAACGAAATCATATGAAGTAAAACCCATATTTTAATTAAAAAACATGGTCATATTTCTGATATGAAATAAAATTATTGAACAAACAAATCAACTAAGAACTCTAGATCCTTACATTGAACTATTCTGCAATGAACTTCATGCTCACCTAAGAGTCATGCTGACTCGAGAGTCATGCTAACTCGAGAGTCATGCTGACCCATGTGAGATGGAGCCACGCTAAGCCAATTCATGCTCAGGGCATGAAGAAATCTGGTAAATTAATGATTAATGAGGGGTTTTTGCACAATAGAGACTGCGTATACAAAAACATGAGAATTTTGAAACTCAATTATGGCAGCGTGGCCATTGGACAAGGAAGTACACAAATCAAAATTACAAAATAAAATTAAAAACCCCAAAGAAATATTGTCAAATATGGAAGGACCAAAGAGGAAACTCTCACACCATCAACAAAATGATAAACGATGGATAAATAATTTTCAAATATCACAGATCGTTGAAAAATAAAAATTGTTGGAAGGAGGAATAATACACAAACTAGGGAAGTCATGCGATGGCAATGAAAAACAGAACAAATCCAACACATTTTGGTGGAGGCGCACCCAAAATAAAAAGTCAAAATGATATTCTCATATATTCCAAAAATCCAGAAAATTGGGTATAGAGTAGACACCAGAAACCAAAATATGAATATGACATTACTGATATTAACCAAACCCTAGAAATCTTGAGGTGAAATAGAGATATATTACTCAAAATCATGAGAAAATTCAAAAGAAGGCTACCTATTCTTCAATGAATAATGGTTGTTGGATGGTTGAAGAAGTGTCGTCACCATGCAAAGAAGAGGAGGCAATGGCTTACTATCTTCGTATGGAGGACAGACGATGCCACTCTACAAAACCAAAAAAACTCATGAGAAGAGAGCTAAAAATAATAAAGAAATGTAATGATTTAAAACCGAGGTGGGGATAACACCGTTTACTTGAAAGGATGATGATTAATCCAGTTAAATTGTTGTGCAACCTGCCTGCAAAGAAAAAAAACATAAATCTCAATAAAAAACAAAATGCCTAATTTTCTTACCTATGAGGGCTTTGGAATAAATCCCTTTGATGTGTCAAGTTGCGCTAGAATCATCATGAAATTAATGGAGGAATCAAGCATAGAACCTCTGAAAACCATTCTTGTTGGTCGTGCTAAGGAGGTAGAGCTTATCTATGAAACCAATGGAGCAATGCCACATGTAACCTCTGGAAAATAATTTGCATAGCTGAGATGTGGAGACATATGTCCAGATATATAGACGACTACCAAGGACATCACGAAATGACGAAATTAGGTAGAGGAAGGTAGGTAAACCCCCTGGGGTTTCCATAGTGTATCAAAATTATCAATTCCTCTCTGTTTAATCTCCAGCATACATTTGGATCATCGAAATGAGCATGAGGGCCATGTGATGACATGTGACCCTTGCCACATGGAGTTCAATGCATTGGAAAAATCATCAAGTGGGGTATCTTAAGTAAATTTGAATTGAACTATGATCGTAGCATTTAAACCATATTACCCACCTTATGAAAATCAACACATATGAATTAAGGGTAGTAAGGTGCATAGGTCCTATGTAGATTAATATAGGGATAGCTATATTAATATGAGGTTGAATATGTTTGCAATCTGGCCATAGGTAAAGAGGGTATATGAATTCATTAAATAAAAATTAATAGTGTTAGAAGGTTATATTAGTTAAAATGAGAAAGTTTGGGTATCTTAAAAATGAAGGAAGAGGTTAAGGTATAGGGGAATTTTCCTAATCATGTTGAATTATGAATAGGGATGTAAATGTGATGAATTCACTATAAACATGGCAAATATAGTATTGGGATAAGAGGTGAAAGAAAAATGTGGTGATTAATCACACAAATATTTGAATAAAATAAAAATAAATCCTAAAATTGGCATCACTAGCATCAAAGGAACCATACAAGATGAGAAATTCAGAGTTATTAGAGCTAAATATGTAGTTAAAGGAAATTATTGACAAGGGATATATTAGGCCAAGTGTATCACCATGGGGTGCACCTATATTTATGGTGAAGAATAAGGATGGTACTCTCAGGTTATGCATTGATTAGAAGAAGTTGAAGAAGGTGTTCATCAAGAATAAAAATCCATTTGTAAGGATTTATAAGTTAATTAATCAGGTAAAGGGGGAAACAATGTTCCCAAAGATTTATTTGAGATCGAGATATCATCAGGTACACATAGAGGAAGAGTATATTTACAAGAAAACTTTATGGACCAAATATGGGCATTATGAGTTTGTTGTAGTTCCATTTGGTTTGACTAATGATCCAAATACCTTTATGTACTTGATGAATATTGTGTTGCATTTATATTTATACAAATTTTTCATTGTGTTCATTGATGACATCTTGATATATTCTATGAATGAGGAAGAACATATCGATCATTTAGCAGCGTTGTTGAGATTGCTAAGGTAGCATCAGTTGTATTATAATATTATTAAATTTAGTTTCTTTCAAGCATAGGTACATTACTTGGGGTGTTTTCTCTCTAAGGAGGCCATAAAAGTGGATCGATAGAAGATAAGCTCTATCATGGAGTGGGAAGCTTCTAAAAATGAGGATGAGGTAAGATCATTTATTGGATTTGTTGGCTATTAGAGGAGATTTATGTGGAAATTCTCTCACATTACATATCCTATTATGGTACTGCAGAGGAAAGGTAATAAATTTGAATGGAAAAAGGAATTTGCAACAAGTTTTGAACAATTGAAACAATTCTTGACAAATGCTTCAATGTTAAAGATTGTAGATATGGAAAAATAGATTATAGTAGGTACAAATTCTTGGAAGGGAGGGATTAGTGAATTTATTATGCAAGAAGGATAGGTAGTATGATATGTGATCCAGATCTTGGGGGGAGGACCCCAAGATCTAAAAATTTGAAATGGATCTGACAAGATCTACAAAACTAGAAAGCCAGAAAAAAACAGAGAACACAAATAAAATAAAACCCCAAAGAAACTTGTTTTATTAAAACAGAGAATAACTGTAGAAGCTACATTGTGGTGGAAAATCTATCCTTTTACAAATTAAGGCTTATTATTTATAGCCTTTTTTGAGTTACAATACCATGTGTAGATACCATAGGTGGATACCATGGGTCAATACCATGGGTAGATACCACTTACAATACCATGGGTAAATTCCATGTGTGGGTGAATACCATGTGTGTATACATACCATGGGTGGATGAATATCATGGATAGATGTCACTTACAATACCATGAGTGAATAAATACAATGGGTGGATGAATACCATGGGTCAATGACATTTACAATATCATGGGTAAATTCCATGGGTGGATGGATAACATGGGTAGATGAATACCATGGGTGGATGCCATTTTCCATTCGGATCATTCCTCCCTATTTAAGAAGAAATGGTCCCAATTATGTGAAGTTCCCTACTGAGAAGCCTTCGTTGAATATGAAGAGCCACTGAAGATAAGGGTTTTGTGTATTTAACCCATAACCATGATGAACAAAGATCCGAGGATAGAGATACCTTGTAATACTTGTGACCAACTGTGATATTGACACTGTGCATCCTAGAAAATAGACTTCAATGAAGTGTGGGCTTGTGGATGAACTAAAACCATGAAAAATGAATATCTGAGGATAGAGATACCCTGTAATTCTTGTGACCAACTATGTTACTAACAGTGTGCGGCCTAGCAAATGGACTTCAATGAAATGGATTTTGTGTGGTTGACCCATAACCGTGATGCTGATTGTTGAGGAAGTAGAAGGTGCCTACATAGCTTGGGGTGGGAGGGCACGTCTCCAAATAACCCAAGACAAACATTTCTATGTTGAAACTGATGAATGTGAAGCAGGTTCCTAGAAAATCGGGGTGAGAGGGCACGTCACCAAATGGAACCCGCTCCGAATTCTGCTCCAGATTTAAAATGAGCATAACTCGGTCAATATAACTCGGAATATTTTTTATAACCTATTTTTGGAAATGGAATGATCATTATGCATCTTCTCATGTATTTTAAACTGCTATATGGACACTCTAGACTCTCAAATTTATGCTGGAATTGTCTCTCCATCACAAAATTTCTGAAAAAAATAGATGATTTTAAATCAACAATAACTCCCACATCCGGACTTCGATTCGATCGATTTTTTTTTTTAAATTGGGTGATTTTTCAAGGAGAGCTCAGATATATAGCCATTTATCTAAAATTTCACAATGAAAACTGTGAAAAATGACACGAGAGTTGCCGTCCACGAATTGTTGTCAGAACATTTTTTGCAATATTGTTGAATTAGAATCAGTGATATCTCCCTCATCCAAACTCCAATTCGGCTATTTTTTTTTTTGAATTTGGGTTTTTTTGTTTTTTGCAAGGAGTCTAGATCTAGTCTCCAATTTTGTAAAATTTTCACCAAAATTTTCAGATCTGATCTTCAAACTCGCCGCCCAAGAAATTCATGGAGTTTACTGAAGAGTGCTGCCAAAAATTGAAACTAAAATATGCTTCAAACCCTCATTCCAATGGATTTGTAACCTGAATCTAATACCACTAATCCAGATCTTGGGGGAATACCCCCAAGATCTAAAAATTTGAAATGGATCTGACAAAATCTACAAAATTAGAAAGCCAGAAAAAAAGAGAGAACACAAATAAAATAAAACCCCAAAGA
Source organism: Pinus albicaulis (assembly GCA_034641835.2). NCBI lineage: Eukaryota > Viridiplantae > Streptophyta > Pinopsida > Pinales > Pinaceae > Pinus > Pinus albicaulis. The sequence continues at coordinate 461,708,412 of CM076578.1, read as the reverse complement.
AAATTGTTTCATTAAAACAGAGAATAACTATAGAAGCTACATTGTGGTGGAAAATATATCCTTTTACAAATTGAGGCTTGTTATTTATAGCCTTTTTTGAGTTACAATACCATGTGTAGATACCATAGGTGGATACCATGGGTCAAAACCATGGGTCAATACCATGGGTAGATACCACTTACAATACCATGGGTAAATTCCATGTGTGGGTGAAGACCATGTGTGGATACATACCATGGGTGGATGAATATCATGGATAGATGTCACTTACAATACCATGGGCGAATAAATACAATGGGTGGATGAATACCATGGGTCAATGACATTTACAATATCATGGATAAATTCCATGGATGGATGAATAACATGGGTAGATGAATACCATGGGTGGATGCCATTTTCCATTCGGATCATTGAAACTTGTTTTATTAAAATAGAGAATAAATGTAGAAGCTATATTGTGGTGGACAATCTGTCCTTTTATAAACTGAGGCATGTTATTTATAGCCTTTTTTGAGTTACAATACCATGTGTAGATACCATAGGTGGATACAATGGGCCAAAACCATGGGTCAATACCATGGGTAGATACCACTTACAATACAATGGGTAAATTCCATGTGTGGGTGAATACCATGTGTGGATACATACCATGGGTGGATGAATATCATGGATAGATGTCAGTTACAATACCATGGGTGAATAAAACAATGGGTGGATGAATACCATGGGTCAATGACATTTACAATATCATGGGTGGAGGGATAACATGGGTAGATGAATACCATGGGTGGATGCCATTTTCCATTCGGATCAATGT